>JAOPHQ010002565.1:0-142500 GCA_030340625.1 Merluccius polli
CTTGATAAACATTCCATCTTGGTTAGGTAGATTCGGCCAAGTATTGAGAGGTCTTTTTGGAGCCATGAATTTAATTTGGCTTTACTCTTTTTTTTTTCTACATTCAAGTATTGACTTTGTTTTTGGTCTTTTGTAAGGTGTACTCCAAGGTATTTAATTTCTGACTTGATAGGGATGTTACAGATGTATTTTAGAGTTGTATCATGAATTGCAAATAGTTCACATTTGTTTAAGTTTGAAGTTAACTCTGAAGCTTTAGAGAATTTTTATTTTTTTTCGATTGTTATTGGAATTTGGTGTCCGTCTTGTACAAATAGTGTTGTGTCATCTGCTAGCTGGCTGATGACAATATCGGTACCAAAGACATTTAGATTTTTTATTTCATTACAATTTTTAATGTAAATTGCTAACATTTCTGTGACTAATATGAATAAATATGGTGAAATGGGACAACCTTGTGGAATTCCTACATTAACATTAAAACTGGGGGTGGTGCCACAAGGTAGCATGACACAGCTGTTGATATTCTGATACAAACCACCAACTAATTTCCAAAATTTGAGTCCAAAACCTAAATGTTCGAGAACGGAATCAAACGCTTTATAGAAGTCTAAAAAGAAAAGAAAACCATCATGTTCAATTTGATTTCTATATTCGATAATGTCCATTACCAGCCTTATATTATTGTGAATTGATCTACCCTTTAAGAAACCAGACTGTGTTTCTGCAATAAGATCTGAAATTCCTGTCTGAAGACGAGTGGTGAAAATGTAGGTGAGTAATTTAATAATCAGAGTTTCTAAGAGTAATAGGCCTTCTGTTTTCTATGAATCTGGGGTCTTTGCCGGGTTTAGGAATTGAGATGATGAGCCCATGTCTCATTGTGGGTGGAAGTATACAAGTTTCAAATATTTCCAGGAGTACTTGATGTAGCAGTTTTTTGATATCTTCCCAGAAATGTCTATAAAATTCTCCTGTAAGTCCGTCTGAGCCCAGTGCCTTGTTAAGAGATAAGCGGCCAATCACTCTGTCTAGTTCAGTGATTGTTATTTGACTATCACATATTTGTTTGAAGTTCTTCAACTTTGGGAATATATATTTCTATATCCTTTAAGAATGTATGGCAGTCTTCATTAGAGAATTTAGAGCTGTAAAGCTGTTTATAGAATTTGAGGATTTCTGAGGATATTAATTTTGGTTCTGTGATTTCTATATCATTTACTATCAAGGAACTGATGTTATTATTTTTTTATTTTTTTTGTTATTATTAGTTTTTTCCCCCCTCCTCTATCCATTTAGCTCTCGATCTAATGAAAGCCTTGTGCTCTTTGAACATACATTTCGTCTAGTTTAGGTTGAAGATTCAGCACCGTAACTATTTATACTCGCGCTGGTGGCCGCGACACTAGTTGCAGTCTTCTCCTGAACAGAGGTGTCGCAACTGAGGAAAGGCTACCGACTTTGCTATTTCTACGCACTAGAAGAAGAGATATACTAATACTGGTACCCATAGACATCGTCTACTGGTACCCCTGTGTTTTTAATTTCTTACACATCATTAGACATTCAGTTAAGGTTTAGTTCACCAGGACGTCTCTCACTATACAGCATTATGGCTGTCTATTGCTTTACATTGCTATTATTCTACATCACTGCCACACCTGGTCAGCCATCAACATTCCAGTGTATGGCAGCAGTTCTCATATGAATAGTATTTGTAAGCATCTATCTTAATAACTTAATGAGTATTTTATATTATTTTATTTTATAACTTAATGCCGCTTTGAGATAGTTTTTCAGCCACGTAATTTCACTCATCTTTGACCACAACAACAGTAGACAGCACTTACGTAAAACCACGGTTTATTAGCGAAGAAATATACACCACACAATAAAATAGAAAATATAAAGAAAGAAGCCTTAGCAATAAGGCGCATTAAAATGTGCCTTCGAAGTCGTCCATGTTCCTGTTTCCGCTTTGTCGCGCTCAGCTGAAAAAAAAAGAGAGGTGCGCGACACGGCACGACCAGGCTAAAATCCTGTCGCGCCGGCGAGATCTACGTCCTTTTGACGTCACATTGTCGCACGACAGCTTGGGAACGGCGAGCATACGCCAGCCTTTAGACCGTTAGACTAATGAGTGATGGACTATATATGTACTCATGGTTGTTCTGCTCTGCCCATACAGTGAGACCAGGCCCAGGCCTGTCGCAGTGAAACAGAGTGCCCGCGACCCAGAGAGCGTTTATTTTAGTTAGCAACATTTGAGTTTTCCCGCAAGTCGGGCAGTTGGTGCGGCGGCTGTTCCGCCAGGGAATTAAAGACGCTACCTCTTGCAATCCGCCTCTGTCGCTCCATCCTAAGAATCCTGTGGTAGCCTATAACCGGTTACATATAGCCTAGGCCAGGGATGCCAGGGTTACGGCCCGTGGGCCGGACCCGGCCCGACTGTACGTCACATCCGGCCCGCGGGTGATAAGGGGAGAATATTGTTATTATTTTTTATTTAATCTAATTTAAAAAATATATATATATTTAATTTTCTGGAACTGGAAAAGGACTTTGCGCTTGTTCGATCTCCATTCACGATTGACGCTTCCGAGGTCCCAGAGGCGATCCAAATGGAACTGATAGAACTGCAGTGTTGCGCACCTTGAAGGATAACGCATCTGTTGCAATAAAATCATTCTATCAATCCTTGCCACCACAGTACCCAATGCTCACGGCCTTTGCAGGTTAAATACTTTGTATATTTGGGACAACATATTTATGTGAGCAGGCCTTTTCCGTGATGAATATTAATAAATCAAAAGTGCGCAATCGCCTGACGCACGGACTAGAGTGCGGATCGGGCTGGAATTTTCTGTCCGAGCCCGGCCCGAGTCCGACAGGAGTAACCGAACCTGACCCGAGCCCGACAGGCATCAAGCTTTTTATGTCCAAGCCCGACCTGAGCCCGACAAAGTTAAAGTCTATATTTTTTTCATACTAATGACATATTTACGCTTGGGTCGGGTATCCAGCCTCTAACACGGACTTCTGAATGATGTTATGAAAAATAGCCACTGCCCAGAAACTGTCCCCTGATATGGACAAGGTGGTGAAAGTTAAAAGGTGTCTGGCTTCGACAAGTAAAATGTAGCTGAAGTAGGCTGGTCTCCCCATTTATCATAATCCAGTGTGATATGGGTGGGAGGGAATAAAGGGGGTTGGGGTTGACTGATGAGGTTGAGTGCCATAGGCATATGGGTGTGTGGAAATATGGGTTGGGGTTGACTGGTGATGACCTGATGATCTGTTGTTGAGCCAATTTAATGTTTTGGGATAGCTCATATTTGGCTATTTTTTCAAGAACCTTTTTGTTTTACTAATTCCTACTGGATATTCAATCACATGGCCTATTGTTGGACTACTTTATTCTGGCGCTTACTTTCTGTGACTCATTTAGGCCTACTTGGCCTGGCCTTCTTTTAATTGGCCTAATTATGCATTGATGTGTTTTCATGTGCAAACCTTCAATAAATATAATAAAATTAACAGTTTACACTTGTGTTATTTAAAGGAAATGTGTTTTGTTGGCACCTAGTCTATTTTGTTGCATTTCTAATTTATAAATGTAGGCTACTTGCATGGATAGGAAAATGTTACGTTTTTAGAGGGTAACTGTCTCCTGCTTTAGGCTGTATTTGTAATGTATGTAATTGTAGGCCTCATTGTGAGGCTATTTTGGTGTCAATGCAATTTCTTTTTGATGTGTAGACCTTCATGAATAATTTCAAATAGCCTACCTATCCATGTGTTGAGTCAGTGTTTGGCCTTTTCAGTCCGAAAGTGTTTGAAAAAAATCTGGCCCCCTGTCCAATTTCACCCTGGCATCCCTGGCCTATAGCCCTACATTCACTGAGCGAAGATTCTGAAAATAAAATGCACATTTCTCGCTTGAAATGTTAATGCCGAAACTATCTTAAAATATTGCATTTTCAAATGAGAATAAAAACCATGTCCGTATCATGTGGGCCTGTGAAGCCTAGGGCTATACCATTGACTTGAATTGTGTTTGATTGCTTGCAGCTCAAGGCAGATGTAAAGATTATTTAGGTGGCGTTTTCACAAAAATGAACTAATTTATATATACAGTCCCTGACAAAAGTCTTGTCACTTATCCATTTTGTAGAAACAACAGCTTATAACCTGACTTTTAATTAATCCATTGGTTTTAGAAATGGCTCATATGAAAGCTAAAACCCTCCCAAATTATGTTTAATATACTAAAATAAATTTGCTTCACTGAAGAAATATTGATCATTTAATGAACACAGAAAGGTCAGATTTTGGCAAGACAAAAGTTTTGTCGCCTACAGAGAGTAATGTGAAAATTGAACAAATAATTTACTTCAAATACAAAAATATGTTGCATAACATCAGTGAATTAAGTAGTGGTGCTGTGAGATCCATATTTAATATCTTGTATGACTTCCATGAGCTTGAAGGACTGCATCTCCATGCAGTTCGACTCCATGCGGTTCGACAATGAGGAATAGCAAAGAAAGCAGTTTTACATGCCTCCCAGAGTTCATCAAGATTCTTTGGTTTCGTCTTCCATGCTCCCCCTTTCATTCTACCCCAGACATGCTCAATGATGTTCATGTCTGGTGACTGGGCTGGCCAGTCCTGGAGCACCTTGATCTTCTTCGCCTTCGTAGAGATGGAAGTATGCGATGGAGCACCATCCTGCTGCAAAATTTGACCCCTTTTATGGTTGGGAATGTAAGAGGTAGCTAATACTTCTTGATATTTTAGGCTATTGATATTGCCTTCCACCCTGCAAATCTCTTGCACACCCCTATACTGGATGTAACCCCAGACCATGATTTTTCCGCCACCAAACATAACTGTTTTCTGGGTGAATCTCGGATCCATGCGGGCTCCAGTAGGTCTCCTGCAATATTTGCGGCAGCTGTGATGTGTACTTCCATCTCTACATCAAAGTTCCTCAAGGCGAAGTCCTGGAGCACCTTGATCTTTCATGGTGCTCCAGGACTGGCCAGCCCAGTCACCAGACATGAACATCATTGAGCATGTCTGGGGTAGAATGAAAGAGGGAGCATGGAAAACGAAACCAAAGAAGAATCTCGATGAACTCTGGGAGGCATGTAAGACTACTTTCTTTGCTATTCCTGATGACTTCATCAATAAATTGTATGAATCATTGTCGAACCGCATGGAGTCGAACTGCATGGAGATGCAGTCCTTCAAGCTCATGGAAGTCATACAAGATATTAAATATGGATCTCACAGCACCACTACTTAATTCACTGATGTTATGCAACATATTTTTGTATTTGAAGTAAATTATTTGTTCAATTTTCACATTAATCTCTGTAGGCGACAAAACTTTTGTCTTGCCAAAATCTGACCTTTCTGTGTTCATTAAATGATCAATCTTTCTTCAGTGAAGCAAATTCATTTTAGTATATTAAACATAATTTGGGAGGGTTTTAGCTTTCATATGAGCCATTTCTAAAACCAATGGATTAATTAAAAGTCAGGTTATAAGCTGTTGTTTCTACAAAATGGATAAGTGACTTTTGTCAGGGACTGTATATTGTGGCGATCGCGGCCAGGTGTGGCGATCACGGCCATGCCCCCTATGGGCGCAAGGGGTTCTGGGGGTGCAACCTGGTGGGGTTTGGACTATATCGGCGCCCCAGAATCCCTGTGGGGTTGGTGGTTGGGGAGTACTTGTGTGTGTGTTTCCATGTATGCAGTGTTTTGTTATGACCGTGAGTGAGGGTGTTCGTTATGATCGTCAGGTGTGCTGTGTTTCTGTCTGTGTGGGCGTGTTCAAATAAAGGCAACTCCCGGGGTCGTGCGGTGTATGGGGCACGGGAGTTGCGTAACCTAAAACCTGGGCTCCTGTCTCACTCCTTCCTTGCCGTCGCCACAATATATATACTGTATATTAGTGGTGGGCCGTTATCGGCGTTAACGCGCTGCGATAACGCGAGACTCTTAAAGCGCGATAAAAAAATTATCGCCGTTAACCTATTCTCAAAGTTGGGTTGGGAGCTGGGTCTATACCGGTTTTCCACCAAGGAAGGTAAGCGCCGCGGAACGGCTGCGCTGCGGAACGGCTGCGTCCTCTGCCCGGCGACCCCCCCATCGGTCGTAGGTCTGGGCAGTGGCGCCTTAATGCACGGGCTTACCTGGGTTTCAGCCCGGGGCCTCGGCCAATCAGGGGCCTCTTCAAAAATATATATTTAAAAAAAGATATTAAACGTACGTATTCGCGGACGTTTATCAACAATCGCGCACCCCCCCCCCCCCTGTCAACAATCGCCATATATATATGTGGCGTAATGGAAAGAGGAAGGGGGGGGAAAGTTGCTCGACAACGCCACCTGGGGAATTGCGCCCCAGGAAATACACCCTTGGCCCTGTACTTTGGCCAACAAAAGGTCACACAGATTCGTTGCATGATTATATAGAGGACGAGAGACGGACTTACAAAAGATATCAAAATGTATTCATTTGCAGTAAATCAGACTTAAAAGAGCTCCAGGATCTCAACAACAACTGAAATGTCAAATCAAAACCACGATCACGGTAGAAATAAACACAACAGGCACGGAACTAGGCTGTAGCGAGGCGGTCAGACTAAAACAACTCAAACCATACAAACCAAATCACCACGTGCTACACCAAAATGAAGGAGGGGGTGAGAAGGGGACCACCACCAGGGGAAGCCTGCCGCCCGCTGCACCAGCTCCTGCCCTGGAAACACAATAAAACACAAAATTATACTACTGTGGTGATGAGACACTCAGGTCGTTCAGACAATCATTTAAAACAAAGGACTATATGAAAACACACATACACACACAGCACTCACACCCACACACACACACAAACAGAACTGACTAATAACCAAATATTTAAACCCAAATACAGATACAGAAAACCAACTAATTACTAAAACAAATAATAATAAAACAAGACAACGACATTTAGCTGTGGGTGGGGGCCAGGCGTATTTATCCCCCAAACACAAACCCAACAGCTATATGTTAAACAAACAGAAAATATATAATCAATTGAACCCCACAGAAATAAATCAAAGGACACAAAAACAAAGAGACGAAAGGAAACGCAGACAATGAACCAAACAGATAAGAGTTGTGGTGGGACGGGGAACTTGGCGCTGCGTGGGAACGCAACCGCCGCAGAGGACGGTGTGGAGAAAGGCAACGGTGCCGGAGCAGCCGAAGACGATGAAGACGACGGAGCGGATGGAGAAGACGAAGCGGCCGCACCAGGACCGGAGGCCGTGGATGGTCTGCGTTTTGGGATAGCCAGGTGGAGGATACGGCACAGAGCCGTGCAGGGCAGCTTCACCAGAGCACAGGAGGAGGAAGAAAAGCCGCTGCGGCTTCAACAGCTACAGCAGGACAGAGAGCAGATGGCTAAGCATGAAGCCAGCACAACCAGCAGTTTAACAAAAGAGCACGCTTACCCGAACGAAGAGAGCTTTAAGCCCCCGAAACTGATCACCGGCTGCGGTAACAGTACAGAGCGGACGCCACACTCCCCTCACTCTTCACCAGGCTGCCCCCAAACATGGCCAACAATGCTGGAAAGTTACAAATCACGGCAGCTGTCACACCATGTGCCATAACATTTCGCAAAAGTAGCGTCATGCCTACTTACCAACGCACACCACACCGAGTCCTCACCACGAGTGCCAGGCAGCAGTGTGCGCGCCAGAGAAGGCGCAGCACTTATACAGGTGACACCACTCTGCAATCCGCCAACCAGAAATCACCTGAGTGGAGGAGGAGCAACACTCAACCTGCCACATATATATAATATATATATAATATATATATATATATATATATATATATATATATATATATATATATATATATATATATATATGGATTGTATAGGTGATTGTATGTGCCTGGCCAGTGATGGAGGAGAGGAGAGTAGATGAGGGGAGAGGAGAGGAGGAGAGCAGAGGAAAGGAGAGGATAGGGGCGGAGATGAGACAAGGGGGGAGGAGAGGAGGAGAGGAAAGGGGAAGAGAGGGGAGGAGACGAGAGGAGAAGAGTGGAGAGGAGAATATAATTTCATCGTCTAGATTTGTTGTTCATTGATTGTTTAATCTGTTATGTGAACAACAATCCACAAGAAAACAAATATATACAAAAATGTATATATCACGTCATAGCCTTCTGGTTTTGCCCCATGGGGAATAGAAAAGGATTGTGGCCGCGACCCCTGGGAATTGAAGATGGTGGATGTTCGGGTTACCGCCCCTAACAAAGGCTGTGCACCCGGCATATCTGTCGACTTTAATATTGTCCTTTATTTTACAAAGGATAACCGTAGTTTGACGGTGCACGATTCTTTGTCTTTTATCATTCTAATTTGCATTCTTGTGTTGATTATAGCCTCGCGATCTGCTAGATCACCGCCGTGGAATGAATGAGCGACATTCAGAAACAACAAGTTCATGTAATAAGAGGGAATAACAGGATAAAAGCACCTCCTCCGCATCCAGCAACCGGCTAGACCACCTGCCCCCCCCCCCCCCCCCCCCCCCCCCACACACACACACACACACACAAACCCCACGCCATCTTCCGTCATGATGACACCTACCAGTTCTTTTTTTAACACACTTTCACCAACAGCAACAACACTGTGTGTAGCGAAGCGACCGAGGCGGTGACGTTGAAGCCCCCCCCCCCCCCCCAAACACACACACACACACACACACACACCACCCACCCACCTGGTACAACGAAAGAAGCCAGAAGAGCGGGCGTACTGCACGCTAAAGGACATGGAATTAACAAAGCTCGTGGATGCGTTTTAAATGAAGTCCTCGGAAGGACTGGATGGATGTGGGGGAAAGCAGAAGCATTGTCTGCGTGCTGCTGCCGAGACGAAGACGTCAACTGAACACGAGCCGCCGGCGCTGTGAGTGTCGTCAGAGCAATCGGTGTCCTCGTCGCTGCGGGGCAGACAGCAACACTTGGGCCGTGGTTTAAAATGCGCCTTGAAGAGGGAGTTAGCAGTTAGCAGGGTGGCGCATTGCCTTGCAGCTGTGATGCTGGGGACGGAGTGATGGTCTCCGTGTACAACTGAACTCATTTTGTTCCGGAGAGAGAGAGAGAGAGAGAGAGAGAGAGAGAGAGAGAGAGAGAGAGAGAGAGAGAGAGAGAGAGAGAGAGAGAGAGATGGGTGGAAGCGGCAGGAAAAAACGTAGTTTCTTATTCTAGACTTGCAATGTTGGTGATGTGGAACAGCTTTTGGTGAATAGGTGGATGGATGCCTGTGTATAGGCCTAGTGTCAAGGTCCTGAGAGAACTCAAATAAAACCTCTTGTTGGGACTCGTCGAGGTAGCACTCCTGTTGCATTTCACTCCTTCCTACATTGTGTTGGCCAACATCTGTACAATAATACATCCAATCGGAGTTGATTGAATTTGGTTCCAGTGGTCTAGGGACACCAGTTGGTACGATGACTCACCTACAGGCTGGCCTATCCCCGGAGACCCTGGAGAAGGCCAAGGTGGAGCTCAAAGAGAACCCGGACACGTTGCACCAGGACATCCAGGAGGTCCGGGACATGATCATTACCAGACCGGACATCGGATTCCTTAGGACAGACGATGCGTTCATCCTGAGGTTCCTCCGAGCGAGAAAATTCAACCACTTCGAGGCGTTTCGCCTCTTAGCGCAATATTTTGAGTACAGGCAACAGAACTTGGACATGTTCAAGAACCTGAAGCCTACGGACCCTGGCATCAAACAGGCCCTTAAGGACGGCTTCCCCGGCGTGCTGTCGAATCTGGACAAATATGGCAGGAAGATCCTCGTTCTGTTTGCGGCCAACTGGGATCAGAGCAGGTAATGTGACATCGTTCAACATCGCATGCGAGTGGTTTTCTGCAAGCTCATGCAAACAGCCTCTGTCCTGTCTCCTTCATCTTTTTCATTTGTTGTGCTGTTTTATCATGTCAGAACACTTTTGTAAAATAGATTTTAATCTCAAAAGGATCTCCTGGTAAAATAAAGGTAAAATAAATAAATAAAGTGTGTGGTGGAACAGGAAGGACCGGAGCTGTCCTTTCAGCACCGCATTATGTTGCGCAATTCGGCCCAGAATTAGCCCATACAAATGGTCCGCTCTTGTGTTTTTAGGTACACATTTGTGGACATACTGAGAGCTATTCTGCTGTCGTTGGAATCTATGATCGAAGACCAAGAACTGCAGGTCAACGGCTTTATCCTCATCATCGACTGGAGCAACTTCACCTTTAAACAGGCCTCCAGACTCACACCAAGCATGCTCAGACTGGCCATCGAAGGTCTACAGGTAGGGCCGCACATATTCTATACCACCATGTCAGACCTCATCCATCCATAGAAATAAACATGCAGGGGTCTCTAGACTTTAGACAACAACAAATCAGAGTCAACATGTTCAATATGCCAGCAGTTCCAAATGTATATGTCCTGATACTAAGCCTAATGAATGAATGAATGAATGAAACCTGTATTGCCCCTAGGGGAATTTGCTTTCAAAGTGCATAAAGAATATTAAAAAAACACAAGCAACCATACATGGCCGCACATAATATAACATAAAACATAATTTGGGAAATTGATAAAGGCATCCAGTGTAAGTTCAAGAAAGTGCCAAATTCAGACCATGGGATCAGAGCATGTTAAGCAGCTGAATGATGCATGGGACAGAGGATGTGATGGGATGCCTCTTTTAGTCTGCATCCTGTGCATGCTATAACTTCACCCTGAAGGTAAAAGTGCGTATCCTTATACAAACACATGAACAGAAATACACACTAAACATATACTATACAACCCACACTAAAAACCCCAATTTGACTCTATCCAAATGTATCCAAAGGATCCAACATTTGATAACTAAACACCAAATATCCTTTCAAAGTAGCTCTGTTATCTGCATGTATGCCCTGAAAACCACCTGAACATTTGATTCACTTAGAGTGTCAATTATTAGTTTGTGACACACTGTGTAGAATCAGTTTAGTAAAGCACTGTGTAGAATCAGTGAATTGTTAAAAGGGCAAAACAGCTCATTCTTAGATGAGACACTGCTGGCTGATGAATACAATTGTTCTCCAGGTAGATGATGCAGAAAATAATAACTTTAGCAGTTGGTTGTCTTCAGGCTCTGTGTCACAGATGGGTGTCAGTTCTAAAAGTGCAGGACAAAAATAACGCATGTTATTACTCCCTGTTGATGATGGCTACTGACAATGTATTTTATACAATGTATAGAAGTCAAATAAGTACAAAAAGAAATGTCATTTTTAATGATAAAGGACAACATCCCTCTCTCTTTCCCCCCCTCTCTCTCTCTTTCCCCCTCTCTCTCTCTCTCTCTCTCTCTCTCTCTCTCTCTCTCTCTCTCTCTCTCTCTCTCTCTCTCTCTCTCTCTCTCTCTCTATATATATATATGTGGGTGTGGGAGGGAGAAGACTCCTCCCACACACACAGTGTTATTCCTACTGTGCTCTGCGCCTCCTTGTAGTCCTTTCACCCAAATGTTTCACTTTCTCCCTTTCTCTCCCTCTCGTCTCTCTGCCATCCCTACACCCCCACCCCCCTCAGCCACAATCCCAAGTTACTGTAGCAACATGACTGGCTGAGTTCTTTTTGTCTGTCTGTCTGTCTCTCTCTCTCTCTCTCTCTCCACCTCTCTCTCCTTCCCACTCTCTCTCTTTCCCTCTCTCTCCTGTGTGTGTATATGCGCGTGTGCGTGTGGGGTTTATGTGTGTGCATGTGTGTGTGCGTGCGTGCGTGTGGGTTTATGTCCAAGGAACCCCCCTAGTTATCTCCCTCCCTCTCCCTCTCTCTCTCTCTCTCTCTCTACATATTATACATATATACATATACATTATTATTATTAACGTTGATACATGCATTTTACTGCCCACCCATTTAGTTTTTCAGTGGTAGCGATTCTCTTTGTTGTATGTCCCAGTAATGTATGTCCAAGGAACCCCTACCATAGAAACAACATACACTGTAAAATATAATAAGTTGACTTTACTTTTAAAAAATATGCAAACTTGCTGCCTCACAAAAACTAATGTATGTTAACTTAGATGAATTGGATTTACTTAATTATTGTGAGTGTGCAGTACTTAAATGAACCTAAATAATTAGATTATAGTGACTTGTTTATTTTGAGTTTGCAGTACTCAAATTATCCTAAATAATTAGATTATAGTGACTTGTTTATTTTGAGTTTGCAGTACTCAAATTATCCTAAATAATTAGATTATAGTAACTTGTTTATTGTGAGCTTCCAGTACTCAAGTGATAGCTTAATTCGCTTTAGTGTTGCTCATCCATCATATTCAGGTCAATTTAATGTAATCTAACTTTGTGAGAGCCACACTTGGCCACTGTACTCAGGTTCAACTCAAGGAGCAGGGAAGGATTAGTGTAAAAAGTAAACACATGGGCCTGGCTTTGGTGTTGATGAGGCTAGTTCAGCTAGTTGGCTGAGGTCATAAAAATAAAGTGTTTTGCTTCTCAAAACAATATGTGTTCAAGAGTGAAACATTTGCATCACATTTGCAGTTCGGCATCTGTTTATTCAGGTTCATAAAGGTATCCCTGGCTCTGTGCTAAAAGTTTCTTGACCTAAAAGAATTACAACAGCACATGTTAATTTCATTTAAAAAAACACAATGAACGGAGAGCACTTAACTCAGTGGAATTAAAATGTATTTTAAAATGCTCAACAATGCATTTAACAGGAGACATTGGCTCTAGACACGCTGAAGAGTGTTTTGTTAACGCTCAGTATAAAAGTGAACAATCAAATAGTTTGATTACAAACCTACTTAACATTCTTTTATGAATTTTTATTCATCAAACTATCCAATCTAGGTGTGCCTTGCTGCAACAACCAACAGACAGAAAACGACAACTTCTCAGCCGAACAAGTCAGTTTTGAGTCTCCACTACATTTTTTGAATAAACATTAGCTCAAACAATTGAACCAAAAAATAGTTCCTGACCTGGGAACATGTTCCAGTTTTAGACAAGAAAAAATTTCAAAGAAATAGCCTCTCAACAAAAATGCACAACATATAAAAAAATTATGTTCCTGAAATAATTGCAAGAGAGAATATTATTAAGAACTAAATGCTTTTAGAGAATTTTTCTGAACTTAGGGTTATGTTGGGTGCCTATACTTTTTGAAGAGTAAAGTAACAACCTGAAACATAATGACAAATGCACATTAACAACAAATATTTCCTGTTCTTCCTCTCTTCAAAATAAGAGTCCTGGATGCGTTGGCATTAACTTGTACAAAAGCACATACATTTAAAAAGCACATACATTTATTTAAAAAAAGGTTACAATTCTTTATTGGTATGAGACACAGGAAACTATTGATATTGCTAAAACAATAATATTGGTGTGTCAACACTACATAGGCATTTTAAATTATTGGGATTATTATCTTGCAGGAGCTGTAAGTGAAGTGAGATGCCTGTGCAGTGTGGACATACTAATATTGCTGATATTTCCATGTTTCCTATTGAGAATGAAATATAATCTTTTTGTTAAGATTACACCAAATGGGTTTGGGTAAATTTAAGTCAATTTTCTTTTATACAAGTAATGCTGGGACATCTGGTACTCTATTTTGAAGAGGGGGAAAGGTTTTTGCATTGTATCAACTTGCCTACCCCAGTAGTTTGTTTTTCAAACTAAGCAGTTTTGGAGGGAGTGTTTTGCTTCCCAATCCAAGCATGACTGCTTGAATGAATCTGAGTGTGTTCGCCATGCATTTTGGGTAATCTAAGTGAAGAGCATACATAAGCCCAAACAAGAGGCAGACTGCCTGGGGAAAGTCTCTAACATTGTCCATGACGGTACTTCCCTCAAGTATGATGGCAGTGGAGATGGGCTGGAGGTGCACTGCATTTAGACCCTGCTGCTGAGCATCTTCGTTGACCACAGTCAGCACCCCAACTGTCACTGAGGCGAGTGCTTCTTCCTTCGCTGTATCCTGCAAAAGAAGCACACACAACTACCTTTTGAATCTGGTCTTCTTTTGGGAAATTCTGTAGACTGGAAGTGTGAGATTGGGGAATTCACATCCTTAATTTAATTATATTATGTACTAATTTAGGGATTCTGATAATTTATGAGTGAGAATCCACCTGATTCTGATCAACTGAAAATAACTGTATTTTAAATATTTGACAACACTATCAAACGTATCAAATATGATTTGTCAATAACTTGAGATCAATGTTTCTTTCTTCTTTCAATATGTTACTTACAAAGCAAGTCTTGTAGACCTCACTGGAGTCATCACCAAGCAAAATAGGAAGGCCTCTGAGGACAACAGAACGAAGTGCCGTCACGTCTGGCGACTAAAAATACAGAGAGAGAATAGATACAAGTTAAGAACTTTGTAGCATTTTGAGGGGTGGGGTGTGGGATGTGTGTTGATATACTGTTCTGTATTTTGTCTAATAGTGCAGCCTCATAATAGAGACAGGGCTTTAGGTTTTATTAGTGTAATTGGTAACATTTAAACACCTAATTTTACACATCCCACTTTCCCTGTAAACATTTTCTTTGTTTTTATACAAACTCAACATTTCAATTAAATGTAGCCCTCCTGTTTTCCTCCTGGGTCAAACTGATCCAATCTGTTTTGACTGGTCCTTCTTTTCTCCTTTCTTACTGTCCCTCCATCCCTCCTTCCTTCCTCCCTCCTCCTCTTCCTCTATTTCCTTTCTTCCTCCATCCTTCCTTTCTCCCTTCCTTCTGTCCCTCCTCCTCTCTCTCTCCTTTCCTTCCTTTCTTCCTCCCTTCTCCATCCTCTCCTTTCCCCACTCCTTTCCTTTATTTGTTCCTTCCTTCCTCCATCCTTCATTCCTTCCTTTCTCCCTCCCTTCTTTCATTCCTTTCTCCCTTCCTTCTGTCCACCATCCTTTTCACTTCCTTCCTCCCTCCCTTCTTTCCCTTGGTCCTTCCTTCTTCTTCCTTGCTCGACCCAATCTGTTCCCTTTTTCCATCCTTCTTTCCTTCCTTTCCTTCTCTCCACCATCCCTTTCCGATCCTTCTTTCTTTCTTTCTTCTTCCTTCCTTGACCCAAGAGGACAACAGGAGGATTAAAATAAAATGCCCTTGTGCATGCATTTCATTGAGCACTCTCTTGAAATGTGCAAACATACATACTGTTGGACTTTCTTGTTACTAACAATGACAGACTGAGAGACACATAAAAAACCTGTTGAAATTGAACAAAATATGTTGAGATGAGTAGTCCACAACAACTGGTATAGGTGTTGTGAAATGATTTTAAAAAGCATGATTTAATTGTTGAAGTGATTTAGTTAGTGTATTTATGGGTACACATCACTGGTACGGTCACCAAGGCTACATCTGTCTGGCTTGCTCTCCATAGCAGCATGCGGCAACACAGCAGAGAGGAAGGCAGTGTGACTGGTATGTGAAACAGGCCTAAGGTGCATTGCCGCCACCCATTATTACAGGAGTGTAAATTACAAAATCCTTACCAGGCAGTTGATGTGCTGCATCAAGTCTGTCAGTTTTTGTCCTGTAGTTCCTTTTTTGGACTTGAAAAGCTCGATGAATCGTGGGGTGTGTTGGTCTAGGGCTTCATAGAAGTCTCCTTCAAGGTTCTTACTGGCGACGCAATTAAACTCTGAAAAAATGGAGAGTGGAAGGAGGGAGAGGGATAGCAACATTAAGCTGACTGTCATTCAATTAATACTGTGGAAAATTAAAGAGCTTAACATATGAAACTATGGTGAATAATACATTACTACTTATATTATTAAACAAATAACATTAGTACACATACTGACATTGAAAACATTTTACTGATTTGTATATAGTGCAAGAGCTATTTTTTTTGAGGATGATGTGTTTTAATATTCCGCCTCACAGCATTGATATGTTCTGACTGACATTTAATCTGCTGGAAACTTAATGGGGGAAGGCAGGCCAAAACGAACAAGTAGCTTACCTGTCTCAGTGAAAAGTGCTGGCCAACGTTCAACCGTGCTCTGCACAGCAGGCATTTCCTCAATGACAATCTTCCTGGCATTTTCAAGGCTTCTTTCATCATGTCCGTCAGGTAAATTAGGCTTCACCTCTTTTTGGTCGCTTGACATTCTTCCTGGATGATTCTCCATCTGGATTAAGTTTACTTTGTTTACCCCCATTGATCATTACATCGTCACATCCTGCTTTTCGTAGCTTTGTACGATAGTTTGCCATCTTGAATTTTATGCTATTTTTCCAGCCATACCACCCTGGCTGGGGACCAGGTTCAGTGAGACTGGGGTGCTTACTTATCAGTGATTTTGCGACACTGCTGAAGTCGTCATCGTTCGGGTACGCCTTGAAACTGTACATTGTTTCAGCGAGCTTCTCAAGAATGTCATGTTTCATGTTTCATGTCTCTTGATGGAGTAATTGGGAGACGGTCTTTCATGAATGAAAGGTCTGCCTGTCTCAGCCTGTACTCTACATCCACTGAGAAATTGGGTATGTCGAAGACCTCTGGCCACTGTTTTCTAAGCGAAGGTGATGATTCAGCAGGGGACAAGATCTCAGTGTCTACTGTGCTGCAGTCTGATTCTTCGGTGGGTGAAGACAGGGCGGTGAACTCGAGAGTTACAAGAGGAATTACTTTCAGCGTAGCTCTTGCAGGCAAATCTGTTATGTCAGTCAAATTGCATAGCGCATTACTGAAATCTGGATCTTCATATTGGAGTTTGAAGTCGTACTGCAGTGACAGCTTATCCCGCAGCTGTGTTTTTAGTTCTTCAAAGGAATCCGGTCTATCATTTAAGGTCAGCTTCCTTATATCATCATCATCAATGACAACTCGGAGCATCAATCTTTGGTCCATCTCGATGTCACCTCCTGTGATAAAAAGCGAACATTATCTTGAGACATGCAACATCTCAGTGTTTAATCCACTTAGCATAATATGTACCGTTTGAGTGTAACAAGCTGTTTGCCATGAACTCTGTAAAGTGACAGAGGAAACACATCATTCAAATCTGACAACTGGGTGACTGAGAAGATGGGCAAATGGCTGCTGCAGAGGTCATACACTCTAAGATGCTCATCATACCATGAGGTCATCAGTCTGCAGACAAATGCTACATCTGTGTTTATAACAACAATCTTTGAGATTTGTCTGAACTCTGGGAGCCCTGCGCAAGATCCAACAGAAATGACCATACCAGAACTGTACTTGATGCCATCAATGATGACAGAGGAAGCTACAAGGACTGTGTTCAGCTGGTTGTTTGTTTGATTGAGCCAGTTCTGCACATTTTCCGGAAATGAGGAAACCATCACAGACTTCACTTTGTGAATTTCAATAGATGGCTTAAAAAAAGTTGTGGCAGCTAGATGGAAGGCCATCATTTTCTGATGTCTGTTTGCTAAAGTCAGGGAAATGTTTTTAAAGTTGTTAAAGTGATGCACAACTTTCTTGAAGAACTTGTGTTTCCCCTCAACACGCATTGTCCACACATCAGATAGAGGACCAAAGGTTCGAATGAGCTGAGGGTAATGCTCAACGTAGTGGTGCTTTGGTCGTAGCTTTTCACCCGGGAAAACCAATTCCATCACATCTTTTAAGGTCATTAAAACCTCCCAGGTTTCATCACCGTCTGGAATGTGTTGACCAATTAATAATGGTAGAAGTCGGAGAAGAGTCCAATTTTCGTGACCATTTCCTCAAATTGTTGACTTTGAGGAGAAGGTCTTTGGAATGAGCTGGGGTTGATTTACTCTGTCTGCAAATGTGTATGGGAACTTTTTAATAGCATCATTCAGGGCCTCAAGGGAGATAGTTCCCTTCGACAGCAGTGCCTGTAAGCACAGAGCTAACTCTACTGGAACAATACCCTCCAGAAGATCATGCAGAATGTCTGGAGGGTAACCATCAACGGACATGAAAATGTTGCAAGCTTTCAGTAAGCGGACAGCTTCGTTTCACACTGTTGAGAATAAATAATAACATATGTATCAGCAGGCTGTAATATCTACACATAGCCACAAAGGAATAGAAATAAATATACAAGTTGTATTAACACCGTATTGTTGAGCCTTGGTTGAATCGTGTGACACCTCTTGCACATGTTTGTCATGGTTTTCTTTTGTTCTTTGTTGAAATAAGCCTGTCCGTACTTCTTTGTCCTGCCTTTCCTCCTGCTTGGCCATACAGAATCGACAAAATTGGCTAACTCTGAAGCACTCAAAGAACCCTCCCAAAGAGTGGGCAGCCAGATTGTCTGCTGCAACAAATAACACTGTGCCCTTAACAGTGGCTCCCAACTGTTCAACATATATGCCTTGTTGCTCAAGAAAAACAAGGTCCTGAATAAGAGGGTGGAGAATGTTGGCATAACCCTGGTCTTTGATGTTGTTGGCCTTGCAAAGCAGAGCAAGCTGAATGGAATGGAGAGATGAGCGATATTTAGGGTGTAAATTGCCAAGTGTCCAGTAGATGGCAGTTTGTTTGTGCTTTTTTCTGGAGGTTCCCAAGGGGTTAGCCACCTCAAAATCATCAATATACAGTTGGAGAGCGATCCAGAATTCTTCCTCATTCAAGAGAACACTGTCTATGAAGCGGGCACCATCTCTGTAAGATTGGTATTTCTCTGACAAAGTTGCCTCATGTGACATGGTCTTTTCGAGAATTTCTATATTGCTCAGTAGTGATGGGTCGTTCGCGAACGAACTAGTTCGAACGAACGACTCTTTAAAGTGAACGAACTGACCTAGTTCGCCACCGTCGTTCGCGTCGTTCGTCTCGTTCGCTGAGTCTCTCTGACGCGCTGATTCGCGGCGCCGCTGATTCGCGAGTCGTGACTCGTTCGCTGACTGATTGACTCGAGGACTGAGACGTCACTCACGACTCGTCATCACGAGAGCCAGCCAATGTATGTTGTTTTGTCTGTCTGTGACAGTCTAGGACGCTTTCGAATGGTTGACACATTAACAATACCACTTTCACATTTGAATATTGCCTTTTACATTTACATATCAGTGAAATGGTAAATACATGCTGTCTTTGTATTTTCTGTGTCATGCCAGATTAATAAAATATTTGAATGTCTCGTCAATCTGTCTCGTTCTTTCATGCTTCCTTCTCACGCACGCAACCCGGCCGGGACCCGCAATATAAAATATGCCCAGAATAAACACAACTGTACATCATTAACTTTAAAACTCATCATTGCTAAATCAAGTCTATTATCTTGCTGATATATTAAACATCCAATAATCTACTACGCCCCCCCCCCCCCCCCACACACACACACACACACACACACATCGCGCTGCGTTTGGTGTGTCTAACTTTACCAAGTCTATTATCTTGCTGATATATTAACATCCAATAATCTACTACGCCCCCCCCCCCCACACACACACACACACACACACACACATCGCGCTGCGTTTGGTTTGTCTAACGTTACGTTGAATTGGGGGAACGGGGCATTTTGATCCTGACATGTCATTATGCATACATTAAATAAATCTGTTGAACTCAAATGAAATACATATGTTAACATATTCAACCAGACACAATGTTGTATTTGCTATTAACACATTTATTAACGCCATCAAGCACCATTGCACGATTGTGAATCGTGATTTCATGATTAGTTAGTAAATGAGAAGAACTAGGGAGTCCGAGACCGACTCAGCTGCATTCGTGATTCGTTTGAATGTTGTGTGAACGAGGAGGAGCCGAGTCTGACCGACTCGGCTGGCAGTCGCCGTTCGCGAATGACAGCCCTGAGCCGAGTCGTTCGTGATTCGCGAACGAGGGAGGAGCTAAGTGAACGACTGAACGACTGAACGAGTCAGTGAATGATTCAGCGCTACCGGAAACACGAACGAACGAACGAACGAACGAACGACTCTTCATGGCGAACTGAACGACGCGAACTAGTTCGCGCAAACGAACGAGGAAATCCACCACTATTGCTCAGTAATGTGTGCAGCATTTTTAGTATGGGGACATACGCAATATTCTGCTTGTTTTCTAGGACAAATTCAACTGGCATAACCAAAGAGAATTCCCTTGAAATGTATGATTTTCGCCTGTTAGCAGTTGACAACGATCCCTCATCAGAAGTGAACTTGAGGAATACATTATTCTCAATGACCACTTGAGCTATCTCATTCACTAAAGCATCATCAACATTTGCACAATGCGTATGTAGAATTCTTCAAATAGAAGAATGTAGCAATGGCTGTGATAACAAATACATTTGGTTGATCTGATCTATGACCTCTTGCAGGGCAGTTTCATAGATGTTAAGAACTGATGACATTTTCAGGAAAAGAGCAGCTACATTGTGTTCCAACTGATTCTCTAAGTCCTCCACATCTTCATTTTGCTCAGCAACTTCAGTCAATATCATCAACTTCAGGGTCACTCTCCTCTAGCTGAACACTTGCACACATTTTTTGAAACAATTTCCTGTTTGAATAGCGTCTTGTTGTGCATCTGATGCTCTTTGCTTTTGTGTGCAGTAAAGGTAGAATAAACACTACTCTGAAAGTTACAGTCCTGATATGGGCAAGCAACCATTTGCCTCAACTTAAGATGTCTTCGCAAATGGGTAAAGAAGTCTGCTTCTGTGCAAGGCTCCACAAAGTCGCACAACTGACAGTGAAATGCAGTTTCTCCACTTTTGCCTGCATCCTTTTGAGTGTGCCATGTTGAAAGGTGTACTTTGAGTGCATTAAAAGATTTAAATGTGCAGAGGCATTCCTTATGAAGGAATGGGAGTGGGGATGTCCGAGTGTTAAATCCATGTTTTAAGCGGTAATGCTTAAGCAAGTAGCTTCTCTTTTCAGCAAAAAATGTGCAGTACTTACAAGTCCACTGCATTAGGGAGTACTGCTCTGGTTGACCTGAAAAGACATGATCATTTCAGCATTAAGCACTTGTTTAAAAAAAAAAGTTAATTTTTTTTCTAAATGGTTACAAATTAAAATGTACAATTCATTGTTTTAATCACAAATTAAAATCTGCAATTAATTATTTTAACATTGACAAACTAAAATGTGCAATAAATTATTTTGTAATGAAATTAAAGATTTTTTTTAAATAATGAAATTGAAATATACAATGATTTTTTTAGTCACAAACCAAAAACGTGCTTGGAATTTTTTTTTTAAACAGTCATAAATAAAGATGTACAATTAATTATTTTTTAACAGTCAAGTCGAAGTGTGCGATGAACAGTTACAAACTGTACAATGATTTATTTTAAACAGTCCAAAATTGGAATAAATTAACTTGATCCGTTTAACAATGGAATTGGTTTTATCATAATCCCACTGTAGTAACATTAATGTATTTCTCTTACGCAAACCCAAGGAACCAATACAAATATTGAATGATTATTCAGTGTATGAAGCATTAGGTGAATACCTTTAATTGCTGAGAGCGGGGTAAGTGTGGACAGTTGACCATCTGCTTCAGCCTGAATGGAGAACAGTGAAAAAACACAATTAAGCAACAGTTTCAAAATACAGACACATATATCAACACACCAGGTTGTTATAATATCACTCTTGTTAACTGTATTCCTATATTGAGCTTTAAATTGAGGGAGATTGACAAATACCATAGCCCTCTGTGTGTGCATTTGTTGCCTTGTTGTTTTTTGAGCAATTTGAATGCATGACATGGCTAAATATAGCCTGGCTCCGCCCGCCTACGTACTTCCGCTCAATTTTCATTTCACTTCAGTACTAAGGTCTGGCGGTGCTGTATGTTAGAACGATTTCTTTTCCCTCAAATGTGCCTTCCAATCAGCGAACAGGAGGCGCGGCCTGAGAACAGTGACGTATAGGTCGTGCGCGAATTTCAGTTATTGAGCGGAAACTACGGAGGCAGGCGGAACCAGGCTAATGCTAATGCTCACTGCATCTGCCGTTTGTATACTGCGCGCAACGTGGTTTCTGGCGCATGAAATACGTCACGACCAAACGTTAGCGATTGGTTAAGGCAGATCCAGAGTGGCACTGGGCAGAGCCAATAGGTTTTAAACTTCAACAGCACCCGCCTTCAAGTGAGACATCGTTTGTCTCTACAGCACCTTTAGTATGAATGAAATGAGTACGAAGGTCTAGTTAGGATTAGGCTAGGCTAAATAGGCTGAATATAATGTAGCTTTTCTTGCCATTCAGGTTCATTTAGGTCAAAAACAATAACATTCTGATTCAGATGTGGCCTACAATGAAAAGATAAAGATGAAAGAATTTGAAGTGCATACTAGACTGATTGTCATGTGTTTCTCAACATTAAAGGATATGCTCTCTCTGTCTTGTTTTTAAGATATTAAATATTTTTCATGCTGCTTAATAATAAAATGAAATATAATAAATATATCCACCAAATCTGTATGCTGTTTAAAGTACCTGATGCTGGGATAAAAGAGAACAAAAATATGCAGGTGAGTTGCATTTAGACCTTTTTCCCATTTCCTGTGTTGTGCACCCCCCAGTTAACCTTTACTAGGAAAGTGTCACATGCATGAAACTCACTGTGGTTATACACAGTAGTCCCATCTCTAGACTGTGAAAAACATTTGATGCTGGGATCAACAAACAAAAATTACAGGAGGGTGCTTTTCATGGCAGGGCTGTGTTCTACTTGCTGCGATGTGCACCTCTAGTTAACTTGAACGTGCCACATGGATGACTGGGACTACTGTGTATAACCAGAATGAGTTTCATGCATGTGACACTTTCCTAGTAAAGGTTAACTGGGGGCACTTCAAATTCTTTCATTGTAATTTCATTGTGGGCCACATCTGAATCAGAATGTTATTGTTTTCGACCTAAATGAACCCGAATGGCAAGAAAAGCTACATTATATTCATCCTATTTAGCCACGTCATACATTCAAATTGCTCATTTCCACACAATATCATAGCATAGCCTACTGAAAGGTGTTGGTTTGCTCTTGTTAAATTGATTTTGTGTTAAGAGGAACATCGGTTATTTGCACTCTTTAGATGAGTTTTAAATAGTGTGACGAACCAATGTCATTTTCTTTGTTTCCCTTCACAAATACTTAAATCACGAGACAGTATTTTCCCCAGCGTTTGCGATATTGAGGCGAACTGCTTCACTTTTCCAACAGCGGAGTGGCAAAAGCGCGCTTTTCACGGCAAGGATGCATACAACAGCACAACACCGGGTCGCGTCGGCTGAAACTAACTTCCCTGTGCGGGTCGGAACACCGTGGTCCCGGTACCGAAGCTCCGCCACACACACAACAACGCCAAACGGCCGACCTTCCCCCCCCCCCCCCCCCCGACACACACACACACATACCCACACGCGCCACAAATCGCCAAAAACAGAGTAGTCTACCATAAACTGTAGTCTACATTTGTTTAAAAAAAATGGCGACCTTACTGTGCTAGCGGTGATATTTGAATTTGATTTTGTTTACTTCTCCCTGGCAAGCACACAGTACTACATTACAACAAGACAACGCGACGGTTTACAAAAGAGTAAAATATTTACTTACCAAATCAATGTGCCAAACACAAGTAGGCTAGGTTAAAGGACCTATATGTAGGATTGCTCCCTCTCTGGCCAAAACTGTTATTGCAACCACGTTGTAAATACTGTACAGCGTGGTACTCCCTCCCCCTCCCCCCCCAGAGTAGCGGTTGCCAGATTCCCCGTTCCCGGATTACTCAACACAACACTGCGTCTACTAGAAGGAGCAACAAAGCTACAAAAAGTTGCTGCATATACTTGTTGCATTACATACTGTTCTTTACGTTCTGCATTTGCTTGCTATACTTGTGTTTTACATACTGTTCTTTGCTTTTATTTAGGTAAAGAACATAGAATTGCCTCTGTGTATGAAGTGTGCTATACAAATACACTTGCCTTGCATAGATCCCTGATAATATTGACCAACTGCATCACCATCACCGGGGCTTCATAGTAATGTGTCCGAATAGAGCAGCCCTGTCGGACACACACGCAGGCTATTGCCGCTGTTTTATTATCATCCGCACTCCCACACCGTCACCGGGGCTTCATAGTAATGTGTCCGAATAGAGCAGCCCTCTTGGACACACACACTTGTTACCACTGTTTTATTATCATCCACACTCCCACACCGTCACCGGGGCTTCATAGTAATGTGTCCGAATAGAGCAGCCCTGTCGGACACACACGCCAGCTCTGACCGCTGTTTTATTATCATCCGCACTCCCACACCGTCACCGGGGCTTCATAGTAATGTGTCCGAATAGAGCAGCCCCCAACGGACACACACGCCAGCTCTGACCGCTGTTTTATTATCATCCACACTGCAGTCGGTGTGCAGTAAATGGCCCTCAATGGTGTGAAATCCTTACATACAGTCATTGAGCAAACGATACTGACTTCGTGAAAACGCCCATGAGGCAACGACGCAATGATTCGCTTCAAACATGTTTTTCTAGCAAAAACTGAATAATGGCGATAAGCCAAATATAATTCTAAAGATATACTGCAATAGCTCACTCCAGACTACCTCCGAGCTCTACTGCACCCAAGCACGCGCCCACCGAACTGCTCGCCCCCTCCGGCTCACCGTCCCTCCAAGTACTGTACAACGGAGCGGGAGGATGAAACCCCAGGGCCCGATAAAACTAACACACATGGCAGTTGCAGTTGACACGGGATGCCTACCTTAATATTGCGACGCGGAGACATGGGCATGCACGCCGACCGACACAGACGCACTGCAGTGTGGAGTCAAGAGGGAGAGTAGTGCCCAACACACCTGTTTTAACTCATGCACGCAGCGCCGCCCCCCAATTAACCTGTGCACGGCTGGCACAGCATCATGCAGTGACCAGGAGGGGGACGGCTCACCCGGTCACACACTGTTTCCCATTAGCCATGGTAATTGTATGTAGAGGGGGCGCTGGCACTCTTTGCTCAGCCACTGCATGTGTAATTACCTATTTTTCCTCGTTTGCATATCAGGTGGTCCGCGAAAGGTCTTGATGACAATTTAGTGGTACACCTAAAGTTAAAGGTTGGGAACCACTGACCTAAGCTGCTGCTAAACTATTAAATCTCTCTCTCTCTCTCTCTCTCTCTCTCTCTCTCTCTATTCAGATTTTTGTCTTATGCCACTACAATTACAATAATACAAGCAAATCCAGTCTAATATAGCTATCGATAGTATAGATAGTATAGTCCTATAGATATGTCTGCATTATCATTAACATGTAACAAGCACATTGATACATATTATGATTATTATTATGATTATTATTATGATTATTATTATTAACATTGATACATGCATTTTACTACCCACCCATTTAGTTGTTTGGTGGTAGCGATTCTCTTTGTTGTATGTCCCAGTAATGTATTTAGACAAATACAAATTATGACCGTAAAGCTAAATCAAAAGCAAAAGCCAGCAATTAAAAACACAAAATTACACAAACATTTACTCTGCAATGTGTGAGTTGTCACCGAGCTCCATTAGAAGGATACGAGGGCTGTGTAAATGTACAGACACAAAAAGAAGGAACTATTTATTTCACCCTATACCCTAGATATAAACATTACCATCTCTAGCCAACACATAATGACCACACATGGAATATATCATTTTCTAAACGCTTCTCACTGTAACAAACATCAATGTCAAGGGTATTACATGCAAATATTACATATGATATACCCTGTATTTAGAAATTCATAATGGCCTCTGTAAGCAACACAGTGCTACTAACGGGTTCTTTGAAGGAAGCTCAGGACGACGAACAGTGTCCACTAGAACGCTGGATCCAGTCTCACTCTGGGGGAGAGACTGAATATTTATTGTCACTCATTGAGCTCACCGCCCACAGCTACGTCTGTCCCGCCCCCTCGTCTGCAGACTCGAGTCTCTCTGGAGACTTGAAAGAAATTATTTGCTCAGATTCTAATGGATACGATGAATAATCATGGATGCATATAGAGGAAACACTGCAGTATTACCTCAGCCCAATGTCCCCTAAGTGGCCACTGTAGTTGGCCACGGACTCGGAGGGAAGTGTCGGCAGCCTCCGCTCTGAAGCACGTCAGGTAGCCCACTAGACACGTCAGGTAGACAACGCTGGGACTTGACCGGGGATCTGCTATTTCGGCAGCCCATCAGTTAACACCGTTAGATCCACCGGGACTTTCACTGCTGATTGTTCCTTTTCCTCCCCGCTTTAGATCACTTTATTATGGATCGCAAATATCTGTTGAATGTCCAATATCAAAGGGAAAGGGAAAGGGAAGTCTGGGCTTCCCTGCTTAGGCTGCTGCCCCCGCGATCCGACCCCGGATAAGCGGTAGAAGATGGATGGATGGATGGATATCCAATCTTACTCAGTCAAAACAACAATATTAGCCTACACTAGGCTATATTAAATATTTCTAACATTATAGCCGCAGACACCGAGGATAATCGCAACAAGTTGAACCGTCCATCCCACCAGTGCTTACCGAACCTCATAGCTTACTTTAGGAAACCCTGCTGTCATTTAAATGTCAGTGATTGGAGTTTCTCTCTGTTCCAGGAGGCCTACATATTGCTTTTGCCTAACTTGTTATTAAAAGAGAAAACTAAACTGAGCTATGCTGAATGAATTTAACGAAGGCAAATGCAACCACGGTTCTATGAATAGGCCTACCGGATGAAGGAATTAAATGTATTTAAATTGTATTTATTTAAATTTAAATTATTTAAATAAAATGTAATTTCCGGACTAACATAATTATCCTTTATCATCATATTCAAACTTGTGACATGGATTTTCAGCTGAAAACGTTTTTTATTTGTTATACTGTAGGACATATCTCTTCAACAAAAACAACAACCATGCTCGTATGGCAAGTTTTAACATTTAATCAGTAGGGCTGACTAGTAACGATTTAGTTTTCACCAGTCAAAATAACATTTAACATTTTGAAAATAACATTTTGACATTTAAAATGTTAATTTAAGATATCTGTAAAACATGTTACAAATATACTTTCACATGTAGAAATTACATTTCGACTAGTCAAAACTGATTTACAGATATCTTTAATTTTATTTTATTATTATACATGACGGCGAGACATTTCATGTTATTTTATTTACAACAATGATTTCCATTCATCTTTATTATTGTAACTCAATTGTTGCAACTTGCAAGTGGGTCCCTTACATCAGCGGTTTTCAATAGGTGAGGCGCGCCTCCCCTGGGGGGTGCCAAAGAGCCACAGGGGAGGCACGATGAGACGCGAAGAAAAAACGTATTAAAATAAAATAATTTAAATAAACGTAAATAAAATAATCCCCTTCACCTCCACCTACTTGCGTGAGTGTGGATTTTCCGCACTGACCCTGATTAAAAATAAATACAGATCAAGGCTGCAGGTGGAGGACGACTTGCGTTAATTTCTCTCTGCAGTGCAGCCCCGCATTGAACACCTCTGCGCATCAAAAGCGAGGCCTCATTGTTCCCACTGATATGAACGATTAAATTGAAAGTCAAAGTTGTTTGTTGTTTAAATCTGAGGTTTTACGTGGCTGAAATCATAAAAAAAACGTTATGTGAATATGTGAATCTGTTCGATTTGCGATCGCAATACAGCCCGGACCGGCGACCGTCGCGCGGGGGGGGGGGGGGGGGGGGGGGGCGGGGGTGCGCGATTGTGATACAGCCCGGATCAGCGACCGACGCGATACAGCCCGGATCGGCGACCGACACGGGGGTGGGGGGGGGGCGGGGTGCGCGATCGCAATATAGCCCGGGCCGACGTCCATGGCCATGAGGAATAAATATATATATATATATATATATATATATATATATACCCAATCGCAAAGGGCCCCTCTCGGCTCAAGGGCCCCTGGGCAAATGCCCAGGTTGCCCATATGGTAGATCCGGGCTTGCCTACTGATGTTCAGTGATTTTAAAAGTAGCCTCAATTAGGCCTGCATGAAGAAATTATTTGCTGTTGCAAAGACTCGTTTATGAATGCACTTTTTAAATAAAATGTTGTGGAAATGAAATGTCTTCAAATACAATATTAAAAAATATTTACATTTGATCAGAAAAGCATTTACTGCAGTGGGTTAGGTCAGGGGGTTGGGTGGGGGGGGGGGGGGGGGGGGGCTCGGCTGTCCTTACCTACTTTAAGGGGAGGCTCACATTCACCCAATTTGAAAACCCCTGCCTTACATGTTACACATACATTCTACAAGCTGAATTTGAAGATAAGATAAGATGCTTTTTTACAGCCATATAAATGTGTCAAATACACCTTACTGTTTGTAACATGAATAACATTGTGTTTGTGTCAATTTTGTTGTTCAAAACAGGACAGTTTTCCAGCCCGGTTTGGAGGGATCCACTTTGTTAACCAACCCTGGTACATACACGCCCTTTACACTGTCATACGGCCCTTTCTCAAAGACAAAACCAGAAAGCGGGTGAGGGAAAGACAATGTTTTTAACCGTCTAACCATTTTAACATCTGTAAATCTACTCATTGGGGTAGGATAGCCTAGTGGTTACAGTGTTTGATTCCCAGCTGAAAGGTTCTGGCTTCGAACCTTAATGACTACAATCTGTAGGTGTCCTGAGCAAGATGCCCCCTAACCCCTACCTGCTCATTATTCACATGTATCTGAATTTACTGTCAGTCACTTTGGATGAAAGTGTCCCCTAAATAGGAGGAATTATTCTAGCATTTTGCAATACCACAAATTTCATTCTCAATTTGAATTAAGAAAACCGTTAATGTATGTCATTGTAAAAGGTGCAGTGTTGTAGACTGTAGTGGCATCTAGTGGAATGCACTTGGCAGAAATTGAATGGGGGACCGTGATATTCCATCCTGAGTATGTTTTAATTAGTGTATAATCCCATGAAAATAAAAATCTTGTTTTCATTACCTTAGAATGAGCCCTTTATAGCTACAAAGGGAGTGGGTCCTCTTCCACGGACAATGATTCATTTTTTATCATAATCGCTATCTTACTTAAGCTATGACGTATAGTTTTACAGACTAAATAACTAAATACATGTTTATAAATGTATAAAGACCCTCATCACTTGACACTTGGCCACCTGATGCTGTCTAGATGATAATATCATTTTGGAAGTATCTACTGACACCTTACAGGCCACTGTAGTTTCTCCTACGTCATTGGAAAGGGAGGGGTGATGGGAGGTGAGGGGGGGGTATTGCAACCCCACTGCTAGATGCCACTAAATTCTATACACTGCACCTATAACCACTCTTTAATATTTAACAATGTAACTGTCCTCCCATGTCTCCCCACATCCTTCGGGCAAGATCTTCATGCACGGCAACAATCTCAACAGCCTCCACCAGCTCATTCACCCCGAGATCCTCCCCTCGGAGCTGGGTGGGATGATGCCGCCCTACGACATGGGCACGTGGGCCCGCACGCTCCTGGACAACGCCTACGACGAGGAGGCCGACTACTGCCCTGAGTCCTACACACTGTCTGTCCAAGACCTGGAGAAGGACCTGGACAAACACCTGTCCCCAAAGACTATGAAGAGGTGGGTGAACCGTCACGGCGATGTCTCTTTCAGTGGTTCACAACCTCGGGGTCGGGGCCCACTTGGTAACACCTGACATGTACATAGGGTCTCAGCAGATTCACGACTTATAAGCTATTGATATAGTTATTTGAAGAAATTGTGAAGGGTAAAAGTCCCTTCTACTACTTCACTGGAACATTGATATTACAGGCAGTAAAAATGGTGTGTGGGGGAAGCAGATGCACAAAAATAAGAAGTAGGGGTTGTAAGATTTTTAGAACTTAAAAATGTGGTCAGAGATCAAAGAAAGTTACTTCTCTTTGTCGAAGCAATTCCACAACACTCTGAGGAACCTTCCTCAGAGTGACAGGTAGTAGCATTGTTGAAAAGCAGCACAGGTTTGTGGAAAGTAAGTATGTTTGACACTGGCCTGGTGTATCATAGCTTCCTAGAGGCTTCCTAGAGTTACACTTACAGCCACTGAGGATGACAAGTGAGTCGCCACTCATACACTACACTATGTGGATAAAGCAGGGGTACCTCATACACTACATTATGTGGATAAAGCAGGGGTACATTATACACTACACACTATGTGGATAAAGCAGGAGTACCTCATACACTACACTATGTGGATAAAGCAGGGGTACCTCATACATTACACACTATAGCCCTAATCGCACAAGACTAGTATTTCCTGGGGACCTCTATTTATTTGTAATAATTGAGGAGGTCGTAATCTTGATCTTAATCCCCTGAGAATCTGCTATTTCGGTAATTTGTAAAGTAAACATTCCTCCTCAAATGACCTACCGTATAAACATAGAGGTCACGTGATAATATCAGTCCCATGCGAATCAGCATCTCAGTGATTTGGGGTCGGATTTTTACATTTTCTTATTTCTCCCTTTTTCTGCCTCTTTAACTGCGTTGGCAATTATAGTTTTGACAGCATTTTGGGTGCAAATTCAGGAGGCTCATCTCATTACACAGCATGGAGAGCCATTCGCAGAAAGAGCAAGCTCAAATCCATCAGAAGAGCGAAATCTCAAAAGATGATGAGATGGATGACATGTCACTGTACTTTCTTCACAGGTAGTCCAACCTTTCTCTACAATTGGATCAGTCTCCAAAGTCCTGTACAGATGGGCACCTGAGCTACAGGTCTTTGTTAATACTTTCCCAAACGGTATGGTTGTGCACCATTTGATCAAATCGCTTTTGGTAATGTGGTTCACCCCACAAAGCAATTAAACTCTGAGTGTCTCTTTGTGCGTCCAATGCCTGTTTTTCTTCTTAGCAGCCATCACTCTTATTTTTCATCAAGCGGATGTTAGGCAGAGGCTTGACATCATATACGGGGGATAATGTCAGTCATTTCAGAGTCAAAGACAGACTTCACTTATCATGTGCAAATTTAGCCCTATTCGCACGGGATTAGTATTACCTGGGGACCTCATGTGATTTAGTAATTACCCCACCACGTCTGTGTTTCGTGTGGCGCATTCGCATGGGATAAGCGAAGTCTGTGTTTTAACTCGAATTTACTGACATTATCCCCCATTTTTTTAAGGACAACCTGGGCTATCAGAATATGTATGCTGCAGTGATGTCACATGAATGTATAAATAACAATATGTTCCTTACCGCATGCTGCCATGCATGTAATCCATCTAATCATCTTTCGAGATTTTGCTCTTCTGATGGATTTGAGCTTGCTCTTTCTGCGAATGGGTCTCCATGCTGTGTACGCAGATGAGCCTCCTGAATTTGCACCCAAAATGCTGTCAAAACTTTCATTTATAATTGCCAACACAGCCTCCATAATAAAGGCAGAAAATGACGCGGAAAACACAAAAAACGACCCCAAATCACAGAGATGCCGATTCGCACTAATATTATCACGACCTCTGTGTTTGGCGAAATATGGTAGGTAATTTGCGGTGGAATTTTTACTTTACAAATTACGGACATCGCAGATTCGCACAGGATTAAGATCACAGACGACCTCCGCAGTTATTACAAATTACTAGAGGTCGCCAGGTAATACTAGTCCCGTGTGAATAGGGCATTTGCCACACCAAACACAGACGTGGGTGGATAATTTCTAAATCACATGAGGTCCCCTGGTAATACTAGTCTCATGCGAATAGAGCCGAATTATGTGATTATGTGATAATATTAGTCCCGTGCGAATCGGCATCTCTGTGATTTGGGGTCGTTTTTTGTGTTTTCCGCACCATTTTCTGCCTTTTTCCCGGTCGAGTATTATGGAGGCTGCGTTGGCAATTATAAATGAAAGTTTTGACAGCATTTTGGGTGCAAATTCAGGAGGCTCAGCTTCGTACACAGCATGGAGACCCATTTGCAGAAAGAGCAAGCTCAAATTCCATCAGAAGAGCAAAATCTTGAAAGATGATTAGATGGATTACATGCATGGTAGCATACGGTAAGGAACCTATTGTTTTGTTTTGTTTTTTATTGTTTTTTTTTAAATTATTTATACATTCATGTGACATCACTGCAGCATACATATTCTGATACATCATATCTGGGGGATAATGTCAGTAAATTCGAAACACAGACATAGTGGGGTAATTACTAAATCACATGAGATCCCCAGGTAATACTAATCCCGTGCAAATAGGGCTATATTCAGCAAAACCTCAGTTTGTTTTGACAGACGTTTTTCACAGATGGAAATAAGCACAGATATCAAGCTTTCTTTAAAGGTCTCATTGCATCGTTTTTTCGTTAATTTTGCAGTGGTCTCTAGTATTAATGAATGCCCTGTGAGCCGGTTTTGGTGAGAAAAATGCTCTGGTGCGCCTGTTTCAGGCTGTTCCAGTTTGGAGGAGGAGGTGGGGGGGAAGAACGAGAGGTTTTCGGCTCTGACTCATGAATATTCATGACATTTAAATGACTTGCCTCTGATTGGCTAACAGCACTGTCCGTCACAGTGATGTTAGCCAATCAGAGGCGATTGATCCCTCTAGTGCGTTATCAACACTTTACCTGGCTCAGTTCTGTCAACTTTACCGTGCTACGAACTGATTCACAAAATGTCTTCGGAGATACAGCCTTATGTGTTTGAATGTGGAGAATATGAACATGCTATTTTGTAACAGAAACCTTAGGTGGAAAAGTGTATTGTTTTACTTACAGACAGTGAGTTGGTGGTCGATCGTCGCGACGGTACAGAATCAGGTTTTAGGGACTTCCCATACCCGTATGAATTAATGAGACGTCACGTAGCACCCCGCAAGAAGAAAATCATTCATTCAAGCCATGTACTGTTTTCTTGATCGCTTTGTCCTGGTCAAATGATATGGAGGGGTTTACTAGTTCTGCCATCGGAGAACGCTTCGTCTTTTGCCACCCGGAAGAACGTATATTGTTGTTGTGATGTCATGGTGATTTGTCGTATACTGTTTTCCTGAGGGCGGTCTCAAGCCAAGGTAGGCGAGGTCATGAATATTCATAAACATTCACACGTCAGAGTGTTAGGCTTTTTCTTACTTCCTCGTTTCTTACTTCCTCGTCCGTCTATGTTCTTACATTTGCTAATGCATGCAATGGGGGTAGAAGAACGTTTTCCACGTGTAGCATGCATATGCAACTAGGAGTGACCTATCATATTTCAAAAGGAGCAAGTAAAAACGGTTTACCGGAGAAGTACACCTTTATGATTCAACAAAACCATTGTTTTTTTCTGATATTAAATCAGTTGGCCTGGATCAATAGATTAGGTTGCAGGTTCATTGAAAATCCACCGTTTTATGCTATATGCAGTGGCTTACATATTAATCAAGTCAGAATGAAATGTCAGAATGAATAGCAACGTCTGTCACATTGAAAACAACACTTTCAAACAGAGGTATAATCAGGCATACATACAGGTGGTAAAAAGCAAAAAAACCTAATATTTAAGGATCATCGGCGATTCTGAAGAGAGACGGACATCTACTGGATTTGTGTTGTCATAGCTACAAGCATGTAAGCTCAGTAGAACTGGAGCAATACCTATCATGCACCCTCACGTCCTACCCATGTGAGATGAGTGTGAGAACATCTCTGGTCCAGTAGGCCGTCTTCCACACTCATCTCACCAGGACTCAGAGGACCCAGCTTCAGTTCCCTGGATGCACTGATGAAGTTGGTCCCACAGTCAGACCTAAACTGCTTTGTAGGACCTCTGATTGTAAAGAATCTGCGAAGTGCCTTGATGAAGCTAGAGGTGCTCATAGTTTTGTTCACTTCAATATGAAGAGCTCTAGTGGACATGCATGTAAACAGAACCGCCCATCTCTTAATGTTGGCTTGCCCACCTTTAGTACAACTGCAGTGACGTCCCATGGTCCGAATAGATCAACCCTAACTGTAAGTGCTCAGCATGTAGGTCTGCAGTTGATTTTAAGGTTATGTTAATTACTTATAAAGCTCTAAATGGCATAGCACCTTCATATATCTCTGAGCTTTTAAAATCCTATCAACCGCAAAGGAAACTTAGATCTTCCAATGCCAATCTTTTAGCTGTACCCAAAGTGCTCCACAAGCAAAGCGGAGAAGCTGCCTTTATCCATTATGCACCAAAGCTATGGAACACCCTACCTCTGTACATCAAGCAGGCGAGCTCAGTGGATATCTTTAAAAAAGACCTGAAAACATACCTATATATGAGAGCGTTTAGCAACGGAGGACGGATTGGGTACATTTGGGCGGACTGTTGCTTAGTGGATCCATTGCGGCCAGAGCAACACAGAAGAAGCCCAGAAGAAGACACTCACTGTCCTCCCATATCGGCTTCTGCCATGTACAATGTCCAGAAGCTAATGCTGCCACATACTACTGTTAGATGGGCCACTTGTCCAGTGTTATCTTGTTGCGTACCCTATTGCATACTACAGCTCAACAGCCAGAAGCGGATGGGCTCCCCCTTTTAAGTCTAGGTTCTGGTCAACGTTTCTTCCAGTATAGGAGTTTTTCCTTGCCACTGTTGCCATATGGCGTGCTTATAGGGGGCAAAGAATTAAGGGTTGAGCTTAAATGTCTGTATAATACTAATATTCTCACCTTTTTTATTGTGTTAAATGTTCCTGATTGTGTTAACTTCTAAAATGTAAAGCACTTTGAGCTGCATTCTGTGTATGAAAGGTGCTATACAAAAAAAGTTTATTATTATTATTATTATTATTATTGCTGCTCAGTTCTGCCTCATAGCTCTGTGCATGTCACGCATCTGTGGATGATGCTGCTGATAGTGCTCTTGGCTTCTACTTGCTCTTACAGCTTCCTCAGTTAGATGTCTTCCTTGATGCTTTAAAGCTGCATGATGGTTACGAGCAGTGTAGCGATGTGATGCTTGTCTGGGATCAGAAGAGGGTTGGCTTCATGTCTCAGCAACTTATAGTCTGTAAGGCGTCCTCCTACCCATAGCAGGAGGCCATTGTTTGTCATCAATGATTGGGTGAAGCTTGCGGAGGGAACTGTTCGATTGGTAAGTCTCGTTTTGCCATGATGCATTTGATTTCTTCTGCATACGCTTCATGTTGGACACATCTGATGACTGTGTTCTGCTTGGGTTAAGTATTCATCTGTGAGACTTGTCTTACAGAGGTGCCAGCTTGCACAACTGTTGTCATCTTTGGACTTGATGAAACAGCAAGGAATGTGATGAAGATGGGCTACAGCTTTTTTATTTATTTTTTATTTTATTTTACCTATTTATTCAGGGTTTCACTGAGAGGAAGCTTGTCTTTTGCAGGAACAAGCACTGTCACTTTAAAGCAAATTTCAAAATCTAACTCTGGGTCGATGATTTAAAATCTTTAGGGGTATTACTCTCAGGCTGCAGAAGAAATGCTGGACCGTACAGCCATGTGGTACTTGCAAGGTTCCCTGCTGCCACAGACTGAGAGCCATGATCAGGGGGGTTGTGCTCCATTGAAAAGTATCTCCACTGGTCTGGTAGAGAACATTGCTTAATTCTCTGTACACAATTTTTGAAATATACATAGAATCTTCTATTTTGATTGATGTTCCCTAACACCACTTTGATCTCAGTGTAGAATGCACCTTAATGTCGAGTTCTTCTGTAAGGAGCTCTGACAATTCCACAGCAAGCACAGTGGCGCAGAGCCCCAGTCTGGGAATGGTGAGCTCTGGGGATGGTGAGCTCTGGTACTGGAGCCAGCTTGGTGTTACCCAGGATGAAGCCGACTTCACTGTGGCCATCTTCCTGTGTGACCTGTGTCAGATAAGCCTTGACCAAGGCATATGAGAACACGCAAAGCTCAGTAGCCTTGGCTTGTAAGATGGAGAAGGATACATTAGCGTGAGTAACATGCAGCGCTTGAAGATCCTGCAGCAAATTTTGCCATCTTCTCCAGTAGGGTTGCAAAATTCCCGGAATTTTCAAAGAGGGAAACTTTCCATGGGAATTTAAGGGAATTAACGGGAATTAACAGGAATTAACGGGAATTTATGGGAATAAACTGGGAATTTTCTAAATTGAAGGTTGGCTCTTCTAGGGAACTTGAATATAGTTGAGGAAAGTATATTTTAGCATAATCTTGACTAAAACAAACAAATGCCATTCAAATACACTTGAATATCCATGCCATTCCTCAATCACATGCACAGAGCACACTGCTTACTGCATGGCTATTGAGACCACACCCCCTACTGGCACTGTGCATGCCTCCATCACATGTACAGAAGCACGTGTTCTACTATACTTACAAATAAATCTGTTGAAAACATTTTGAATGGATGTTTTCTTATGACTTCTGTTTATATTTATGCTTGGATATAATATATTCCCAGTTAGTTCTCCTAAATTCCCATTAGTTCCCATAATTCCCATTATTCCCATGGAAAGTTTCCAATATGGAATATAACCAAAATTTCCAAAATTCCCAAGCTTAACTTCCCATGGAAATTTACCGGAAACTTTCCGGAAATATTCCGGAAATTGTCCGCCCCTTTGCAACCCTATTCTCCAGTCATACATGTCCTGGGGCAGTGGGCTATCCCTCTCAATCCCAGTCACTGTTGGAGCGGTCTCTGAGAACAAGCACGGAATCTGTGGAACGTGGAAAGGGAATGTATCAGACATGATGTTCCATCTCACTCCCAAGTTGCGCTGGACAGGAGGTTCATCTACACAGATATCCAAGTCTTTAATTTCCTTGGCCTTGTCTTCTGACGTGAGATGTTTCGAGCTCTCTGTAGGACATGGCCTTTCTTCAGAAACTCATAAAAGGAAAAGGAAAGGCCACTCTATGCTCTTTAAATCTTCACCTAACTGTTGTCCACTTTTCTTGGAGGTGGAAGGGTAGCTTCTCCACATTTGGGCCTACTCCCCTGGCTGTGTCAAGGTATCAAACTAGTTAAATACCCATCTAGCTTTTCAGCTTTCAGTTCTAAGAGCAAGTCTGATAGCTTGCAGAGCTTTTGAGGTGTTTTGCTGGAGAGTTTTGTGGAGTTCTCTATTCTGGAGAACAAGGCACTTTCTATTGCCTCTGTTTAGTCATACTATTCATAGTCTTTTCCAGATTATACTCAGACCAGAAGATGGATGATGTATGCTGACTGCTTTGACCCTTCTTCTTGCATGTCCGGGCTCTGGGCACAACCACTTAATGAGCAGGTTTACTTCTCACTGGCAGTAAGACCAAGATCTGCAACGGTACTCTGAAAGGTAGCCTTCCAGCTGAGATAATTCTCCGGCTTGTCATCAAACTTAGTCAGTCCTTCAGTTACCAGCTGGCTCTTTGCTAGGAACCTGGCGAGGTCACTGATGGTGTTGTCAGTAGATGCAAGGTTTGGGCTAGAATGATTCATTTAAATTTAAATCTTTTGGGTGAACTGAACTGATCACTTCCTGAAATTATTTGTTCATCAGTCAGTTCAGTTGAGTTCTCAGTCAGTTCTGAGCGAATGTGATTTGTTGGGCTACAGAGTGAGTGAATTAAGTCATTCCGACTCATTCGTTGGCAGGAGGAATGGGGTGTGTTCAAGACAGCAAACACAACATATTTCTAACAACGTGTGTATGAATAGTTGAGTTCAGTGGAGCGACGACCGGACATTCACCTGTTCGTCTCGTTCTGGGAGTCGGATCTGTCCAAGCATTTTTTATTGTAAATAATATAGTTTTTACTGTCAAAATTAACATGCGAGTGGACATGATTCGTTGACAGGGATAAAGTCATTCATTGGCAGGAGGAATGGGGTGTGTTCAAGACAGCAAATACACAGCTGATTCGGGTTGCTAACATTTAATAATTCAACAACATTATACATCCAGATATATGACATTATCGTTATTTATTTATAACCTTTATTTAACCAGATAAAAACCCATTGAGATCAAGACCTCTTTCACAAGGGTGACCTGGCCAAGAAAGGCAGCAGCACACATCATAGTGGTCAAGACAGACGAACAACAATAACAAACAAGCAGTAACAAAAACAAAATTGAACATAAAAACAGTAAAATATGCAAATATTGAGATGCAAGAAAATAGGCAAATAAAGTGCAGAAGTTATAAGTACAGTAACAATTTAAGAACATACTGTAGGCACTGTTCAAAAGATTTCCATTGTTGTTTCCCTAAAATAGAGTGGAATACCTCCAGTGAAACAAAATGTCATTTTCAGTTCAGATTGGAGGGCATTCCAAGCAGAGGGGGCAGAGAAACTGAATGCTTTTTTACCAGTTTCAGTTTGAACACGAGGTATAGAAAAATGCAGAATGTCATTCGATCGTAGTGCATAACGGCTTCCAGTTCTCTGAAGAAAAGTGCATAAATATGTGGGCACCAAGCCAAGAAGAGCCTTATATATTAGAGTGTATCCAGTGTGTATAAAGTCTCATATTCAGGGAAGTGTTGTGAGAAGCAGTTTCTCTTAGAACTCTTACTCACGCGTGTTCGTTAATGAAGCGATAGAAGAAGTTGTTTAGCTTTAAGACATAATCAGTTTTATTGTTAACACCAGTATAATGTGCAGAGTTTTACAGATATCTGGGCCCAACTATGTTTCCCTGACCGAACAACAAACAGGTACCGAGGTTAGTGTGACCCAAATCATTGGTCGTATGATAGATATAAAATATAACCATACCTTCAATCCCTCTCTTGGTCTCATCTAAAACTGAGACCACCTAAGAATATGAAAATTAGGAAACAATTACCGTAATAATGGGACCATAATGCATAAACAGCGGGTGTTGGGATAAGGAGATATATGCTAAGCTCTGTCCCCAGTCGCCTCTTGCGGGACATAACTCCATGGGTTATGCATCACCCCTGTTTATTCAATGGCCGACCGGGTTGGAGCTATAGGGGATATATATATGAGGATAAAATGATTAATAAAACTGATCCCATAAAATGTTAAATTCGGAAACTTCCCCACACTTATTAGACTCATATAGCATCCTGGCAAGACCGTAATTATGTTTTATCATTAAATGTAAGGGTACTTTTATAAATGTCTCTCAAGCATCCCCCCTTTGGGACCTCCAAAGTCCCAAAAACGACCAATTTAGTATACTTTACCCCCTCCCCGGAGAATCAAATTAGACTACTTGCCGGACCGCTAGATGAACCTACAGCATCACATTTGGTTATCAGAAAAACCATTTCTTAATCAGGGCTCTCAACCTGCATGAATTAAAATTCATGCAGTAATAAATCAAAACAAAAAATCACACAATATAAATCAACAAATTTAAACTTAAAAACTCCTTCCGGGCATGGATGTATGTCGAATGATTGGAATGATCTTCATGTATTGGTGGGCTGCAAGCATGTGGGGGGTTTTGGGCATTCATTGTTGTTTCTGTTCGTCGTCGCCATCGTCAGGCCCTGCACTCTTCCAAAGCCGCAGATTCGGGGTCAGGCTCACATGGAGAGGTTACTAGCACGATCAAATGTGAGCCTCCTCAAGACCGGGTTCGACCCAGCACTCCTCCAAAGACGTGGATCCGGGGTCCGGCTCACATGGAGAGGTTACTAGCACGATCACATGTGAGCCGCCTCAGGACCGGGTTAGACCCAGGTGGGTCCAACCTTCCATCTGGATGGTTGTTGTTGCAGCCTCCGCTTGTCATGAGGCTGCTGCTCCTGGCTGGGCTGGGTCTGTGCCTGGGATGGTTGGTCCAAGCTGGGTACACCTGCTCCCAGCTCCTTCTCTCCTGGGCTCGTCCCAGTTTCTGGAACTGTCTTTCCCTCGCCATGTTGGTCCCCAATATATTCCCATTCTATCTGTGCTGTCTCAATTGCCCCACGGTGATACTCCTCTGTCTATCATTATTTATTATTCTTATCATTATTTATTATTCTTATCATTATTGTTCTAAGGTAAGCTCCTGCACCACTCTTTATCGCCCCCCCCCCCTTCTTCCCTCTAGGTCTCTTTATTGAACCACTCACACGTTACCCAGAAATGTCATCAACCATTTCTACTGCCAGTGTGTAACATTGGGACCGTGTCAATTCTGCTGACTCACCAGCTAGGGCTGTCATTTGGTATGGGGGAGGATGGTCCGGCTTCTCTATGGCAGTGATAATAATGCGGCTACACAGAGATCTGACACAGGGAACACAACAACAACCCACCAGAACCATCACACAACACACTCCAACCAGTGACACAAGCCCAGAGACCAGAGCACCCTTCCATTCACCAAACCAGCCGCTCAGCCCATCCAACAATTGATTAGAAACTCCTGAGTGATCTGCCATCTCTGAGGAGAGTGTTTTCAAATTAGACAGAGCCCGTGTCACGGAACCATCAGGGGCCGTGTTATTAGCTATGAATGTACAACATTGTTCTCCAAACATATGGCAGACCCCTCCCTTTTCTGCCAGCAACATGTCAAGAACCATTCTATTCTGGATTGCCATCAGGGAAGTGGAGGCCAGTTGCTCAGAGAGGCCTGTTACAGCGTCCCTAGTGGCATTAGACAAGCGCTGCACATTATAATGAATGTAATTAATGATCAACATTTTTATTCGGGGTAATTGGGAACAGTGCAGAGATTACGGGGAGGTTCTCAAATCCTGAAGCTATCGGATTGGCTAATTTGTAACGGTCTGGCACCCCCCTAGGGACTCCTATAGCATCAATATAGTTTTCAGAGGAAAAATCGAATGAATCAGAAACAGTAGAACGTCGCTGTCGGGTCAGAGGGGTGATTTGTAGCAATCTGTTATTGGTGATGCTGTGTTCTGGTGCCCCAAGCAATATAATAGGTAAGGCCAATCTAACCAACGCACAGGTACCCGTCCAATCAATAGGTAATTGGGGTCTTAAGGTGATTGTATTGTATTACCACAATACCAAAAGAGGTCTCCCCTAGCCCAAACCATGCGGGTGGCATTGGTCCAGGACGTCAGGTCGACTGTCTGTTGGCATAAGGGATCAATGTGGCCTATGTCGTTTCCTGAGTTGCGTATAAAACAGGTATAATTCCCTCTCTCCGGGGTGAAGACAGGGGGTTTGGTATTATTTTTTGCCACTGGAAACACTTTGGCAAGAGTCGTACAGTTTGCAAGTTCCATTCCCATAGTTAGTGACATCATACACTGGAAACCTACCGGGTCTGTGTCAAAATGAAGCGGGGCCGGTACAGTAATTAACGTAGGTTTCCCTGCGGAACATGCAATACAATTAGTCATTCCAAAGGAGGCCGCAGTAGCCGTCAGCCATCCCAACCACATATTCTTATCCTCGTACCCTGTGGCCACCGCAATTGATTCTGTTGGTGATAATGGGGTCCTAATTCTAGTGTCTACGGCTCCTTGGTCATTTAGCGTTACCATGGTTAAAGAAGCACTATGCAACTCGTTTATCAAAAATAACCTTAACCATGCAGGTTGAGAGTCGTTCTGATCGTTCTACAACACTTTCTGGGTTGTTTGGTGGGTGTTTCATCTCCCCCTGTTGGGTTCCCGCGGAAAAACAGAACATGCAACTTCATGTGGCCGTCCCGGCCACTTACGGATGTGACGCAGCGGAAGTATCCAATCGCGCCTCGAAAATGTAGTCAGATTGTAGTTTCACTGCTTTACGGTAGACCTGGGCGGGGGTGCCAAACATGGGTCCGGCTGAATATAAAGAGTCAGTTGCAAGGCAATTCTGGATCAATCGACAAATCCACTATGGATCCATCAAGACCCAAGAGGGGAAGGTCGGAGGAATCGAAGAATAAGAGAAAGGATTATGATAAACAAAGAAACCAGACACGAGTGAACATAGGGCGAGCTTATGCGGAATGGCGTCAACTGAGAGACTCGGAAGAATGCAAAACGGACGCCGACTTGGCTGTCTTGCTGCTGAAATTGTAAGTAGCCTACCCTTGGGTGAACTTCGTTTTTGTAATGTGGTTTGAGAGTCTGTTGAACAATGTGTTTTGCTCGACCGTTTTATTGTGAGCCCTGTATGTGTTTAGCTTGGTTGCTTCATGGCTAGCTTGCTAGCTAGTGAGGGTTTATCCTAGCAGTGACTTGCTACCACACATGTTTGTTTGCGGTCCGAATCCAGGTTCTCGTTGTGTATTACTATTTATTTATCGAAGTGGGGGGTGGGGGGCATTGTCAATGAGTTTTTACGACAGTGTTGTAGGCCTATACCGAAGCTGCAGGGGGAGCTCTATAGTGAGAAATGCGAGCCCAATTCCGGCGAAAACCCAGAAACAGCGGAGGAATAACCGAGTTGCATAGCGCACCTTTAAATTAGGACTTTTTGTTGACACCAAACCGTCCATGGAGGTGGCCGGTAAAAAATTAACTTTCACTAATGCCATTGTGTCTGCCCCAGAGTGATCCACTCCTATTAAATACACACTTTTTGTGTCATCCCCCCAGGGGTTTCTTGAAAGACCCAATAGGGCTAATTGAACTGGGTTCCTCCCTCCTACAGGTGACCTCCAGAATTTGACTTTCGTGGAGAGATCAATAGCATCATACCAGTACCCTGTGGGTTGCCAGTTAGGTGATGATGATGCAATTACATCCCCCCAGGAACCACACCACGGATTCACCGTGGGGTAACCCCAAGGGAACCCACATATATAAAGATCATAGCCCTGCCACAATTCTCCACTCTGCCCACAGTTAATCACATTACAAAGGTCAAATTGGTACGTGGTAGTTGAGCCTAGGGTATAATTTAATTCAATACCTCCATACTTCAACAAATTTGGATCCTTATGTTTACTATATTGAGTCGACAGTGAGCGTCTGGATCGGTTCAGGTGTGAGGCGGCGGGCGAGTGCCCCCTAGAGTCTGCATGTGTGTGTGTGTGGTTTACTGGACCTGTTCCCAACATGTCAGCATCCCCGGAAGCTCTGGTCGTGGCGGATGCTCTGTCATGGAATTGTTTCCACACCACTGCAGGGGCTATAACAATCAAAGCAAAACATACAACTACACCAAGCCACCCCATCTTGGTTTCTGGGGGGCACATAATTATTTATGATTATAATATTACCAAGATAAAATGATTATATACGAAAAATGTAAATATAAATACGCTAAATAGCAACTTTCTTTAGTGGGGTCCTTTTCTTTCCCTGTAGCAAAGCTAATAAAGTAAAAATGTATCACTCTTCTCCCTCCTGTCAGTCTAGGGCTGCTCTCTTAGTCTCCCTCTTACGTCTCCCCGGGTCCTTGCCGGTGGGTCAGATGCACCGCATATTGACCAATGATACCAGGTTTCACCTTTGCTGTCCAGCCGGACAGCGTGTGAGGTTCTCTCTGTCTCTATGGTCCTGTCCACCTTGGCTCTGACCACTTTCTCTTGATGACCTTTAGCAACACCCACTGGGTGTCTTTCGGGGCCGGTGCCTGTTCTGCACCCCCCTGGATTTCTGTCACCTGTTTGGAAAATGCTGCAACTAGTGCCGTTAGTTGATCATAGTATGGCTTGTAGGTCAGGAATGGAGTGGGTGGGTCTGTTACCCCCCTAGCTCCGGGTCCTGGGAACTGCTGACCACAGACAAGCTCATATGGTGTGAACCCTGTAGCGGAGTGTACTGAACTCCTTGTTGACATTAAGGCTAGCGGCAGGGCTTCTAGCCAGCTAAGTTTACTGTGTGCACATATTTTACCAATCTTTCCCTTCAGTGTCTGGTTCATCCTTTCGACTTTACCTTGAGACTGAGGATGGTAGACTGTACCAAAAGTATGTTTCAAGCCTAGCTTAGCTTCCACCTCTTGCAGGTGTTTGTTTTTGAAATGTGTGCCATTGTCAGACCTTATTCTCCTTGGGAAACCATGATTAGGGATGTAATGATTAATCAATAATTTAGCCACAGTTTCTGCATCTTCCTTTTTTGCGGGTACAGCCTCTGGCCAGCCAGTGTATGCATCCACGGCCACCAAGAGGTATCTGTACCCCTTGACACGATGTATCATGTCTGTATAGTCAATTATGATCTCTTGACCTGGTAAGGCCGGCAGAGGAAATTTCCCTTGGTGTGGTTTTACTGTGGGTCTTATATTGTACACATTACAAATGCTGCATTCTCTGATATGGTTCTCAATCATTGCGGGTGAAAATGGATGCCACCAGTGAATCAACTGATGTGTCATTTGTCTACTGCCACTATGTGTCGGTCCGTGTGCTTCCTGGAGCATCACTTGTGTCAGTCCTGGAGGGAGGACTGGCCTTCCCTCCGGTCCCCTCCATAGTCCTTCAGTCTGTACTGCTCCCCTGCCCACCCATACACTCTTATCCTGAGCTGAGGCTTTCTCCTGCTCTTTCCTTAGCATGTCTTCGTCACAAGGGGGCAGTATGTCATGTACTGTCTTGTTCGCCTGTACCATCATGTACTGTGTCCCATAGCCGGCTTTCAGTTTAGCCGCCTGGTCTGCAGCGTCATTTCCTCTAGCAGTCAGTGTCTCAGTCTTGTCATGTCCTTTGCACTTAATTACTGCTACTTGTCTGGGCTTCATTAACACTTCTGCAAGTTTCTTTATGTCTTTTTCGTGTTTGATGGGTGTTTTAGATGTGAGGAAATTTGATCTGATCCACTGACTTAGCTCAACCTGAATGGCTCCTACGATGTATGCAGAATCTGTATAGATATTTACACTCTTTCCCTCCGCCCACTCTAGTGCTGCTATCATTGCCTGTAGTCCTGCTAGCTGAGCTGACTCTTTCCCTGTCACTCTCTCTGCTGTTACTGTCTCAAAACCATCTGCTCTTCTTCTCACCACTGCCCATGCTGCCTTCAAGCCTTCTGTGGGATGTCTGAAACAACATCCGTCCGTGAACAATGTTTCCTCTGCTTCTTGTAGTGGCTGACTTTGTAAATCTACTCTCACCTTCACATCTGTCTGTACTTTTTCTTCACATAAATGTGGTTCCCCTTCCCCCATATTGTCTGCCATGTTGATTCCTTCATGGGTGAACGTTATGTGTGGTGCCGTTAAGATTTTTTCGAGTCTTGTCTGCCGCAGTGAGGTCATGGTGAATGCTTGTGAGTTTACAAACGCAACTAGGTTTCTCATACCTACTACATTTACCATGGTTCGCAATGGAGCTGTTAGTTCTACATAGTTAGGTACAAAATGACGGCTGTATCCTGTCAGGCCTAAAAACGAGAGCATCTCTTTTACTGTGCCTGGCTTGGGATGGTGTAAAATGGAATCCTTATGTGCTGGTGACACGCCTGTCCCTTTGTGTGAGATAACGCGCCCCAAAAAGGAGACCACTTGTCTGCAACACTGCAGCTTCTTTTTTGACACTTTAAAGCCTACTTGGAACAATCTGTGTAACCCTGCTTCGGTGGCAGCCAGGCAATCAAATGGCGTAGGTGAGGCAATCAATATATCATCCACATATTGAACTAGGACAACACCGTTAGGCAAACACAGTCCTGTGAGCAAGTCCTTCAATACCTGATTGAAAATACCTGGGGACAACACAAAGCCTTGTGGCAACCTGTTGTAAGTTAGCTGACGTCCCGGGTATGTGAATGAAAAAAATGTGCCTCAGTTTAGGATCGAGTGGAAGACAGAAAAAAGCGTTGGCCAAATCAATACATGTAAACCACTTATGTTCTGGAGTTATCACTGAAAGTGCTGTGTATGGATTTGGGACTGAAAGAGTGGGCGTTGTGATGATGCCATTAATGCGGCGCAGATCATGTGCCATTCGAAATTTGCCTGTCTGTTGTTTTTCTACTGGTAAAATAGGAGTGTTCCAGTCGCTAGAGCTGTCCACTAGTACTCCTGCCTCTAGGAGGCCACTGATTGTGTCTGCAATTCCTGCCTCTGCCGCTGGTTTATGTGGATACTGTTTCTGCCAGATGGGTGTTTGTGTGTCAAGAAGGTCAAAGGAAACAGGGGGAATAGTGGAGCAAAATCCTACTTCTGTCGGTCCTAGTGACCACAATGATTCAGGCAGGGTTTTTAACATTCCCTCTGTATCAGGGTGGTCTGATTTTTCCCTGCCATGAAATCTCTCAATCTGTCTGTGTTCTAGTAGCACAGTGTCATGTGTAACTTGAGTGATTTGATAAGCTTTCTCCGAGGCCGAATATGACACATTGGGAATTTGAGTCGGCTCCCAATCGGAGGCTTTTAACAGTCTCTTAGTCATGGGGCCCAATTCTTTTGTCTGATGGTCTGAATGTACTGCAAGCGTAATATGAGGAACGGCCTCTTTTGTCATCTCATAATACTGGAGTAACTCATCATTTAGTTCAACTACAGCCGCTATCCCTTCTGGTCCTGCAAGCAAACACCTGGTCTCCACCTGCACCTCCGTACCCTCTACCGTCATAAATGCGTCATGATACACCCAAGTTTCATCCCGATCATAAAACAATGTGACATGGAGAGGATCAGGGGGAGGGGCATAGGGATTCAACATGTGCAACCACGGTTTCCAGTCCGTGTACAATGATTTTACACCACCCCCTTTCGATGTTTCTGGCTGTACCAATCCCCAGTAGATATCCGCCCACTGCTCACTAGCAGTGTGTTGTCTTGGGCTAAGAGCATCTGTGAATGGGACCCCCACTGGCTCACCGAGCAGTTAAAGGTCTGTCCATTTGGAAAAGTCACAATCAGACCGTCTGGTCCGCACAAAATGGACGCTCCGCTTTTCACCAGCAAATCCCTTCCCATAAGATTCACAATAAATCGATGTTCAAAAGTCTGTCCTGCCACTGATGTGCGCAAGGGCGTAGTCAAAGGCAGATAATTGGGCTGTCCCGAGAAACCAGTTAATCCAACCGTGTCTGTAGTCAATTTGGAGCTCGGTACTTGGCAATTCAGAGTAGAGTATCGTGCCCCAGAGTCCACAATAACTGGCAAATTCTTCTCTAACACCTCCAGTGACAAATAGGGATCCACCAACCCTATGTCAGAGGTTTCCGGGCCCCTTCATGATTCTTGCTGATACTGGAAACCCTCTTCCCTCTCAGGCACTGTATGGTCGTTGCGGTGGCAGAGTTTGGAGCTTGGTGACGTCCGTCACGCCTTGGTGGCCTATACCCCTGTTGCCGTGAATACCCCTGTCGTTGTGGGTAATCATCTTGGGGTGATGTTCGGCAGTTTCTTGCCCAGTGCCCCATTCGACCACAAGCATAGCATTGGTCACGGGTGAACCTTGGTGCATAGCTTCTTCCCCGCCCCCTAGCCCTTCCCCTCCCCGTCTGTCGTGGAGGTTGGTCGTACATGTCCTGCTCGGGCGGGTACGCCGGCGCAGGAGGAGCCCTCGGCTGCTGCTGTAACTGACCCTGCTCTGCCTCTGCTTTTGGCTGCTGTAACATTTGGCTGCTTTGTTTTAATGTTTTTTTAGCTTCATTTAGCTTACGCCGTTCTTTCTCTAATTGTAATTTCAACAACTGGGCCGTATTAATAGCCAGATCAGACTCAAGGTCCCTCTGCTTTTCCTCCTCCTGAGACACAAAGTATGTTAGGTGTTTTTCCCACCGGTCAGTACTGCATCCTATTAGATCGGGATTCTCCCTCATTCGGTCCCACACTGCTTTTGGCATACCATCTAGAATTGCCTTCCTGAATAATGATGCCTGTAATCTATCCTGGCTAGGGTGAGTCCCCGCTATCTCAGTCCACACAGTTTTGCACCTCAAAAGGAATTCTGGCACGCTTTCCTTGTCTTTTCGTGTGAATACCAGGGACTGTAAGGCTCCTTCTGGCACCGGGTATATTTCGCGCATCACGCTGCCCAAATTGGTGGCCAGTGGACAGAATAAGTGATCATCAGGTGTGCTTAATGTGTTAGCGGCAAGCTCAATTTGCTGTTGCTCATGCGTAGGGAGTTGATGGCCAATTAATCCTCTCCAACCGTCCAACCGTTTGTTAACTGACTGAACCTATCCATCCATTTATGCCCTCCTTCAGTGGGAGCGGGCATTTTCTCCAAAATACTATTCATATCTGTAAAGCTAAAAGGTTGATACATCTTTTTCCCATTACTTTTAGCTACTAATGGCATTGCATAGGCGGACGGTACGCTACATTCTTTCCCATTTGGGCCTAGCATTATATGGTCACCCTCCCCCTGTTGTTGAGATCGTGTGGCGCGTGTAGTGAGTGGCCATGCACACTGCTCATTCTGCTGTACCCTCTCTGTCTCTTCTCTGTTCTGATTAAATAAAGGGCGGGGTGTGGAGGGGTCATTACCTACGGTCATTGTTCCTGTTATATTTACTGGATATCTCTCCCCCATTAATTCCCTAAGCTCTCCCTCGGTCAGCCAATCACACGCCTCCTCTTCTCTCCTTATTTCATCTGAGCTGTCATTGTCCTCGGTCTGTACTGTAGCCTGGGCTATCTGACTTTGCCTCAATCTAATTCCCTTTAGTCTAAATGGTGACATATCATCCCCCTCCCTGCTCCTTGTTAGGTCAGGGCCAGGGGAGATGTGGCCATCTGACAGTTGGCTCTTAGTATGCTTAGTACCATTGCTCTCGCGGGTTGTTATGGCTACGGGAGCGCCGACGCCTGCCTGTCCTTATTGTCGTCGGCCACCGGCTGCCACGACGGCCCCTAGCGTTTGGTGCCGTCAGTCCCCATCTAGCTCCGGCTATGCTTCCCTCTATGTCTTGCCCTAGTTCGTAACCCGTATTCTGACCGGTGTGTCTCGCTGCTACATCTCGCTGTGTGTCCTGTATTAGCGCCTCTAAATCCCCCTGCCTTTCCTTCAATTCCCTCGTGGCTGTTGCAATGGTAATCTTTTGTTCTTGTACAAATGATTCCCATTGCTGCCGTGTGACTGCTTCTGTCTCTAGTAAATCTGTGTCAAGGTCTAACTTCCCGCCTCTTACATTGATAACGGGGGCTTGGATTCCCCCTGGTATGATAACAGCGTACGGGAGAGGTATTTTCGTGTCGGCTGTGTCGTCAGAGGCTGTGTGTGCCCATAGTGCCTCTGTGTCTTGGTCTAGTTGGGGGGCTGTTGGTCCCGTCGGTGAAACAGTCTCAGTCTTAGTCACCATCCTGGGTTTGTTTCTGTCCTTCTGAGCTTCTAATGCTAGACATGTTAATGCTATTGTATGCACTGACGCTCTCCTCTCCTCTTTCTCTTCTAGGCTGCTCTCCACTTCTTCTTTGTTCCCCAACTTTGCTCTCCCTCTTCTGCCTTGTGCCTTTCTAACTCTCTTAACACAGTCCTCTCGGCCTCCGCCAGATAGGGCAACAATCTGTCCTGCTCCTCATCTCCAGGTATCTGTCCCTTCTCCTGGAGCCACATCCAGGTCACCTCGTAACCCTCCATTATCTTTCCCTGTGTATTCGGTGTACACCCACTAATCAATTGGAGCCTGATTTGTTTCCATTGCTCTCCTATGGTGTCCCCAGGACACCCCCCACACTCTTTGAACTCTCTGATAGGTTCCCCGTCCATTTTTTACCCACTATCTTAACCAGTACACACTTTAACAACAAACATTTTTATACACATACAGGGTCGGTGTGAATGACTCACGGTCTGCTCTGTGCACGAAATATTGCCGAGTGAGACAACCTTCTAGGCTGAAATGTTTCAGTCCGGTCTCACTCAGGCTCCGTGCAGAAACTTTTAGACACACTTTCCCCGTATCCAACCACCCGTTTTCCCCACAGAAAATATTTTCAATTTTTATTGTTTTAATACCCCACAGAATAGGCGTTAGACGAGACTTATGAGAATCTCACGAAATGTCTAACCCCTAGAACCACCCACACATATACAATATTTACATAACCAGCCTTTTTAACAGTTTCCCATTCAACACGTTCGACTATTATGTTCAAATGTTTGCATTGCAATATATCATATGAACTCAGGCTATTTGTACCCCTGGCGTTACCTTTGCGCTAGTACAAACTATTTTAGTGCTGTCTCTAACGGTCACGGGAAAGGCTACCCTTGGGCTACTCCGGTTACCCCCTCTCAGAGCTCCCCCTGGTCTTGAAAGGAACCAGCTACCTTGGGGTCCCAGACCCTCTTTTACCCTGCCAACTTATATATTATGGCGAGTACGGGGCGGAATTTAAACCGCTGGGTTTTTGTGGGGCTCTTCCTCCCCAACAGGCTTCCAACCCTCGGGCGGTCCCTGCTCGACGTTTTCACGGCAGCGGTCCCCTTTTGGCAACCTCCTTAAAGGAGCATCCCCTATGTTGCACACTATACTGGTTTAAACTATGTCTAGGACGGGTATCACAAGTGACTTCAAAACAGTTTTGACAATGCCCAATCGCAGAATTTTGTTATAACAGGCTTCTGCTTACCTTTTTCTTATGTGGATCCACGTAGTTCTGCTGTCACTTGGTCCTCTCGTCCGCTGTGTTACTTCTTCGTCTTCATCACGTCGGGGGTCACCAATTGTTGTGAGAAGCAGTTTCTCATGGAACTCTTACTCACGCGTGTTCGTTAATGAAGCGATAGAAGAAGTTGTTTAGCTTTAAGACATAATCAGTTTTATTGTTAACACCAGTATAATGTGCAGAGTTTTACAGATATCTGGGCCCAACTATGTTTCCCTGACCGAACAACAAAGTGTGTGTGTGTCAGTTCACGAAGTCTGCGCACACCTATCTCTGGCCCAAGATGTTATATACACAAAACAGTGAAAACATGATCACAAGGGCTGGCTGTTGACGTCTTCCCACCAGCGTTCTTTACATGTACAGAGACAAGCCTGCCTGTTCTTTGCTATCATATGATTATCACTATGTACTCTACACATGTCACCAACAATGTACTCATTCTGATCATGAGGAGTTGCTCCTATAATTAAATGCCTCTGCTTATCTCATGATTCTGTCTTACTTCAGCAGAAAGGCACCGAGGTTAGTGTGACCCAAATCATTGGTCGTATGATAGATATAAAATATAACCATACCTTCAGAAGGCATGCCAGCTTTTGCATACAGTTCACAGTGGTGGGTGAGGCGGCTACAACCAGTGATAAACCTCAGAGCACAGTGATATACAGGAGTCAAGGACTGAAGACAGCTGGTTGAAGCTGACATATACACAACATCGCCATAATCAAGTGTAGGCAAGAAAGTGGCTGACATCAGACATTTTCAAGCTCTGAGAGAAAAACATGATTTGTTTCTATAGTAGTCACACATGTGATTTGGAAGTTCACCCCGGACAGTTTTGATTGAGGGGATATTCTCAGAGGGAACAGATGAATTTGTAAAAATCAGTAGTTTGGATTTATCAGCATTTAAAACCAGCATTTTTCAGTTTCGCCAGATGAATCTGCACTGCATCAAAGGCAGACTGCAAAAATTCAAATGCCTGAGCAATCGAATGTGAGCAGCAGTGAATTCCAGTGTCATCCGCATAAAGATGGTATGAGGCATTTGACATGTTTGCACACAGATCATTAATGTTAATTGTGAACAGGATGGGTCATAAGACTGATCCTTTTGTGACCTCGAGAAAGGTGGAACTAACTCCAGCCATCTGAACACATTGTGTCCTATTTGCCAGATGGCTGGAGTTAGTTCCACCTTTCTAGATTGATATTATATCTAGATTATCTAGATCTATCTAGATTGATATTATATCAATCTGTATCACTGTTAACAGTGTTCTCTTGCCCATAGATTCGGCATCGTATACACAAGTCAACAGGTTTGTACTAACGTCATATGCAGTACTGTGCTTCGTATCATAAAGTAGTTCCTCCAATTGTATAAGGTACCCCGGGGTACATCACGTGGTTATAGTAAAGTAACACATGGTACAACCTAAAATCACAATATGGTGCAATAATGATGAAGTGCAACAATAAGTGCTGCTGAAGATGTGCGGAAGTGCAATAAGCATAAACTTGACAAAATAGTGCATTACTTAATGCACTATTTTGTCAAGTTTATTCCTAGCAAAGAGCCAGCTGGTAGTGCAATCACACTTGCTCATAGGTGAATAAAGGTAACGCAAAGTGATATAGAAAGAGATAATCAATTCATAAAAACATCCTTAATGTCCCATGTCTTTTTTGGTTTTCTGGACACCGATAAATCAACCTTACTTGACAATGTATGTGTGTGTGTGTGTGTGTTCAACAACCCACATTTGTGTCGGGGCACAGACAAAACCGCTACAAGTCGCCCAGGACAAATTCACGTAAATCAACAAAGAAGTGTTTTTTTTTCAAAATTAGAGATTTTGTTTTTTTTGCAGGATGTGCTAGTTGAGATCATGAAGAAGCCACTCAATTTTTCAGATAACAGTATTGGTTGCTTTAAAAGTATGCATTTTGTCTTTGAAATCGGGTGTAGTTTCAGGAAATTCTAGTCTTTGTTGGGGCGTGTGCGGCAATACAGTTAATTTCCATACTGGCCATTTGGCAATTCAGGTGGCCATTCAGGTGCTCTTTTGTTCTTTTTTCGGCCAATCAGCTGCACGTTAGAAGCGAACCGCATGGCTACTTATGCAGCGCCCCCGCATAAGTAAGTAACTGCTGGACTTTTTTTTTTTTCTGCCAGCGTTCATTTTACATTATATTCCTATGTAGCAGAGCGTTTTTGGAAAAAGTGCCCGGCGTTTTTTTAAACGCCACTCTCGGCGTTTTTTTCTCCCTCGCCGAGCGTAAAAAAAAGTTTTAAAAAGTTCAACTTTCAGGAAAAAAGCGCCCGACGTCAGGCGTTTTTTTTGACAACTGACCAATCACAAGCGGAACATTGACACTTGTCGTCACAAAGGAAACTCGTCTTTCAGCAGCTGTTAAAACAAGAAACAATGGCGGACAAATCACTCACGAAAGTGCCGGTGGAGCGATTAGTAGTATTAATTACTGAACATGTGGAGATATATGACATGTCTAATAGCCTGGATACGTAGTAGGCTAGTAACGATTAGTAGTATTAATTACTGAACATGTGGAGATATATGACATGTCTAATAGCCTGGATATACGTAGTAGGCTAGTAACGTTGGCTTCTAGAATGGGTTCATTGCTAGGCGATAGAAAACACACTGCGTTTAAAACTTTTCAGGACAAAAAACGCTGCCAGCTTTTTTTTTTTTTTTTTGTCGTTTTACTCATATTACTCATTTACGATCATATTACTAGCCAAAACCCCCCATTACAGCCCAGCCTCGACACGCATGATATGCACATCGAAACTAGGCTGCAATGGGAGGCCTTGGATGGCAACGTAAGCATCTGCTCTTAATTCGAATAATGAATTGCTTGAATTGACTGTGATGCTAATGATTTAGCAAATAGCCTACTTGAGGAACAGTTTGGATGAATACATCCAGAGTCAGGTGACATACACTGTTGCCATATGGCGTGCTTATGGGGGGGAAAGAATTAAGGGTTGAGCTAAAATGTCTGTATACTATTATTATTCTGTCCTTTACGCTGTTACACAGATGTGGTTGTAGATGTGTAGATGTGGTTTATACCTTGGATTATAGCACAAGGGAGTGTAACATATTATCCTGTGTATTATTGAATGATATTCAGGGGCTTTTTGTAATAAAAGACACCAGATCAGTGACAGTCAGTGACATCTGTAGGTGGTAGGGCTTATCTAAATGAGATGCAAATGAGCACCATTGTGTTCCCCAGCCATGAAGTGAGGCGAGAATTGCAAATCTTTAAGAGCTGTTTTCTCACTGAAAGGTTTTGTGATGTGCATACTTTGAAATGGCCACAACTTCTTCAAATATTATCAGATTTCCATGTGTTAGACATCGTTGGAAAGGTTAGAAACGACACTTTCAGAATCTGTGAATAACTCAAATAGCCTCTGGGACGACTTGTGGCTGGTTTTTCCACGGTCTGCCACATTTAGTTGCATACACCTTTTATTTGTTTATTTGACAGGAAAAATGCACATTACATATAATGCGCTGGATATTTCCATCTGCAGTCCCTCGGCGGGAGTCGTTGGTGACAGGCAATTCAGAGCAGTAAGAGATAAACATAGTAAAACATTACAAGGCAATACATACAGTAATCTATACAGTTTTTAGTACTGCATGTGTGGTGAAACCGGCAATGATAACATGCAATGGTCATAATGTGAGCAAGTGGCCCACTTTTCAGCGAATTTGATTATTGACAAACATGATTAAGCATTTAAAATAGCTGTTAGGCCTATAATACACTCATTATTTTTCCAGACAATGTTCACTGCAACATTTTGACTGTTTTTGGAGTGTTTTCATACTTTTAGACTAGTCAACTAGTCGTTTACAAAACTTCTGTTTAAACATCTGGGAAATGTGTCACTAGGAACATCCCTACTATTTATTATGTAGCATTATTTATTTATTGAACTATTCTTAATAGTATTGTATATTAAAGGGGCTGTTGTATCTTAAGTTCATTGATACAGTTAATCATATAGTTAAAAGTTATATAAAGGTTACATATTATAAATGTGGAATCATTTTATTTATTGCATGAGGAATGATAATTAGTTAAGTGACTAAAACAGACCAAAAGGTTGCAGTAAGGGTTTGAGTTACAAGTGTCACATGGAAGTGTCGTAAAACCCAGGGTCCTCATTTATCATCGTTGTGTATGAAGAAATCTGTGCGTAAACCATGCGTACACAGTTTTTCGACAAAATGTGGGATTTATCAATTTGTTCTTGGTTTGAAAATGTTCGTACATCCAGAGAAAATGTACGCACAGGCTCTGACTAAGCGGTAGAGTGAATAGGAAAATCACCAGACAGAAATTACAAAACATGACCAGGTGATGCTTTTGACCAACTACAAATACAATTTCCCCCTGGAAAGTAACGTGATTTTTAATTATACAATTGATTGTATCAAGTAATATTGATAATTGCCCAATAATCAGATAAAAACTCACTGTGATATCACTGTGCACCGTCAATGTCTTTGCAAGACAGCAAAAGACTGGAAATAATCCAGTCGTAAACTTCATCTCTCAGCTCCAACTCCATTCTCATGTCTCAAGTTGCTAATTGGACTATAATGACCGATGCACAGAAGAGGAAGTCGTTATCCGGATATCCGGTGGCTACACCATAACCAGGCCAGAGGCTAGATCATCATCAGACAGATAGCCGATGGGTTCCGAGATTAGTTACGAAACAGAATCTGTTTTATGAAACTTTTTTTTTGTACCTGTTCAATAAACATTGTATTTTCTGTATCACCTTGTGTTGTGTCTGTTTGTTAGCTTCTTCACCCTTTATGGATAACTTATAAATGTTTAAGGCATAGTTAGTTCTCACTTTAGATTAGGTCACAACTAAACTAACGTCTTAACTAACGATTAGTGAATGCTTTACAACTAGCTTTAGTAAGCATTAGTTTCATCATTAGTGTTTATAAAATAGTTGTTAACACATCCATTCAAATTGATTAACTATTTACTAATGCTTTCTAAATGCTCTCATGTACCATGAACAACTTCTTTACCGCTGGTTTGTAACTGCTAAAATACTTTATTTAGATATGGTAAACAAGTCGTCTATAAAGTATGACAATGCAGTTATCAAACACCTTAAAAATTGCCCTATTAATACAAGATAAATAATTTCTAACAGTATATATAAATGCTTAACATAGTATTTATTAGTAGGTTAGTAATGATTTAATGTATTATTCATGTTTTACTAATGATTAATTAACTATTATAAATGAACATACACCTTCAGAAACAAATCATTTGTAACAATGTTTATCAATGCTTAACATAGTGTTAGTTAGTTAGTAGGTTGGTAATGATTTAATAATGTGCTGTTGATGTTTTACTAATGATGAATTCACTGTTAACTAATGTTGTAAATGCTCCAAAGCGTTTAGTTATTATAAAGTGTTACCCTATTATGATTATTATTATGATATATAGTGAAACCAAATGCCTATGTTGGAGTATCTGTATGAGTTTGTGTTCCAGGTCTCAGTCGGTGGTGGAGGCGGGAGTCCTGAAACGTCCAGACAAAGTCACCAGCCACGAGGACAACATGAAGCCTCTGCTCTCGCTGGACTGACACCTCACGCACCCCCTCCTGGAGCCAGACAACTGTACACATTCACCACACACTCAAGAACACAACACACCTTCTCATACACACAAACACACATTCAAAATATGTTAGCTGAAGCAGAGCTGTGAGATAAAATGGATGCATGCTCACACATGCTCTGGAACACAGATGCTAACCAAAGGACATGGAATCTAAACAGAAAACTACTGGGGCCCTTTCAAGAGGACATGAAAACTAAACTAACTTTCAAATGTTGCAAAGACATCCCTCTTTGTGCTATTGTCAAGTGCCAATATGAAGTCAATATGAAATCAGCAACTTTTCAGTATCTAGAGTATACCACAAAATACATGTTTAGTAAATATTACCACAATGTTAGGCTATACAATATATGTGTTCATTGTTAAACATCTCAATGAATATTGTTATTATGTGCACTGCTGACAAAGCCCAAGCCATGGTTTTGGCTTTGCAGCCAAGCTCTTGATGGGTTTTTGTTTTGGATCTGGAGACCAAAGGGACTGAAAAGCAAGCAAAGCAGACTTTGTGTTGGCTATTTTGTAAAGGGGCTTGTTTCGGAAACATAGGATATTACTTCATACTTTCACACTTATGTATACAAGTTGCTCTTCCTTTTGCACTTTTTTTTCCAAGCTCAGTATTAGCAATCTGAAGTCACAGAAAGTGTTGAATTCAGAGCAAACAATAATTCAACTGTCAGCTTTATTATTCAGTCATGTATATTTGGCAAAGTATAGGTATTTCTTACATCATTTTGCAGTGTTAGGCTGTAAGAACTACCAACATAAACAATGGAATGCAGAGAATTGAATACTATTTTAAAGCTAAATAAGAAAATGGGATTCGAGTTCATAATTTGTGGGATGCTTAGCTGAAATATTTCTACACTTAATTAATGGATTTGGTGTTGGTCTGAAATGTTTAATAAATGGATACTCCTTTTTGTTAGAGTTTGATGAAAATAATGAACACAAACAATTGCTCATGCTCTTAGTGGTTAAAAAAAAATATATATATATATTTCTTTTTTTCATACACTCATACATTTGAGTGGTCATCAGAAAGTAATTCATCTCTGTTTTGTGTGTGTGTATATATATGTATATAGTATGTTTATATATATTATATGTAAGGGATAATGCCCGACGAGGTGTCCATTATCAGAAGTTAATGGACGACGCGGAGGCGTGAACCGTCCGACGCGAAGCGGAGGACGGTTGCTTCCGCGAAGTCCATTAACTTCTGATAATGGACACCTCGAAGGGCATTATCCCGCTTATACCATGGTCACTTGCCAAAGAAAATAAATTAAGACCATTAATTAATATTTGCATGCGTTTTACAATCAAAATATAAAGTTGTTCACAAGCCATAATTTGGCTTCCCTAGTAACGCCTGAGGGTCTGACTAATACCTGGAACAATCATTACCCTCCCGTAAGGTTCTTATGCAACGGAAACGTTGTTCACTCCTCCAGTAAATAGGACGGACCTTAGATACGACTCGGCAACGGGAGGTATTCTAGTCCGCTCAGCTATGAGCCAGAGAGCTGACGTCATGCATTGTACATCGGGAATCGCGACGGCCTATACTTTCAACATCAAGTGTACATATTTATAATTTGAAATGTGTCCCAGCCTTTACACCACAGATACTATAGGGTCTATAGCATATAACCGCGTTTTCTGATTACAGTTTAATGCATTTTTCACAATTTACCAGTTGTCGTTTTGACGACTAATCACCGCGCCATTCGTTTCAATGGGAATCGCGACGGTCTATACTTTCAACATAAAGTGTACATATTTATAATTTGAAATCTGTCCCAGCCTTTACACCACAGATACTATAGGGTCTATAGCATATAACCGCCTTTTCTGATTACAGTTTAATGCATTTTTCACAATTTACCAGCTCTCGTTTTGAACGCTGAACAGACAATTTGACTGGAAGTACTTAGTAGGTGTCCATATAGCCAGAGCTAGCTCTGCATATAGCAGGGATTAATGGCCACCCTGCAGCAGCCAATCAGAATCGAGTATTCCCTCTCCGTTGCCATGGTTACCATCTAGCGTTTGAGCCAGCGTAGTAATCTAACTGTAATCAGGCAATTTGACCCGAACGTCTTTCCTAGGTGTACATTAACACTTTTTAACCTACACCCGCCAGCCAATCAGAATCAAGTATTCACCCAGACCATGGTATAAATATGTATAATACATACTAATATATGTATATAAATGTTTCATAGGTTTCCATGGAGGCTTCTACTTTTAATGTCCCCATAACCAATCTTGCTAGCCAGCAAAGTCGATGTAATCAAGGAAGACAGCCTATAGTACAGCCTATAGTATTTTGAAAGAAAGATCATTTTCCATATAGTTATTTTATGCTGGGTATTCCACAAAATATTTATGAAGTTCTAACACTAATTGAGAGTGTTCAAAGTAGTTAGTAATGTTACCGCTCATGCTGTCCAGTAATTGCAGTTGGATTTGTTTTTCAGAAGCTACATTGTACACACATACGGCCACACACAAACAAAAGTTGCTCTGAGAGGATGGACGGACAAAAAGGCTAGTTTCAGAGGTGGAAAGAATGACACAAACAGGCAGACAAAAGATAAACCAATCAGCATCAGGGCAGAAGGGGACATTTTGTGAGATAATTTCACTCAAAGATCCTGCCGAGGGCTATTGAAAACCTTTCAGTTCACTGTGTCCGGAAGAGGGTGGATGGTGAAACGTGATCTCTAGAGGTAGAATCTACTCAACAGAGATCTTGCTTTTCCCCATAAAACATCTGCCATCTCTTTGTTTTGGATTGGAAGAACTGGGTGGGCTGTTGTAGTGCTCGTCAAGTCATTTCCACTGTCTGATTCTTGAATTCTGTGCCACAAGAATAGATCAGCAACACCATGTATTTGGCCAGAGGATGGGTATTTGGTGACACCCATTGCCAGTGCTCTGGCCCATACCCCTCCCAGTCCACCAGATATTGGAACCCCGGACCCCACGGTCGGACATCCAGCAGCCGCCAGATCGTCCACACCGGGTCACTGTCAACGATGCGGGGTGGCGCATCCGCCAGAAGGGAGGTGGAGACGGGTTTCAGCAGGTAGACATGGAAGGTAGGATGGACACGGAGAGAGGGAGGCAGATGGAGATGCACAGCACATGGGTTAATGATCTTGTTGATCTCAAACGGCCCTACATACCGGGGGGCGAGCTTCCGCGAGGCCAGCTTCAGCGGGAGGTCCTTAGCCAGGAGCCAGACCTTCTGGCCAGGGACATACCGAAGTGCCGGTGTCCGGTGGCGGTTGGCCTGTCGCTGGGAGCGGCCGGACGCCTGGCGCAGCGCAGCCCGAGCATTGTTCCAGGTGTGCTGGCAGCGTAGGATATGGGCCCGTACTGAAGGAACAGCGATCTCTGCCTCCTGAGATGGAAACAGCGGCGGCTGGTAGCCTAGAGGGCAGAGAAAGGGTGACATCCCGGTAGTCTCATGACGATGTGCGTTGTGGCCGTCTGCCTGGCCGTTGGTCTGCGGATGATATCCTGAGGAGAGACTGACTGTGGCTCCCAGAGCCATGCAGAATGCCCAGCGCACCTGGGCGATGAACTGAGGACCCCGGTCGACCTGGGGGACCGGTACCTGGATCAGCCTGTTGTGCCTGGGCCCGGGTCACCAAGGCCTCGATCTCCCATGTCAAGGCAGCCACGAAGCAGGTGGATGGTAGGATGGTTCCGAACTCCCCTCCTCCACCGAGTGTAGACGTGACAAGGCATCCGGCTTGGTGTTACGGGACCCTGGACGATATGACAGGGAAAAATTAAATCGGCCAAAAAAAAGAGCCCATCTGGCCTGCCGGAAGTTGAGACGTTTGGCTGACTGAATGTAACTCAGGTTCTTGTGGTCCGTCCAAACCAAAAATGGCAGCTCCGCACCCTCCAGCCAGTGGCGCCATTCCTCCAGCGCCAGCTTGACGGCGAGGAGCTCCCGGTTCTCCACGTCGTAATTCTGCTCAGGAGGAGTGAGCCTGAGAGAGGAAAGCACAGGGGTGAAGCTTACCATCGGCAGCGGAGTGCTGAGAAAGGACCCCTCCCACTCCGGTGTCCGAGGCGTCCACCTCCACCACAAACTGGAGCTTGCCGTCTGGCTGCGTGAGGAAGGGGGCTGAGGTGAAGCAGTGTTTCAGCACTGTAAAGGCTGCATCTGCCTCCGGAGTCCAGCGGAACGTCACAGCAGTGGAGGTGAGAGCAGTGAGGGGAGCTGCGATGCAGCTGTAGTTCCGGATGAACCGGCGTTAAAAGTTGGCAAAGCCAAGGAAGTGCTGGAGCTGCTTGCGGTTGGTAGGGATGGGCCACTCTGCCACCACGGTCACCTTCCCCGGTTCCATCTCCAACCTCCCTTGGCTGATGATGTTTCCCAGAAAGGTCGTAGAAGGCCCGTGGAACTCGCACTTCTGAATATTTGTTATTGACAGTAATGTCATTGAGGCCGCGGAAGTCGATGCAGGGGCGAAGGGTCTTGTCCTTCTTGACCACGAAGAAGAACCCCGCCCCTACAGGTGAGGAGGAAGGGCGGATGAGACCTGCCGCGAGAGAGTCCCAGATGTACCCCTCCATAGCCTCCCGCTCAGGCCGGGAGAGGTTGAACAACCGGCTGCTGGGCAACGGCTCACCCGGGAACAGGTCAATGGCGCAGTCGTAGAGGCGATGTGGTGCCAACAACAAAGCGCGTTGTTTGTTGAACACAGCTCCAAGTTCGTGATAGGGGCGGGGCACCGCGCTGAGGTCCAGGGGTTCTGGAGCGGACTGCGGGGGAGCTGCCATGGGTGCTGAGGTCGAGCGGAGGCAGTCTGATAGGCAGTGGGTGCTCCAGGCGGTGATCTTGCCCGTCGCCCACTCGATGCTGTGGTTGTGGAGACAGAGCCAGGGGTGACCCAGCACCAGTGGGGTCTGTTGTGTTCTTTGAGGAAGAAGGCCACCGACACAGGATCGCTTTTAACTCACTTTATTTGTTTTAAGTTTTGGTCTATTATCTATGAAGCAAAAGGAGAGGAATTGTATCATTCACGTGTGGAGCGACTCTTAGCTGGATATCTAATAGATACGCTGCCTATAGAGTTTCTGCCCTCTCCTGCTTGTGTGTGCTCGATAGTACCTTGGCAGGCGTGGCCTCTATGACGTGTAATGTGCTCTGATTGGCTAGTGTTGAGCGCCTGCCTCCAGGTGTATTATGTGCTGCCATCTTATATATTTGTTCCAGTTCCCTATGTGGCTATGTGAGGATATTACAGCCTGTTGATACATGTGCTGTTATTTATTCGTCACAGTCCCCCCTTGGTCATCACTGATGACCATACTATTACTTAACTATTACTAAACTATTACTTACATACTTATATAAGGTATAAAAGTGGTGAGTATAAATTCAAGCGAAAAGAAAAAAGCCCCCGGATTGGTTACCGCGGAATAACATCAACATCACCAACCGACTTAAGTTTGGGAAAACCCCCCACTAAACAGGAGGAAAACCTGTCGCGTTCCTAATGTGGAACGGCATTCACCTTGGTGTGTCTCAAAGAATACATGGGCCGTAGCCAACAAACAGTAGACAAATTATCAACACATCATACAATCAATATGTCATACCGTCACAGTATCATGAGGACACAAAGGCACATATATATATATATATTCATCACAAGAAATCCCTTCAAATACTTCTATGCATGAATAACACAAAATCGAACACCCTGCAGGCATGCATGGTTTCCAATGGCCCAGATGGTCTCCATGCACGCAGGGTCCTCAACCATCGTCGCAGTGTTAGCTCCTGTTTCCGTAGCCGACCTCAGGTCGGACAGTTCACGAATTTAATGTCCATCTCGCCGGCCATGGGCAAGGCTCACACGACAAGGTTAATAACACAAACCCATGTGTGCCTCACCCGTGGATCCACTCATCAACTCGGCCGTACCAGTAGTCAGAACATATTCCAGTAGCACCAAAGAAATTCAGCAGTCTCATTATTAAAGCAATCATGCGAAAACAGCATAACACATCCAAATCTAAGCAATGCTATGCAATGACAAACATGACCCACACTGTACGTTTAATGATTCATCATTCAAGTAAATCAGATGCAATATCCTCCTAGACACAGGTGCCGAACTCCAGGAAATCGGGTACTACTCTATGTAACCCAGCCTGATCAGGTCGGGGCGCTCCACTGTCCCCTGAACACTCCCTGAACACTCTAAGGTACACCTGGTCACCTGGCTCCACCCTCCTTGGTGGTTCGTCCTTCGGCTCTGGGACTCTGTTTCTGTTTGATGCGTAACTGCTGCACCACACGGCATCGACGCTGTATTTTTGACGCGGCGGTGGATGAAGCTAACAAGTAAAGATATTAAACACAGCATAACAGTATTAGGCATTGGCGTTTGCAAGGTAATCCCAATTCTTCCTAATGTCAATGAACTATCTAGCTTGTGCATTAGATCCCTTCCCAACAGATTTCTGAAGTATTTTCCAATGATTACTTTAACCAGGTCATTGCAAATGTTCAAAGAACATTTGTCTGAATTAAGCAAATTCGACAATTAAACAAATAAAACACAAAAACTAAAACAAAACAAAAATAAAATCAAGCTCAAAATCAAAATGCAATCTATTTCAACAAAACACATGGAAAGCAAGATATGGCTGTTTCTGAAGGCCGAACTCTACGCCCAGCGAGCAGATAGCGTTTAGATTTTACGATCAAGATAACCTCAAGGTCCCAGGACATGGGACAGAGCTCTTAACATAAACAATTAGCACTTAGGGATGTCTGTTTGTCTCCTTTAATTTACACCTTTAACCTTTAGGTTTATCTATATGTCTCTAAGTTGTAAGAGGACACCTCTGTGTTCCTCTCCTAGAGCAGACGCATTCTTCATGTTAAGGGTGAGTGAATATGATGAACAAAATAAATAAGGAGAACATCCTGTAAATGTATAACAGAAAATACACTACATATTCCCCCCTCGTGACTTTGAAGAAGTCACGGGAAACTAACACAAAGTTAAAGCATGTTGCATTCATTCTTCCCGCTTGTATTGTCCTTTATATATTGATGATAATGACATAAATATACTGTATATGACAGTGATTCTAGGTCCTAGTTTATCAAGCTTTTTGGAACAACTAATTTAGTCTTCTAGCGTTACTGTCACAGTCTGCTTATGTTTGCACAAGGGGAGTTTTTTGGTGTGTGTGTTTTTCCCCTGTGTTGTGTGTTGCCCCTGGTGGGCCTTTTCTTCCTCACAGGTTTTGGTTGTGGGCAGGCGCGGGGCGTGGCTTTGGAACTTGCAATCATGGGACACACCTGCTCCCAATTGGGATCCCTTTATAAGGCTGGGGCCAACGTCCCTCCAGCGCCAGAGTATTCCGTCACACACGGTACTAGTGTCTCGCCCTAAGCTTTGCTAATCGCATTCTGTTTTTGCTCCTTTTCGTGTTTTTTCCCCGTTGGATGCTTACCGTGTACTACCCTCTTCCCCAGACCTCAATCTCTCACCTGGGAGAGGTTCTCGTCCTCGGAGTCTCCAGCAATCCACCTACCTTGCCTACCCGCTTCTGCTTCAACCTTCATCGCGTTTTTGTTTTGCTATTGTGATTCCACAATAAAACCGTGTTCTACCTACCCACCCTTTGTCTTCCGCGTCTGGGATCCAGAAACCATATGGCATAACACTTAACAGAATACTCTGGCCATTATGGATCCCGCGGAGACAGAGAGGGTCCGGTTAGCACTCTCCTCGCAGGGGGTAAGAATCGGGCAACACGACGCCGATCTCCAGGACGTCTCCAGGGCGTTAACGTCGCTGTCCACCGGCATGGAGCAGCTGGGGAATCGCCTGGAGCAGATGTTCGCTCGGGTTTCGTCCCTCACTGCTTCCACCGGATCCCTCGGACCACCGGCGTCATCAAGTCCCGAACCACCTGCGGCGGCGTCCGTCACCCCTCTGTTCCAGAACTAGGACGGCGTACGTTATGAGCTTGTTGTCGGGCCAAGCCTCCGATTGGGCGGTAGCGATCTCTGTAAACCGTCCCACCCTAGTCGGTTCTTATTCAGATTTTATTGATAACATGCGGGGGGTGTTTGACCACCCGGTCCAGGGAAAAGAGGCTAGCAGCCGATTACTTTCTCTAGTTCAGGGGGCGGATTCAGTCTCCCAGTACGCCCTCAACTTTCGTATCCTCGCGTTGGAGAGTGGCTGGGACGACATGGCCTTGCGGGAGTGTGTTCCTTAGAGGCCTGTCGGACCAGCTAAGGGACGAACTCGCTATACGAGACGAGACGTGTTCACTAGAGGAGCTTATTTCCTTGGCGACCCGGTTGGACAATAGACTCCAAGAGAGGCGCAGGGAGAGGCAAGGCCGCACCACGGGGCAGTTTGAGGGTACCTCGTGGCCCACGGTTCGGTCTAGTTCCTCTCACCGACAGGTGCATCTCGATACCCCCTCCGTTTCCAATCCGGGAGTGGAACCCATGCAAGTCGGCAGGACACGTTTATCTGCGGCCGAACGCCGTCGTCGTACGGTTTATAATAATAATAATAATGAATTTTATTTAAAAAAGCGCCTTTCAGGTCACTCAAGGACACTGTACAAGAATACATTAAAATCACACAGTTAAAATAGACAAACACAGGATAAAATACATGTAGACATAATAAGGAGGGATCAACATAATAAGTTAAAATAAATAGGGCAAGTATGGCAGTATGACAGTATGGATTAATTGACAGAGAATCAGAGGGGGTATGCAGTCTGGAACAGGTGGGTTTTGAGTCTTGATTTGAAAAGGGGGAGCGAGTCACAGTTCCGGAGGTCGGGAGGTAGAGTGTTCCAGAGCTGGGGAGCAGAGCGACTGAAGGCTCTGCCCCCCATAGTGCTGAGGCGGGCAGGGGGCACAGAGAGGTGGATGGAGGAGGAGGATCGAAGGGAACGGGTGGGGATGTTGATGTGCAGGAGATCAGACAGGTAGGGAGGGGCGAGGTTGTGGATGGCCATGTATGTAAACAGGAGGAGTTTGTAGTTGATGCGGTGGGTTACGGGGAGCCAGTGGAGCTGCTGGAGGACAGGGGTGATGTGGTGGTATGAAGGGGTCTTAGTGATGATACGGGCGGCAGAGTTTTGGACCAGTTGTAATTTACGGAGGGACTTTTGGGGGAGGCCGAAGAGGAGAGAATTGCAGTAGTCCAGACGGGAGGTGACGAGGCTGTGAACAAGGATGGCGGTGGTGTGGGGGGTGAGGGAGGGGCGGAGTCTGTTGATGTTGCGGAGATGGAAGTATGCAGTGCGGGTAACGGTGTTGATGTGAGAGTGGAAGGAGAGTGTGCTATCGAGGATGACACCCAAGCTCTTAACCTGGGGGGAGGGGGATACTGAGGAGCTGTCGATGGTGAGAGAGAAGGTATTGACTTTGGCTAGTGAGGATTTAGTGCCGAGGAGGAGGAATTCAGTTTTATTGCAGTTTAATTGAAGGAAGTTTGAGGTGAACCAGGTTTTTAAATCGGAGAGACAGTCGGTGAGGGAGGGGGGTGGGAGTGAGGAGGTATTTATGGTTTATGTTTGTACTGTGGGGAGGGAGGACATAGGTTGGTATCCTGCCCGCTTACGGGAAAAGGGGGGGTTCATCAACGTCCAGTGGCGCGTTGGTGAACCAGACAGTTTGCTCCGCCACTTCTTCGTCTCGGATCCTAGTACAGGCTCACCTGTGGGGTTCTCAGCCACCCATCCCTCTGTCGGTGTTTATTGATTCGGGGGCGGACGAGAATCTAATTGACTCTGCGTTTTGCGAGAAGGTCCAGTTGCCTCTGGAACCATTACCGACGCCCAGAGAGGTGCTTGCTCTGGATGGTCGGCTACTGGCTCGCGTCACTCACCGTACTCGCCCTGTTCACCTCCAGCTATCCGGTAATCACCACGAGCACGTATCTCTTTACGTTCTTCCTTCTCCTACGTCGCCTATTGTACTCGGGTTGCCGTGGCTCCGTCTACACAATCCGCATATAGATTGGGCAACCTCCTCCATCGCTAGCTGGAGTGTCTTTTGTCATTCACACTGTCTTCGTTCTGCTATGCCTCCTGGCAAGCTTCCGTCCGTTTCACTCTCGGCTAGTCCTGTCGACCTCACTAATGTACCTTCTGTTTACCATGATCTCCAGGAGGTCTTTAGCAAAGATCGAGCACTGTCTCTACCTCCTCACCGTCCATACGATTGCGCGATTAACCTTCTGTCCGGTGCTTCACTACCTTCTAGTAAGCTCTACAATTTATCTCGACAGCACTTCTCTGTCTTTCCAATTTATTTGCGACAGAAAATAAAACAAAACGGGCCGTACAAGTCTCCGAGTGATATAACACTACCGCGGCTTGAATACAGAAAGAAAACGACTTATGCAACTTTTTATAGCGTGTCGAAAACGGTCGAATTTGTCGTGCAAGGTTCTGAGTGAAAAATCACTAACTCGCCTTTAATCACAAAACAATAGGTTGACTTAGCCTTTCAGCTAGACTTTTTTCCAAAAACTGGATCAAAGAAGGTGAGAAGGTGGATGCTTTGGTAATTGGACGGCTGTTAATGATAGCTTACGCTTGACAAAGAACTGTGTGAAGACCCTCTTCATCAATGTTCTGTACCTTCAGGCTGGAATTCAGGACCTTCCTCACAGACCTTATCAACCTTTCCCATACTCCTCCATGATGTGATCCAGTAGGAGGATTCAAAATCCACTTAATTCCTTTCTGAAGGAGGTTGTTGTTGATTTGAGCAAGATTCCAGCGTTCCATTGCCTCCCTCAATTCACGCTCAGCTCTGACAAAGTCGGTTCCGTTATCTGAGCGCAATTCCAATACTTCCATGTCTTGCTCTGAAGCGTCGAAGAGCATTTATAAAGAAATCTGTATCCAACAATGACGCTACTTCAATGTGGATGCTCTTACTGATGTAAGAGCAGACATAGAAGTAGCATCATCATCAGTAGCAGCATGTGAAGAGAACTCCATACTTCTTCACTGTACTCCTTCCTCGCTTAACTTCAAAGGGTCCAAAATAATCAACTCCAACACGAGTGGATGGAGGTTTATCTGGAGAAACTCTGTCCTGAGGTAAATCTGCCATCTGCTGGCGCCCTGGAGCTGCATGCAGTCACCGACAGACAATATACTTGGACAGGATTTTCCTTACAGCCACACTAGTAAGATGGCGCTGCCTCAGGTGGCAGCCTGTAGCTGCAGCTCCCGTCGTGTTTTTTAACTTTTGTTTATTTCTCTCAGGACCACTGAAGTCAAAATATACAAAATACACAAGAGAGAAATATGCTTTAAACCAATTTATTTTGTATTTGGCGGTATGGCTCTGTCCTGGGTCTTCCCCGGGGTCTCCTACCAGTGGGACGTGCCCTGAACACCTCACCAGGGAGGCGTCCGGGAGGCATCCTAACTAGATGCCCGAGCCGGACGCCTCCCTGGTGAGGTGTTCAGGGCACGTCCCACTGGTAGGAGACCCCGGGGAAGACCCAGGACACGCTGGAGAGACTATGTCTCTCGGCTGGCCTGGGAACGCCTCGGGATCCCCCAGGAAGAGCTGGCCGAAGTAGCTGGGGAAAGGGAAGTCTGGGCTTCCCTGCTTAGGCTGCTGCCCCCGCGACCTGACCCCGGATAAGCGGAAGAAAATGGATGGATGGATGGATGGTATGGCTCTGTTCAGAGGAAGTTTCCTGTCTTTCCATGAGCTCCATGGAAAGCCAAGACAGGGAACAGCTCTCTCTGGGGGTGGTCAGACAGGAAGTCCATAATCCACCGACATATTGGGCTTGACAGACCCAGGTCTGTCAGTTTGGACACCAGTCTGTCAGGGATGATGGTGTTGAAGGCCGAGCTGTAGTCCACGAAGAGCAGCCTTGCGTAGCTCTCCTTCTCCTCCAGGTGGTTAAGGGTGGATTGCAGAGCTGTGGCGATGGCGTCCTCCGTGGACCTGTTAGCTCGGTATGCAAACTGGTTGGGGTCGAATCCAGGGGGGAGGGCAGAGGAGATGTGGGTTCTGATTAATTTCTCGAAGCACTTTGTGATGATGGGTGTAAGTGCGACTGGCCGGTAGTCGTTGAGGCAGCTGTTGTTGGGGGTGAGAGGGGGGGTGGGCGGGCTGTTGTTGGGGGTGAGAGGGGGGGCGGGCGGGTGCAGTGGGGAGGGGGTGTGTGCCGGTGTGGCTGTTGGTGGTTTTCTCTCGAAGCGAGCAAAGAAACTGTTTAGCTCCTCTGCTGTGGAGGCGTCACCATCAGCCACGGGTTTGCTGGGTTTGAAGTTGGTCATGTGTTGTATTCCCTGCCATACTTTCCTGCTGTCGTTGCTCTGTAGGCAGTCTTCGATCTTGTTTTTGTAGTCCGCCTTAGCCCTCCTGATTCCTCTTTTCAGGTTGGCTCTGGCGGCACTGTAGAGTGCCTTATCTCCTTTCTTGAAGGCTGTGTCTCTGTCCTTGAGTAGGCACTGTACTGCTTTTGTCATCCAGGGCTTCCGGTTAGGGTATATCCGAATGCGCTTGTCCGTCGTGACAGTGTCCATGCAGTGTGTAATGTAGCCTAGAACTGATGCTGTGTACTGTTCAAGGTCCTGTTTTCAAATACTGACCAGTCTGTTATTTCAAAGCAGTTCTGAAGCTGTTCCATGGCGCCTTCCGGCCATGTTTTCACAGTTTTGATTGTGATGGGGGCGCTTTTCCTGATGGGTGTATATGCTGGTATCAGGAGCAGGGACATATGATCCGACTGTGCAAGTTGTGGTAGTTGTTTGGCTCTGTAGCCATTCTTGATATTGGTGTAAACCTTGTCTAGTGTGTTATCTCCCCTTGTAGCACACTTCACATGCTGGTATAGTTTAGGGAGCACTGTCTTAAGGTTTGTCTGGTTGAAGTCCCCCACTGTAATGTGAACGGCGTGGGGGTATTTGCTTTGTTGGGCGCTGATGGTGTTGTGTAGAATGGCTAATGCTATGCTAGCGTTAGCATCCGGAGCTATGTAAACAACAGTGATGAAGACGGCAGAGTGCTCTCTGGCTAGGTGGAATGGTCGACACTTTACTGTAATGTATTCCAGGTCTTGGGAGCAGTGGCTGCTTACCAGCTTGGAGTCTGAAGTCCAGTTGTTGTTTAGGTAGATCACTACTCCACCACCGCGTGATTTCCCCGTAGACTCTTTGTTGCGGTCCTGCCGGTGTATAGTGTATCCTTGGATTTCGATGCTAGCATCGGGTATGCTAGCCGTTAGCCAACTCTCAGTTAAGAGAAAGGCACAGCTGTTGGAGGTTTTTGTCGCCACTCGAAGCCTCATCTCGTCCATTTTGTTTGCCAATGACCTTACGTTTGCAAGGAAAAGGCTCGGAATTGACGGTCTATGTGGGTCGTGCCTGTTCAGCAGTCCTCCCCGAGCGCCGCGGCGCTTCCTCCTGCGTCGTTTTACGGGTGTAATCCATGCCGAGTCGGGCTGGCGCGCTATCTCCACAGGGATGTTGTGGTGTTCCGTGAATTCTTCCGAAATGGCTAGTTCACATCTTGATCCTATGTCTAGAAGGTCTTGTTGGCTGTACAGGACCTTCGCCCAGCAGGTTACTGACTGGGACAGAAAAAAAATATACAAATAAACAACTAAAACTGCGTTCAAAGGGAGAGCTGTGGACTTCACGTCTATGCGCGCCGCCATCTAAATTAAATTATCTTATATCGTTACTAATCTAAGTAGTTCAAACAATATGTGAAAGTTATATCAAAACAAACGTGCATACAAAGGTGAGTCAAACAATAGGTGAATATGGTGAATGAAGTGAAAAATGAATATATGTATGTGGTCACACATAGTCATTGAATAGTCATGAGTAATTGTGTGTACTTACAATGGGTACACCTCAAATAAACCAACCTCAATTTCCTCATTGTCATCATCCAAGTCATCTCTAATTATCAATGGCACCTGTGTTTGTCCCCCAGGTAAAAACACTTCGGCCCATCTAAGAATCATAGCCTTAGCAACGGTCAGCAGTATTAAGCAAAAACAAAACATCGTACATAAAGACAAGACGATTGACACCACATTATGGAGGTAAACTAAGCAACCTACAGATGGACTTGTTTAATTGTTACACCCCAACACTGCGTATCAGGTGTTTATATTGTAATAACTACCACACTCCCGCAGGGTCCTTTTAGGGCGGGTCCCACTACCTCAGTTTGGTGAGGGGGGAATTTCCCTGAACTCGTAAAAGAGTCCCCAGCACTGGTTGACCCCTGGACTTCTGTGAACGAGCGGTAGAGGAGATAACCTCTGATTCAAATGAATAGTACCCAACTTAACTGAGCTGTTGGTCTACTAATTGTCCCACAAAACACTAAAACACTTTTACACACACAGTTATAAAACAAATTCACAGAGAAAACAAATCAACAGAAAACAAAAAAACAAATAACAGACCTAAATACATAGTTGATCTCTACATGTGTACTTTCTATGTCCCAACAGATCCTTAAACGTTCTAATGATCACAGTGCTTTCTTTATTTATGTTTTATTCTAACCCCTCTAAGTCAGTTATCCCCATGGGACATACTGAGCTGGTTGTCCCTTTACCACTTTGTTTTGTAAGGCGACCTTGTGTGTCTTGAAAGGTACCTTCAAATAAATGTATTATCATTATTATTATCATCATTATTAGACACCACACGAGACGTTCGAGATATTTCTTTGGAAAAGAGCCCCCCGGCCGTGGAGGTCCCCTCCTTCACTTAAGGTTCTCGTGCAAAGGTAAATAAAGGAAAAGAATAAAACAGAGAGTTAATGTCAATTTGAACACCTTGCTTCATATTACTGACAAGTTGACGCTTAAGAACAATCAATCAGCTTTTACACAAAAACACTTTTTATCGCAGTAATGACATCTGTTAACATAGTTATTTATGAATTTAAAAGTCTAGATAATAAAATTCATGATTACGTAATGACCACCAATAAACAGCATTATTGTACTTGGCTTCAGTCTGCCTTCTCCCCCTTGCAGCTCCAAGAGTGCAGTAGGGGCGTGACGACGCGTCTGTGTAACTTGTAGCTCCTCCTAAAACCCTCACATGCGCAGTTCACTTGTTAATGTGACGTCAGAGAGAGCAGAGTTTGTCCAATGCTCTTCTGAACCAGAGGGGGAAACCTGGTGGCCCCTCGGCTAGAGAATTATTTGCATCGCCCCTGCAAGTCTTTCCCTAGACTTCAGCCAGCAGCTTATTAATCTAAACAGTTTCACATTTTCAAGAAATGATAAGAATTCCTTCTTCAATATTTACATGAGGAGTCGTCACTCCCACAATTAGACCACTTGTCATTAATAATATTTAGAGCTCAATTTACAAATAAGTAACTTCATTCACGCTTCTTTAGCACACTCACGCAACTTAATAACATCTATAACCGCGTCATATTATTTTGTTACAGTCCCTCACATGTCCGTCGCTAGGCACTTGCAAAGAACAAACCTAGACTAAAATTAACTTTAGGCCATCAGAACCACATTAATTTTCTTATGCGCCAAATAATGGACTGGCCAACGCCTTTTTCCTTTGTCCCACGGGGGAATTATTCAGGATCGTACGGGGAGGTGGTGTGGTAGGGGAGAGGCAGTCGTCGAGGGAGGGGTAAGGGGAAGGTTGGGTTTTAGTCGGGGCGGGTCCTGGGTTGGTCGGGGTGGGGGTAGGGGTAGGAGTGGTCGGGGAGTCGGGATTGGGGCGGGGTCCGCTGTTGCGGGCTTAGCTAGAACAGGGGGCGGGGGCAAGGTACGCAGTGATGATGATCCGGGCGTGCGCCTGCGTTCGCAGGGTGCGCTCCGGGTGATCACCGTGCACCGCAGTCGAACCCTTGTTGTGTGTACGGCGGGCTGCCCTAGTTGTCTCTCTAGTTACCTCAGTCTCCAGGTTGCGGATCTATCTGTCAAAATGTGTGGAGTTAAGTGCTGGTGTGTGGGTTTAATTCCATGTGTGTATGGGTTTATATGTAACTGTGTTACTATGTATTATATGTGTATGTGCGTTTGTATGTGTGTCTAAACTATGTGTGTGTGTGTGTGTTTACTTGCTTGCCTACTTGGTTTGGACTCATAATTTAGAGTGGAATGTGAGTTCTCTCTCTCTGTCCCCCACTCCCTTTCTGACTCTAAACATTCAGCCGCGCCTGGGGTCATAAATTGGTATCCCCAAGACATGCAATTCTCCCACTCCTCTGAGTGGGAGACAAAGCCTCACATGACATACACTTCCCCCACTCCTCTGAGTGGGAGATAAAGCCTCACATGACATACACTTCTCCCACTCCTCTGAGTGGGAGATAAAGCCTCACAAGACATACACTTCCCCCACTCCTCTGAGTGGGAGACAAAGCCTCACATGACATACACTTCTCCCACTCCTCTGAGTGGGAGATAAAGCCTCACAAGACATACACTTCCCCCACTCCTCTCAGTGGGACACAAAGTCTCACAAAGCAATCCCAACTTAGAGGGATTCCTACAACATATGGACAATCTCACACTGCAGAAAAAACTGAGATGTGTCCTTCTCTCACTCCTCTTAGTGAGAGACAAAGCCTCGTAAAACAGCTCCCTCCTTGAGGGATTCCTTCAGTCACATGAACAATCATACATTTGCAGAAAAAACAAAGATGCACTGTAGCAAAGCAAGCAAGCATTAGCACATAACAGGGTTAATCACACAAAAGGTATTATGATTCATGCAAATTAGCTTAGTTCTTTGAGGATGGAAATATTGCCAGCAATATGTTCCCAGTCAACGTCTTATCGCATCTGAAACAACTCCACTGGTTTCCCAGGTTTCTACACATCCGAATTTAACACTGTATCATATGGGGCTCCAACCCTGAGCAAACTCCCGGTTAAATAACAATACAATTCCAGGAGACTTTAACTCCCGGTTAAATAACAATACAATTCCAGGGGACTTTAACCCCCGGCCAGGAGACTTTAACTCCCAGTTAAATAATAACACAAGTCCAGGGGACTTTAACCCCCGGCCAGGAGACTTTAACTCTGGTTAAATAATAATACAAGTCCAGGGGACTTTAACCCCCGGCCAGGAGACTTTAACTCCCGGTTAAATAATAATACAATACTGGCCATTTGCTTCTTCTACAGTATATAGTCATACAATGATGACAAAATATCATTTAATTAATTCCCAATCAGAGTTATCAGCGCCTGTTCATCTTCACGTCGGCTTAACTGTAACGACTATGGACTGGAATAACAGGGCTTTTACAACAATACACGCTAGCCACCTCTGTCACCTACTGTCTCTATATCTAAGTCCTATGCAGATTCAGCCATTTAGAAGACTTTTGGAAGAGGCCAGTCACTGATGTTGGGAGTGCTTGTTACCCTACTCGCCAATCGAGAGCTCCGACGTACGTCTACCGTGGCATCCTCTGCTTGAGGCTGGTGTTGAGATACCTGGGTCTCATCCACAGAGTCGAGTTGAAACAGATCGTCGTCAATAGTTTTCAGAAGGGTGAGTAGGAGTAGAAATCGCAAGTTACTCATGAATCCGACAATATCTGAACTGATGCAAGCAGCAGCAGAGAAAGCAGTGAGAGTAAACAGACTGAAGCAGTTTAAATAAGGCACCCTATTAAGAGAGGCCACTTGCGAGCAATTAGCTGAGTGGAACAGCTGAAGAGGCTGGGTTTGGCATAGCCAATAAAAACTGACAGCGGGTTTGACTACGCGGCCTGCCAGAACTAACACAGAATGCTTGATTTGTCGGTTTCAGTCTTTTCGTTTGTTTTTGAAAGTATTCACAATCTGTGTGTAAACGTTGAGAAAATGGCTGGACGTTTTGTTACTTTTCTCTGCGTTCTTCTGTTACTTTTTTTACTTTTTGTAACAGAGAACTTTGCCGGTAGTAGTGGGGACATTGTTTACACGTGTGAACAGCTGATCGCGCTGTGTAAGCCTGTGCTGCTGCCCGGAGACAGACCTGCGGTCCCGCAGGAGTTACGGGGGAAACGCCGGGGTTGCAGGGCTGGAACCAAACGGAGGGAGAAAAGAAGAAGACACAAACCAGCAGTCCCAGCGATAATAATGGGAAACGTGAGGTCTTTGGTGCAGCTTATTCTGCTTCAGTGAAACTTGGCTGCACTCACACATCCTGGACAGCAGCGTTGAGGTTCCCGTTTACAGTTTAATACGTGGAGACAGAGACTGTTCCAAAAGTCAGAAGAAGAAGGGTGGCGGGCTTGCACTTTATTTGAGTGAGAGGTGGTGCGATCCCGGACACATAAGTGTGAAGGAACATCTCTGTACCCCGGACATTGAACTGCTGGCTGTGGGAATGCGCCCATACTATTTGCCGAGGGAGTTCACGTCCACCATTACTATCGCTGTCTACATCCCCCCGTCAGCTGATGCAGCGGTGGCTTGTGAAGTCATCAGCTCCGCCACCACTAAACTGCAGACTGAACATCCGGATGCGTTCATGGTTATTACAGGTGATTTTAATCATGCCTCACTGAACAACATTTTAAATAACTTCCACCAATATGTTGACTGCCCCACCAGAGACAATAAAACATTGGATTTGTTATATGCTAATGCCATGGACGCATATGATGCCACAGCCCTTCCCCCCCTTGGCAAGTCAGACCACAACCTGGTCATGATGACACAGGAGACCGCTGAGGCACTGCAGGACTGCCACTGGTGACATCTGCACCAACGGTGACTACAGGCCAGGTAAAGAGGCAGATGGAAACGCTGCATCAGCGAAAGGCTGCAGGCACTGATGGCATCTCACCCAGGATCCTGAAGACCTGTGCCAGCCAGCTGTCTCCTGTACTGGGACATCTGTACAACCTGAGCCTTAGTCAGGAGAAAGTCCCATTGCTGTGGAAGATCTCTTGCTTGGTCCCAGTCCCCAAGAAGTCAAGGCCATCTGACCCAGCAGACTACAGACCAGTCGCCCTAACATCGCATGTGATGAAGGTCCTGGAGAGACTGGTCTTGGCCCAGCTGAGGCCACAGGTGAGGACATTTCTGGACCCTTTGCAATTTGCCTATCAGCCCCATTTAGGAGTCGATGATGCTGTCATCTACCTGCTGCAACGAGCCCATATGCATCTGGATGGTGGGGGAGGCACTGTGAGGATCGCATTCTTTGATTTCTCCAGTGCTTTCAACACCATTCAGCCTCTGCTGATGGGTGAGAAGCTGTGGGTGATGGGTGTTGACGACACTATGATCTCCTGGATTACTGACTACTTGACAGGCAGGCCACAGTTTGTCCGTCTGGGCAGTGTCCTGTCTGACGTGGTGGTCAGTGATACAGGAGCTCCACAGGGAACTGTGCTGTCTCCCTTCCTCTTCACCTTATAAACCACTGACTTTCAGTACAACTCTGAGTCACGTCACCTGCAGAAGTTTTCTGATGACTCAGCTGTTGTCGGGTGTATAAGAGGTGGAGAGGAGGGTGAGTACAGGGCACTGGTAGGATGGGCTTAAATTTGTCTCATTAATACCTGTAAACGCACAGAGGATGATCTACAAATATTTTTGATTTGCACACGTGTTTTGCTATCCACAAGTACACATTTCTAATTTGTAACTTGTATTTTGGTTTTTACATATACGGGTGTACTTCTAAATATATTGTGTTTTTGTAAATACACAATTTTCCATTTGTAAAAACATAAAAGCCATTTGCAAAACTGAAAATATTATATTAACTTTATATTCCTTCCACAAACACACATTTAGGATTTGTAACTTGTGTGTTGGTTTTTACATATACATGTTTATTCGTAAAAAGAAAAATGCATTCGTAAAACTGAAAATTCTGCTCGTGAAGTGTGATTCAGCGTTTGTGGATCATTGCTCAAGCACACGCATCTCTTTCCTCACTTACGCATTTTTGAGACATTCTTGTCGAAGATCCACACAAATCCACAAGCAAATAGCTCGTGATTCACAAATGGCCCGCCCTCCTCAACCAGTAGGTGGCAGTGTTGTTCTATGCATTGATGTAGCTATGGTTTGCCAACCCAGTCTCACACGGGGGAAAACGTGGTATATTCACAATAAAGGCTTTTATTTGGCCTATTCATTTACATTGGCCTAAGCACCGATCACGTGACGGTCAAGTTTCCCCCTGCGAAAACAAAAAAATGGCGGACACTCCTTACATTTTCCGTGGAAAATGCAATATTTTGAGCTACCATCCACATTTACATGCATTTAGATGACATTTCTGGCGAGAAGTATGCGTTATATTTTCATAATCTTCTATCAGAGAATGTAGACGACCTTTCGTTTATTAGTTTCTATGACGATTTAGTGTCTCTTTAGAAAATCGTTGGAATGCAACGCTTTGTACCGTTGTTATGGTGGTTGCTATGGACGCTACTATCGCGCGACCGCTGTAATGGACGATGTGGGCATCCGTCCTATTGGTTAGTTATTACTCCTGTATCAGAGCTATAGAGTAAACAACTCTATAAACAACTCTATGTTTACTCTATAGCTCTGATTCCTGCACCATGTTTCAATGACGTCAGGTTGCTAGGGGCTACTGAAAGACGCCGTGACCACCTGTCCCATTGGGAGGACCTATCCGCCGGAAGTACTACTGTCCTTACTGTAGCCTACTATTGTTTATGTTGTAATGTCATAATATTGTTGACAATAAAGTTTGCTAAAAAAAACACAACAACAACAACTATTATTGTCCCACACCACAATGTATGTCCCACAATGTGAACTCCAAACAATTCATTCAAACAAAGCAGCTGGAAACACGTCTAAAAAAAACACTTGAAATAGAATGTAGCCTATATTTATATGTTTACAACATCAATCTCCCTATAATATGAACAAAATATGTTCAGGTTATACTTTCTCTCTTGAAAAACGGGCAAAACGCTAACCCTAACCCGGAAAACGAATTTAAAAAAACGACAAACTGCAATACACTTATGTGCAATACACTTAAGTGTGCGGCGCTATTTTTTCTGTAGTTCTAAAGTGTTTAGTTAAAGTTTCCCCTATTATGAGAACATGTGTCAAGGAACTTCACAAGTGTATTATATGTTTTAGGGACTGGGGAGCACATTTATTTGGTCAGATTTCATTTTTACTATTGTTAATTGGGTGAAATCTGGTTTTGACCCTACCCAGTAGCGTTGGTTTGACAAAGGCCATGATAGAAGAAGTCAAGAGCTTTCCAAAAATGTTTTCCCCATGTTTGTATCACATTGTGTTGCTTTTCTGTAAGCCTTTAAATGTGCCTTAGGTTCAAGGTTCAAAGGGCATTCCTGAGGAGCAGGAACCATCCAGAATGTTCACAGTGGCATATCTGTGCTCTGCAGATCAAGACCTTTCCAACGATGTCTTCATTGTCATCCTACGACAAAGTTTCATTTTTTATCTTGCTCACTGCCAAGGCACTTCGATGTGCACTTTCTCACAGCCTATATAGAGCCAAGATGGATAAAATCACTAAAACATATTTTAAGGGATATTTAGTGGCAAAATGTGTGCAACATATTGATGGTGACCTTATCCTTAAGTCATGCTTTTCAATTTGGAGCAGTTTAGACCCCATTTACCCCTTAAACTACTTAATGTTTCATATCTACTTAATATGACCATTTATAGCCATTGTGTTCCCTTCCCCAGGGCTGACAGGATTGCCCTGGATGAACCAATAGTACATAATATGGTAATGCGAATGTATGTCTGTGTGTAGTTACATTTTTACACACAGTTGTTTTTAATTGACCAAGATATGAGCTTTTGAAAGAAAGTAGGCCTGCCATAGTAACATGCAAGGGGCTTTAGAACTACAAAAAACATGGCGCCGCAAAGTGTATTGCACATAAGTGTGCGGTTTGTGTATTGCAGGTTTGTGTATTGCGGGTTAGGGTTAGGGTTAGCGTTTTGCCCGTTTTTCAAGAGAGAAAGTATAACCTGAACATATTTTGTTCATATTAGGCCTATAGGGAGATTGACGTTGTAAAAATATAAATATAGGCTACATTTTATTTCGTTTTTTTATTTAAGTGTTTTTTTAGACGTGTTTCCAGCTGCTTTGTTTGAATGAATTGTTTGGAGTTCACATTGTGGGACATACATTGTGGTGTGGGACAATAATAGTTGTTGTTGTGGTTTTAGCAAACTTTATTGTCAACGATATTATGACATTACAACATAAACAATAGTGATAGGTCCTCCCCATAGACATATATACATAGACGCCTCATAGACTGACGCTGCCCGTTAGAGCTGACGTAGCAGCGCGGCCGCCATCTTGGCAGGGGACCCAGTGCGCCCCCAGTGCATTCATTTCTATGGAGGAAGGCGTATCCCCAACTACAATAATAAGCATAACTCCCCGAATTTTTACCGGATTTTCACATGGTTTGGTTTGTTACAAATGGCAGAGATTTATTTATGATACAGGACGACTTTTTTTTTTTTTTTTTTTTAAATAATAAGAATTATTGTTCAATCTTACTTGTTAAAGGTAATCCCACGCGATCTGGTGTCAATACTGCGCCGTAAGCTGCACAACATACTGGCATAGCTTGCTCTCCCGTTGACTCCTATGCTAGACTAGAGTGAGGACTCCCTACCAATATGGCGGCGACGCTGGGTTACGTTCCATCACGTCATGAGGCGTCTATGTATATATGTCTATGGGTCCTCCCAATGGGACAGGTGGTCACGGCGTCTTTCAGCCGTAGCCCCTAGCAACCTGACGTCATTGAAACATGGTGCAGGAATCAGAGCTATAGAGTAAACATAGAGTTGTTTATAGAGTTGTTTACTCTATAGCTCTGATACAGGAGTAATAACTAACCAATAGGACGGATGCCCACATCGTCCATTACAGCGGTCGCGCGATAGTAGCGTCCATAGCAACCACCATAACAACGGTACAAAGCGTTGCATTCCAACGATTTTCTAAAGAGACACTAAATCGTCATAGAAACTAATAAACGGAAGGTCGTCTACATTCTCTGATAGAAGATTATGAAAATATAACGCATACTTCTCGCCAGAAATGTCATCTAAATGCATGTAAATGTGGATGGTAGCTCAAAATATTGCATTTTCCACGGAAAATGTAAGGAGTGTCCGCCATTTTTTTGTTTTCGCAGGGGGAAACTTGACCGTCACGTGATCGGTGCTTAGGCCAATGTAAATGAATAGGCAAAATAAAAGCCTTTATTGTGAATATACCACGTTTTCCCCCGTGTGAGACGAGAAGCCCCTGACTGCAGCCCGCAGACGGAGCCCACATGGAGGGGGCGGGCACTCAGTCCACATGGAGGGGGCGGGCACTCAGTCCACATTGACGATTGAGCAGATTTCCGCTGCTCTTGTTAATGCAAGAGTAAACGGTAATACTATGTTAAGCTAGCGGGAGCCCACGCTGTTAATTAAATTATACAAACAGATGGCAAGGGGGTATTGTGACTGGGTATCTTTCTTGCTGCGTACCATGGACCTATTATAAAGTTAAGCATAGCCTAAACGACTTGCAAATACATTTTCTCTTGTTTATTTTGATTTTTTTCGCTTAGCTGTTCCACTCATGGACCTATTAAGGTTCCACTTAGAGTTCACGTTACAACCGTTCGCCGTTGCTCCATGTTTAAATCACAGTGCCTTGTTCGTGACCTGTCTCAAATTCACAAACTGAAATAGTGCCCCCTAGTGATCTTTTTCTTTTTTACTCAGTATTAATAGGCCTACTATTGCTGTTTTCACTTGAATTTTTGTATTTCTCTACTGATTGCTTCGACAATGCAACATTAAAAGTTACTAACAGCGACTTCCCACAGAAGCTCTGGCTCTGGCCCCCCACCGCCCTTGGGCCCCTGGGCATGTGCCCGGTGTGCCCGTGCGGTAATCCACCCTTGCCTGTAAACAATGCAACGTGTGCGAACTCCTGTACCCGTCTGTCTGTGAGAGTTACAGGCCCAGCTGCCTATGACCTAAGTAAGAGCCAAAATAAGATTTGGGGAACTATGAAGACTGGGACCCCAAGGTATGACCTTAACAGATGTAATGTGAGGAATAACGAAGTGACCACATCTAAGGGCAAAAAATGTACCTCAACAGACATAATGAAAAGCTACATGTGTGAAGCACATTAAGTTACACCAATCACAGGAGCACTAGCAACAGTCTTTTTATTCAACAAAACAATTAAAAAATAACTACAAAAAATAGATTGTAAACTATTAACATAAAAAATAAATCAATAAAGAGTAGAACAAACAAAGAACAAACTGTCTCAACGGGGTGGGGGGGGAACACACTGACGCCTTCCTCAGTGAGGTGGACGCCACTCTCGTTTCACGCTCTGTCGCCCGACATCGCCGTCACCGCCGCCATAGCTGCCAAGCGCCGCCATTATGCTGCATCATCAGACTACATTGGAGTCGTGTGGCGCAGGCGTCATGGGGAGGGGGACGGGGAGGGGGAGAGGTGTTTGACTCAAAAGAGGCAAACACCTTCAGGTTTCTCCTGTCCATCATCTCCACACTGAACAGTTCATAGTCAGTATGTAATCTGAATGAGAATTGGAATGGTTTAATTTTTTTACACGTTTTTTCCTCATCCCCGCCGTCATCGGATTTGCGCTCTGTTGATGCTGCCATCTGCTCCCAACCTTCCATCCCAATGACCTCTGGGAGAGAAACGCTGTCCTTGAAGGACTGTAACTGGCACCATGCTGCTGCCTGAATTGTGTCCTTCAGGACAACATCATCTTCCTTGAAGAAGAAAGAAAAATAATTTGTGTCTGTACTTGACACCCTACTCTCCCAAAAACACAAAATGGTATGCAAACAAAGGCTACTACTACTGATGAGTTTTCAGTGATAAAAAACACTATTCAACTAGTCATCAGAACTATTTCATCTGGCTATACAACCTCCAGCATTACACACATATTACATACCAGGTTCCCAGGTTCCAGTTCCTGGTCTTCAGTTTTGTCTGGAAATAAAACAGATTGTTGTCTGTAATGTTGAGTAGGCTAATTCAATGGAATAATAAAAGTAGGCCCTAGTAGTGCAATAGATCAGCCATGGAGTAGGCTATAACTTGTATATTGATGGAGATATGTGTACAACTTAATTTGGAAGTAGAAGCCTAATAGAATCAATCATATCTCACAAATACTCTGAATATATGTAGGCCTACATGGATTCACCTGGATTAACAGTCTATACATTACCTGATCCTTCAGAGCTGGATGCTGTTGGAGCAACTCTAGCCCTTTTTGTGCAGAGATCTTTATCCTGAAATGTATTAGTGGTGGGAGGGTGGTAAGACTATAGTCTTTCACAATTGCTTGAAGACAACATCACACATTACAATATATGACACGTACCTGTAGCTTTTCTTCCTCCCGTCTTCTCTTCCTGCTTTCTGAAAGCTCAAAAGATGGATGAAAAAAAAAAAAAAAAAAAAAACAGCGGTAAAAGCTAGCGAGTGTGTCCGGGAGAGGGCTGCTCTCCTCGGACACATTACTCTTAAGCCCCGGTGACGGTCTGGAAGTGTGGATTAATAAATAAAATAATGTGAGCACGGTACAGCGGACCTGAACTGGATATGATGAGACCTGTTTCGCAGAATGCGGAAGTATGTTGCGCATAACCCCTATTTCAGATCAGAAACGAAAGAATAAAGATGCTGTTTGACCAGTCCTCAATGTGGACTGAGTGCCCGCCCCCTCCATGTGGACTGAGTGCCCGCCCCCTCCATGTGGGCTCCGTCTGCGGGCTGCAGTCAGGGGTAGGCCTACTTGTGTGAGACTGGGTTGGCAAACCATAGCTACATCAATGCATAGAACAACACTGCCACCTACTGGTTGAGGAGGGCGGGCCATTTGTGAATCACAAGCTATTTGCTTGTGGATTTGTGTGGATCTTCGACAAGAATGTCTCAAAAATGCGTAAGTGAGGAAAGAGATGCGTGTGCTTGAGCAATGATCCACAAACGCTGAATCACACTTCACGAGCGGAATTTTCAGTTTTACGAATGCATTTTTTTTTTACGAATAAACATTTATATGTAAAAACCAACACACAAGTTACAAATCCTAAATGTGTGTTTGTGGAAGGAATATGTGTATGCATACAGCAACACTGCCACCTACTTGTGAGGAGGGTAGGCCACTTGCGAATCACAAGCTATTTGCTTGTGGATCTGTGCGGATCTTCGACAAGAATGTCTCAAAAATGCGTAAGTGAGGAAAGAGATGCGCGTGCGTGAGTAATGATCCACAAATGCTGAGTCATACTTCACAAGCAGAATTTTCAGTTTTGCAAATGGCTTTTATGTTTTTACAAATGAAAAATTGTGTATTTACAAAAACACAATATATTTAGTAGTACACCCGTATTTGTAAAAACCAAAATACAAGTTACAAATTAGAAATGTGTATTTGTGGATAGCAAAACACGTGTGCAAATCAAAAATGTTTGTAGATCACCCTCTGTGCGTTTACAGGTATTAATGAGACAAATTTAAGCCCATATGGTAGACAACTTTGTAGAGTGGTCCGAACAGAATCACCTGAGGCTGAATGTCAACAAGACCAGAGAGATGGTGATCGACTTCGGGAGGAAGATCAGGGGGGGAGGTGGTGGAGGAGTATAAATACTTGGGAGTGGTGATCGACAACAGACTGGACTGGAAATCTAACACCGAGGCTGTGTACAAGAAGGGGATGAGCAGACTCTATTTCCTGAGGAAGCTGAGATCTTTCAACGTGTGCAGCAAGATGTTGGAGATCTTCTACCAATCTGTTGTTGCTAGCGCCATTTTCTTTGCTGCTGTGTGTTGGGGTAGCAGCATCAGAGCCAGCAACACCAACAGACTTGATAAAATCATCAAGAAGGCTGGCTCTGTACTAGGTCTCAGGCTGGAGTCTTTTGAGTCCGTGGTGGAGAGGAGAACGCTGAAAAAACTGTTATCCATCATTGACAATGATCAGCACCCTCTCCATCACACAGTGGTCGGACAGCGGAGCACCTTCTCTCACAGGCTGCTCCAGCTCCGCTGTCGAAGGGACAGATACAGGAAATCCTTCCTGCCACATGCCATCACACTGTACAGTAACAGCTAATAACTCTGGTCATAACGACACAGTCTCCAAGCACCTTATATGTTTGTACATAATTTGTTCACTGCACCTTATATATATATTTTGTAATATTTTTACTTTGCACTACAATTTATTAATACATCTTTATACATTTTTTATATTGCATTTTATTCTTTAATTCTTTGTGTTGTTGTTGTTGTTGTTGTTGTTGTTACTGTGTGTAATGCTGCTGCTACACTGCAATTTCCCAGCTTGGGATCAATAAAGTATATCTATCTAGCACCAGGGATCCAATATCTTTGACGCAGGCTAGATACCATGTGGTTACGACCACCATGTCTTGCCTCTTGGTGTATGTGCTGAAGAATTATGTCAGAAATCTGAAGATCTTTCGCCAAGATGGCAGGATGTTTAGGCTCTTCAGGCATAGCTGCTCTACTAAGTCGTCCTCCAACTCTCTACTGGATTGAGCTTGTCTCTTTCATCTCCCTTTCCTGTTGGTCCAAGCCAGACTGAGTTACACTCAATTCATTCCTCTTCTGACTAAGACACAGTAGCAGGCTCTTAAACTTAAGGATCCAACCATCTTCTTCAGATGGATCCAAGAGGAGAAGTGATTGATCGTGCGGGTTACTGCGTCTCGTTGTGAGTTTTAATGTATTTATTATCTTTTATTTTCTATTACTGAAAACTACATGCACTTTATATGATTGTTTGACTGCATCTTCTATTTGTACCGCACTATGCACTTTTATGAACATTCGTAATGTATATTATTGTATTGATCATAATATGTTCTATAGTGCACTTTCTTGTTGTCCGTCCTGTCTCATTTTACTGTAATTAATCGTCTGTTTTTACTGTCTGTTTGGTAACACTTTACTTGAAGGCGGGTGAATAAAACTGTCATGATGCTGTCATAATCATGACATGACACCTGTCATGACACTTTATGAATGCTTATGACAGTCGTCATTAAGTGTCATTCGGTAAATTATGTCACTTTTAATTCCAAGTTGACATTGTTTGAGATGTCTTTGTTATGACAACTTGACATAGACCAAAACAACATAACCTGTCATAAACATGACATAGAAGACCTTATTATCAAACTTTGAAAATCTATTCAGCTTTACGTCATATATTGATAGCTTTGACATTGTAGTGTGGAATCTTGTCATTTTGTTGGTTCTTCCTAGTGATATATGACATTAAGGTGTCATTAAGTGTAATTGCACGTCATGTCAGTTTATAACAGTGTTGTGAATGTTTTCCTTGACTTCAAGTAAAGTGGAACACTTTGAACATTTCATTAAGGTGTTATTAAGTGTAATTGCACGGTCATGTCAGTTTATAACAGTGTTGTGAATATTTTCCTTGACTTCAAGTAAAGCGGAACACTTTGAACATTTCATTAAGGTGTCATTAAGTGTAATTTCACGGTCAAATCATTTAAATGCCTTAAAAGCAACAGACAAGTCAAGACATTATTTTACTTCTTGAAGAAGAGATACTTTCAAATGTATTGTATTTGAACACAAAACAATTTGTGAGAAAAATACATAAAAAACGTAAATAAAGCAGTAAAAAGAACCAACAAAATGACAAGATTCCACACTACAATGTCAAAGCTATCAATATATTTAATGTCACGTTAAGACGTAAAGCTGCCCACATGGAAAGAACCTATATAAACATATATGTTTTAATATAGGTTTTGATATAGGTTTGGAATATATGCGACATATATGAAATTGGCCGTTTTCATATATAAATAAGTAAAGATTTTAAAAATATTAAAATCCATAGCTACATAGCCTACACAAACAAATAAAACCCAAATGTAGAACTTTACGTAATTTATTCACATTAAAGCAATCAAGTAAAACAAGAACAAAAGCGAGGTACACCGGCCAAGGCTTGCGGCCTTTCCGCCATTCCACCAAGTGCTCCTCGGTACCGTCCCGGTATTAGTCCCGTCCAAAAAGTCTTCAACTGAAAAATTGCAGACACAGTCGAGAGACAAAATACTATGTGCCCCTCTATCCCCGCCCTCTGTCCATTCCAGCAGGGCATATCTAATCTCCGAGGGTGATCGCGCCATTTTTGCTCCCAGCTAGATTCGGCCAGAGCTATGTTTACTTAGCTCTGGATTCGGCTAGTTCTGCGCATGAGGATGACGTCATCAATTATTCGACGCTTGACTAGTTGCCTCTAAAAATTAATCTGGCAAGCCAGACCCACATCAGAAAGATGTAAGGTCTGGCTCAGCTCCATTGGCAGTGTGGGCGGGATAAACGGTTGTCTTTCAAGTTCCCTCTGCACGCAATAGGATAGTGCTACAACCAATAAGAGCAACGAAGAAGGTGACGTAGTCAGAGCGACGGCTCTGACTACGTAATTAATCAAAACTCTGAATACATATTTATTTTCGAGGAAAGACTTCAGTGCCGTTCTTTGTTCTTTTCTCAAATAAAATGTTAACTTCAAGTCTTGAAGAGTCGCTGCCAAAGCCGAGTGGAAAGACAGCCGTTCGCCAGCAGCAGCAGCCATTGTTTACCTCTAACACGGAACCGTCGCAACTCTGTCTTCATGGTAGCCCGGCTTCCGACTCCGCCCCTCAGGCTGTGATTGGTCTGACATACTTTGTGTTTGCCTCTAAAAATTAGCCTGGCAAGCCAGACCCACATCAGAAAGATGTAAGGTCTGGCTCAGCTCCATTGGCAGTGTGGGCGGGATAAACGGTTGTCTTTCAAGTTCCCTCTGCACGCAATAGGATAGTGCTACAACCAATCAGAGCAACGAAGAAGGTGACGTAGTCAGAGCGACGGCTCTGACTACGTAATTAATCAAAACTCTGAATACATATTTATTTTCGAGGAAAGACTTCAGTGCCGTTCTTTGTTCTTTTCTCAAATAAAATGTTAACTTCAAGTCTTGACGAGTCGCTGCCAAAGCCGAGTGGAAAGACAGCCGTTCGCCAGCAGCAGCAGCAGCCATTGTTTACCTCTAACACGGAACCGTCGCAACTCTGTCTTCATGGTAGCCCGGCTTCCGACTCCGCCCCTCAGGCTGTGATTGGTCTGACATACTTTGTGTTTCCAGCACCAAAAAGCCGATGGAGCCGTGCTAGACCTACCTAGCTGCCAAATAAATTTGCTGCCGCTAGGGGGTGTCTAGAGTTCTAGGCTATCTAAAAATGTTAGGAATAAACAAAAAGGAAACAACTTTCAATGGAATAGTGGTCATTCAGTGTTTATATTATTCTATGACGACAATTTTAAATAATAAATATTTAACAACAAACTGATGTAGAGGGGTCCACATGCGATTAATAAGTTATTGAAATTATTATTGTTTTCCTTGTAAGGGACATTGGACAAATATGCAGTTATTACCTTGAGCATAAAAATATGAGCTAGGCATCATTTATGACAATTGCAAAAGTCAGATATATGAGCTACCAGTATATATGAGACATACCTTGTATGTACATATAGGGCTTGTATGTGGCTATAAAGAAGCAATATGGGAGACCTATATGCCCTGTATATGCACATATATGCACCTGAATGTGGCCTATATGCGGCCAAAATGCAGCATATATGTGGCATATATACACATATATACTATATACAGTATATGCCGCATATACAGTATATTATCATATGTGCACATATATGATGTATATATGCGCATATATGCACAAATATTCTGCATATAGGTTTCATATATGTGCATATATCATCATATAGGTTCTTTCCGTGTGGGTGAATAGATTTTCAAAGTTTGATAATAAGGTCTTCTATGTCATGTTTATGACAGGTTATGTTGTTTTGGTCTATGTCAAGTTGTCATAACAAAGACATCTCAAACAATGTCAACTTGGAATTAAAAGTGACATAATTTACCGAATGACACTTAATGACGACTGTCATAAGCATTCATAAAGTGTCATGACAGGTGTCATGTCATGATTATGACAGCATCATGACAGTCTTATTCACCCGCCTTCAAGTAAAGTGTTACCAAATAAACATTATATTTAAGCATTAGCCATCTGATAGCAAGTGACAGCAGTTAGCAATGTACAAAACAAGTTCAATTTTAAAATGTAATTCTCTGTGTAACAAACATGAAATAAAATGTTTGTGTGTGTGTGTGTGCGCGTGTGTGAGTTGCAAGAATGTATAGCAAGCACACGTTATCATGTTATCTTGATATGCTTGTATCAGTGTACTGCAGTTTTCACCATGATTTCAATTTAATCACTTAATTAGTTTTGGATCTTCCTTTTTTTAATTATTCAGACTCAGGTCTGCATCACAGCCAATCATTTCAAGTCCCTCTTTTATAGAAAAATGTATCAACTGCAGCAAATATTATTTGTAATTCATTAAAAAAGATGTGCCCTTGTTGGTCAATGATCATTAAGTTTGACCTTTTTTCATATCGGTTTTTGGTAACACTTTAGATTAGGGACCACATATTCACCATTAACTAAGTGTGAAGAGGAGGCAACTTTAGAATAGGGAACCTGTGTGGGTTAATAAGTGTCAAACTATTAGTATATTAGTTATGAGCAAGACCTCACTTTAGAATGGGGAACATATTCTGAGTTAGAAAGACTTAGAGTTTTAAAGATTTTGAGTTATTTTGACACTATTAACACTTGCAGTTTTGTGTTTTGTTACATGAGAATAGAACAACAATGTCCTTACTTCCTATCAATAAGTTGTAATTAGGAGGTTCTTGAGGGAATAACGAAACATAACATAGTGATCTCTCTCTCTTTCCCCCTTCAAGAATGAATCACAAAAACACGTAGAATGCAGTCCACAATAAAGGGAATTTATTTTACCCAAATGAAATTAGAGACTTCAGGGTGAGCCTAAAATATTAAACAAAACAAGCTGGGTTTAAATCTCACTTGCCTATACTCAAAATAAAATTAAACAGAAAAACAGGTTTCTTACCTCACTCTCTAACCAAAAAACAGGGGAAAAGATACCACAAAGAAAAAGGCTCCTCACCCCTACCAAAACTGGACTGAACGATATATACAATATTTACAAATGAGATCCAAAATCTCATTAACACAAGCAAACATCAGCTATTGCCACACTGGCCAGATTGGGTCAGAGATGTGAGAGAGAGGGAGACCACAAGTCTGCTGCCGGCTCCACTTTTGAATGTCCTGACATTTTGATTTCCCCCCAATCAGCAGCCTCTAGGATTTCCTCTAATCAGCAACCTCCACCTGAACGGGTACATTTTGAGACACAAAGTGATACAGCTCCCCCCTTGACAGGGAGGGATAACAAAACACAGACAGAAAACTAACACAACTGAATACATATTATGACCTCTAAGGTCATAACATTCAGTTAATGGCCTCATAGTTGTTGAACATGGTCATGCAGAATAAGGCATTAATAAGTGCTTTATAATGACTAATAAAAAGCTAATATGCTACTAATATGCATGCTAATAAGCAACTAGTTAATGGTGAAAATGTGGTCCCAAATAATAAGGGTTCCCCAATTGTGCTCCTATTTAAGTGCTGAAAGACCGTTTTTTGTCCTCAAAGACAACATCTGTTACTGAACAAGCTAAATAAATGTGGACATTCATTGTTTGGGGGTAAAATGCATCATGTGTGTTGCCTCTCTATACATCCACACATATCACTTGGTACCCACAAGTTCTGAGAGATACACGTTTCACAGTCTATTGACTCAAGTTGGCTCCGATCAGAACATGGAGCCTGGCGACACACTGGGACAGAAATAGAAGGAAGCTAAATGAGTCAATTTCCTCATTACAGCAGTCCAGTTCCTCATCACATCTATCACATGCATCACTTTATTTAATTAACTTAGGGGTGATGCTATATTTTTTTCATCTGCAGACATTTCATCAATTAATCCTTCTGCGCTATTCTTTAATTGTAAGACTGGGCTGTTAATCTCCAGCCATTTATCATTTATAAATAAATTTCATCCTCGAAAATATAAAAAAGATACAATATTAAAATATACGGGATGCTCATGGGATGCATCAGGCTAGTATATGGTCCAACGGGTACCCAAATAATAAAGAAAGGCAGTTTTTCCACATTTTTTATTCGACTTACAACACACAGGCTGCAATTCCAGTGCTTGTGTGTTCATATTTCACAGCAGAAAATTCCTAAAATGGAAAACAACTAATACTTGCTTACCAAAGAAATTGCATTTCTTTCAAAGATTTACATTTTTTTGCAAGATAAACATGATCCTGAATTAGGCTGAAAAGCAAAAACAAAAGAATAAACCAACTTATCCAGAATATGCACATTATACTATTTTTTACATTTGAAAATTGTAATCATCAGAAAACTACTCTTACAATGTTGAGGTGATAAATTACATCTCGTCATAAACTAATTTGATGTTTGACCATTTGTCCTGAATGTTAAAATGACATGTCATGCATTACATGTAAGCAAATACATATTCTATCTAAAACAAATTAACTGTGAGACATCATTTGTTCATTTCACACCTTCTTAAACAACATTAGTTCAGCTCCCAATATCGACTCCTAAATCCATAATTCATCAATCAAATCATTGATTCCCAAGCTCTATGTTGGACTAGCCAGGTTGATGTATTTTCAGCACTAGAAATAGACACATTTCAAGGTACCTAGTATGTGAGATAGTACCAGCATATACAACAACATAATATAACAACGCTCTTACAGAAAAGAACAGATGTAAACATATGCTATCTAAGTGTTTGTATAATACAATGTTATCCTAAAGATGGTTTTATATGTCAAAATGATGTCATAGGCTCTAGAAACCTCAATAGAGATACATTCTGTTATAGACTCAGTTCGGTAAACAAAGTCTTGCTTGATGTAATCTGGTAAAATATCATGCAATGTCAGTAACCGTGTTTCCATCAAGAGATTTTCATGCGCATTTTGAAGTATTGCATTAGAAAAGGTTGATGGAAACGGCAAAATTCGAAAATACTTTTTTCGCAAAAACTCAAATTTGCTAATTATTTTACGCCCACTTTACGTGTTTTTTGCCTTTTTGAAAAAAGAGTGAATGGGCTAAATGGGAGATGGAAACACTTTGCCGAACATTTAACTGAAATGACTAATCAGCTGTTTCCGCTGTCGGCGTCCTCCCGGATATTCCCACGTCAAGACATGTCAAGCCTAGACTCCTTTACAAAAAGATAACACTCATTCATCTGTGTGAATCTCCACAATGTCCCTTTATATGAATGAATGGATTTATTTTTTATTTTTTAGAAAACCCACAACGTGATTGCAAAAAAGCAACTGTCTGAACAGAGCTTGTACATCAGAATGCATCATGGCAATATTGTTGGCAACACTCGCCATATTGAGAGGTACAGTATTACAACTTGTTGAGAATAAATAATAACATATGTATCAGCAGGCTGTAATATCTACACATAGCCACAAAGGAGTAGAAATAAATATACAAGTTGTATTAACTGCACCTCAACACTAGGTGGCGGCATACATAATTCACTGGGGGCGGGCGCTCAACACTAGCCAATATGCGTCATAGAGGCCACGCCTGCCCGGTTACTACCGGGCAACACATCCGGGGGGGTGCAGAAACCCCTAGGCAGCGCATCCGGACGGAGGCTAAGCTAAGGGGTCGCTCCATGCGCATGACTTTACTATACCCCTCCATTGTTACGTAGATTACTATAACTAAAGCTAAACAAATAAAGTGAGTTAAAGCGTTCCTGTGTCGGCAGCCTTCTTCCTCAAGAACACACCACAAACTCAAGAGAGTAGTACTGTAAAATCGTAAGTCAACGTAAATATATTGTAACCGAGACTAATGAAAACTTTGTTTCGCCACGTCTCGCATGAGAAACGCTGTGGCAGTTTCACAGCAATGTTTCCCCATGACAAATCATTTTACTATTACTTACTAAACAATGACCATAAAACCATTACTACTAACATAATACATTCCAATGCACCTATGCTTCCAAAATGGAGGCGGTCATTGCGATGTGACATCGCGATGTGCAAGCCCTATAGACTAATGTGCTAAGAACGTACACGATGTTTGTTGTAAAGGGTAATATCAGTGTTACGAACCACATGTAAACAAGCTGTTCTCCGTGAGGGGAATAGGCTTCTAAGACATAAAGGCAGTCGAGGGCGTTTATGTTCTTAAAAACATTTTAATTTCAGCTGATTAAGTTGATTAAAAAAACAATAAAGTTATAGATGAAAGTAACTAATATCAATCATTGTTTGTAACTGTGTTATAAGCAGAAAAAAACCCTCCGCGGTGAAAATAGTGTACTTTGGTGGTGGTAAGCAACACCACCCCATCGTACATTCCTTTCCAATAAGGGGACACCTCGTCGTGGCTTAGTCCTTATCTACTCACTGAAAATGACAGTTCTTAGTTATCAAGCAACGTGAGTAGCCTACATCCAATACAGTGTATCACTTGATCACTTGACGCTATCACTCATATCTATGAATGATCATTACACAACGCAGTACCACATAGCAGCACTCTGCTTCAGTGTCTTTGTGTTTCCCCTTTAAGACCTCTATGTTTTCATTGAAAGAAAATGTGATTTTAAGGTTCCCAGATAGATGAGTTGACAAACTGGTTACAAAACATTCAGCAACAACCCTGCAGACAGCTGTAGGTTTTCAACGATGAGGGTAAGAAAGTAAGAATGTAAATAAGTCTGCTACAACAGAATTAAATCGAGAAAAATAAATGACATTGTATAACATTCAGAACATGAATCTGTCACGTCTTAGTTATCTAAGCGTTTGGTGCACAGCACGCTTGTGTTTTCAAGACCTAGCCATTTTAGAGGTCCTACGTGTATATTGTCAGCCTTTAACACACCAGGTTAGTAGTCATAGAAAGTGGTCGTATCAAATAATGCTATGTAACACTGCTTTTTTGCGTCATCATTAAAATGCTGGTAATTTATAGCAAAAACATTCTTCTCTGGCTATGCTACAGCAGCCTTGTTGCTTGTGTGATACAGTTGATAAGAGCGAGAGGACACTGAAGATGTGAATGCTTCAGATCCACAGCATTCCACATCCCAATGTACTAGATCTGCCCGTCCCCAAGAAAAATGACAAATGTTATATTGATACCAATACATACCACATCGTCTCAGTAAAATCATTGTTGGTCACAAATGTGTCTGTACAAATTAGACAGTGGCTCCCTCTCTCTGTCAAAGCATAAACATGCTAAATGTACTACCACCTTAAGCATATTTAGATAACTCAATAAGAAATAATAAAGTGTAATAATTAAGTTTTATATTTAATTGAAAGTTTAAAAACATGTCTAATAGTGTATTCCCTTTTTTCCATTTGGAATAGTAGAGATAGCACATGGTAGCGATAGACAGAGATTGCAACATTTTGTAGACGCCATTATATTATCAAAATGCTTTGTGTGGAGCAATGCGTGATATGTTAAATCTGATAAAGCACATTAATTTAACACAAACATACAATATCAGATAGAGGGAGAATGTGGTTATCAATAGTGGGAGCTCCTGGAATTTAATAAATAATTGTTTGCATTTTCATCTTATCATTACGCTTTTCAAATGTTGGACACCAAAGCAGCCAAGCTGAAGACAGAATAGCGTATTGCAATAATATGCATGATAAGACAATGAACACTGCAATGTATGGTGTCGAGAGACATATGTTTACCTTTTATAGTAATCAATATTCTTTATAGTGGAGAATGTTAAACCCTTCCAATATTAATTAATTATTTTCCTAGATTTATTTTGTATATTTTCAGGAGCATTTTATGAGCAAAAAGGCTTTTGTTTAAGTTCCAATTGTTGTTGTTTTGTTAAACAACAACAATTGGAACTTAAACAAAAGTAAGTATTGCCAATGCAATCACATCTATCATTAAACTCTGATAACATACCGTTATGTATGAATAAAATGTAGTAATTAATGAACAAGGTAAACTGTTTGTACAGCTTGTACAGCATCAACCAATACTAACACGATTGGCATTCAATGGTAAAGAATCCTCTAAATACGTTCTTACTAACATTGACAAAATACAGTGACCAAAAAACTAAAAACATACACATGCAAAGCATGAGCAGGAGGAAAATGCATACCAATGAATATCCCAAAGGCCTCAACCACCATCTGTCTACTGCTCTAAACTCTGTAACTCCCTTAAAATCAGTTCCTGGCTTCTCCTCCTCAAGTACTCCTCATGTATTTCAAAGTACATCATCCGTCGGATGGGGGGCACTGGGAAATGATATTGAAAAAGTGGTTGGCCTAATGACCGGCGGCCCTGGCGGCTCGCTGTTGCTCCAACATTGACTTGAGGGCCGGTGACATCATGGCTGGACTCATGGCTGGGGTAACTCCGGGGGCAAAAGGCCGCAAAGGGTAATGGGCTCCTTTGCCCGGGACATAGATGCACTGGAAGTACCTTTGACCTTTATATATGGGAAGTATGGGAAGAATGACGATTAGACAAGTAGAACATTTACAAATAATACAATAATACACATTAATTTCACACCTATAGTCTGTTTGCTTTGCTCCGAATCAGGAACTCAAAATGTTGCACTTGCACCCTGGTTCGGTTTGTTTCCACACGGCAATATTTAAAAACGGACCAGAATTGGTAAACAAACGCCATGTGCGAGGAAACTGTACCCTCATTGGTCAGAATTTTCCGGCGGGAATATCATCACTATCTTCTGAAAAGAAAAACACGGAACAACGCATCGAAAATGGAGCAAACTCACAAGCTCATTGCAGCTGTCGCGATTCTGTGGTTGTTATAAGCGGTATCAGTATTAGTATCACACTACCTTTAACGTGAATATAGACTTTGTTTCGAAAATAATGTGCTGATGCATTTTGTACGAAGATGCGCTGCTTTGCTGCTTCCTACTTCAGTAGGAGAAGGCGCGCTTTAAATAATGCGACATATTCACCCAACAATTTCTATTACTATGCCTGCCAACCCACTCGTCATCCGTTGCGTCACAGTGAGATGCTTTGGTCCGTTGGGTCGATTGCATTCTCACTGCAAAGGAACCACTCCAGAGTGCGGTTGGCATTGGCATTGGCATTGGATGGCATTGGTTGTGTTCACATCTGCCCAAACGAACCGAACTTGGGGTAGAAACGCTCCATGGTTCGAAACAAATTTTACAAACGAACTAGGTGTGAAAGCACCCTAAAGCGAACAGAACCACTCCAAATTAACCACACTATCGGGAGAAATGCTCCAGGATTAAATTAAAAAGGACCAAACACCTCAGGTGTGAAAGCACCCAAAAACCAGTAAACCATGTACAAGTGATAAGACAGCCATAGTTAAACCAGCCTAGTTCACCTGTTTTCTTCTTGTCGGTTGTGTTGTCTTCAGTTTGGGGCTCTTCACAAGTGAACGGAAAAGGAGAAAGTTAGTGTGAGTATCATGTCGCGATTGCATTACGATAGATACATGAAAAGCAAACACTACGAGTTTCTAGCCACCCATCCCCCTCTTCATGTTTTCTAACTAATAAAATACATGGGATTTACATGAGATATACTGTATATATATATACATATATTGTCACCGGCCAGCACTGTCCCTTTAAGAAGGTGGCCCGGTGTGTGACGTAGAGGTGCAGGTAGGAAGAACAACAGAGAGAGAGGTAGACAGCCACGCTGATGGATGCATGTGACGCTAAGTGTAAAGTATACAGCAGTGACCAGACCGAAGTTGACAGGCCCTGTGTTGTGTTCTGCCTCAAAGAAAGAGAGCAATTTTTTTTTACTTTTGTGCGGTGTCGCACAAAAGTCCATCTTCGTTTCCCCCCTCCTTTTCCCTTCACACACTTTGGCCCGGACTCCTAGATGCTAGTTACCAGCGACGAGCCAAATCATAAACCTGCTCCCAACCACGGTTCGGAGCAAGCCAGGGTTAAAACGGTAACACTGGGGGCTCGTCCGGGATTCAAAGTTGCCAAGAAAGAGGAGGAAAGGTAAGAAGAAAGAAGAAAAGAAAATAATAATAAAATAAACAAGAAGAAATAAAGAGTGGCGAGCGCGGAAAAGAATGGCAGCACACGCTAATGTAGCCATGACTGTGAGACAGGGGAAGCTAATTAGCCCAAACATTAGCACCAATCCGTTTTTAACGGACATCAGAGAGACTGTTCGAGCTGATATGGACTCGGTTGATTCAACGGGTGGCAGATATGTCGGCGACAGAGAGAGCCGCAACCCATTTCTGGTTAGCACGGAGCTAACAACCGGATCAACGGAGCTAGCCGCACGTGGAGCGGCGGCCCGCCAAAAGACAGCGCTGCTCAGCGGGGCATGGCCACCGACCCCACCGCCTTCAGTACTGAATAATCCCTTCCGGACGCCGGCAGAGCAGGAGAGCGCAATGGGCAGTGAGTTTATGTTTCCCCCTCAATATTGTGATAATGGCCCCGGAAATATGGTTTCTACCCCAGCTGTAGCCTTACATTATGGCGGGAACAATGACTTTAATCAGACTTTTGACGGCCGGCTGGCTAACTCCTTTTCCCCTGCAAACTATGTGGCCCATACACAAGCTCCCCAGCCTTTTGTCTCCCCCTTCACGCCATGTATGTCCCAGTCTGTGAGACCCTGTTATGCAGAATGGGCTCATGGTTATTACTCTGCCCCTCACTGTGATGCACCATTCCCCCGGGGTAGAGAGCCTGACTCTGGTGGATATGGAAAGCCTAGCTGGAGAAGGGCCGAGTCCGCACAACAACGTCCCTCCTCCCGCATGGTGCGTGGCAGCGATTGTATGGACAGTAGCGATGATGAACAGTATGAGCAGAAAGAGAGGATCCCCACTTACAGCCAGGTCGTTTTGATGGATCTGGCTCATGGAAAGACTTTCTTTACCAGTTTGAAAGCTGCGCCCAGGCCAACCACTGGTCGGAGAAGACCATGGTCGTGCAGCTCAGATTCAGCCTGACCGGTGCTGCTGGTGCTATTGTCCATAAAAACCCCAGATCTACTCGATGGAGTTACCAGCGGATTGTGGACGAAGTGGACGCTGCCTACGGGCCATGTTCGGAGCATGCAGCAGCCATAGGCATTGAACTGAGACAGAGAGTGAGGGGGCAGAGTGAAGCTCTGCACAGTCTGAGAGACGATATCTACGAGAAAGTTTCCATCGTGTATGCAGATCGTACAGAGTGGGAACAGGACACTATCAGCGTGGAGATCTTCACAAACGCCTTGGCTGATGCTGAGGTGGTTCAAAGACTGCTGGAGGAGCTGCCTCGCACCCTGGCCAGAGCATACGAAGTAGCACACAGGTACGAAACGACCAGGAGGGCTGCCAGAGCCGTCACCCAGCTGATGCAATCAGGTCAACGGAGTTCAGCAGAGCGGAGAGCCAGGGCAGCAACGGTACGTGAAGATACAAATGTGATACTGTGTGATGAACCAGTGGGGGTAGCTGCAGGGTCCACCAACCCACCAGACAGAAAACAAAGATTTCACCAGCGGTGGTCACCAAAGAAAAACAGAAATGTTGAAATGACCTCTGCAGAGATCATCTGTCACAACTGCTCTGGTGTAGGGCATCTACAGAGGAACTGCCCTTCTCCTCGTCGACCCGGACAGCACAGCCCGAGTGTCAACCTGATCCCAGCTCCTCATCCGGGCACAGTAGTTACCTGCACCAGCGGCCTGGAAGGTGAGATGAGTGTTAAAATACTGGTACATGGACTGGAAATGTGTGCTCTGCTAGACTCCGCTGCTCAGAGAAATATGCTGCCTCTCCACCACTTTGACTCTATTCCTGTTGAGTCCAGACCTCAGATTCAGCCATCCACCGCAGAGGTTTTGCAGGGCATCGGACCCAAGGGCTTGACAGTCATGGGTGAGTTCACTCTGCCAGTGCACGCGGGGAGCAGGATTACCAGTGTGAACTTCATCATAGCCAACACAGCTGAGGGCACTGAGGTTATCCTGGGGCACCCTTTTCTGCGGCAGGCACGTGCCCACCTGGACTATGGCCGCAGAGAGATAACCCTCTTCAGTGAAAAGGTCCCCCGTTTCAGCCCAAACCACCAGCCCAAGGTGCATATTGTCAGAGTGGCCTGCACAACCGTGTTGGCGTTGGGCTGTGAATATGTAGTGCCCGGCACTGCCCGCCTTCGTCATGCTGCTGATGGAGACATGATGCTGAGTCCCACCAAAGGCTTCATTGAAAAGCACCATGTGTTAGTGGCCCGCATTGTTCAGACGCAGCAATCTACCAACATCCCCATCAGAGTCTTCAACCCTGGCACTGCACCTGTCACCCTCAGAAAAGGGGCCGTGGCCGAGCTCCTTCAGCCAGTGAAGGTTATGGGAGAGGTAGAGCTTCAGCCAAGGGAGGCTTCAGCAGTGTCCGAGCCTGTTAATTCTGACTCTGTTTCTTTCCCCAGTCACCTGCAGTCCCTGTACGCCGAGAGCTGTGCCAGCCTGTCGGAGGATGACCGCAGTAGAGTGGCCCACCTGCTGCAATCATACAGCAACGTCTTCTCCACAGGGCCCACTGACCTTGGCCGCACTAGCCTCGTGCAGCATGATATCCTGACCACCCCTGGGCCACCCATAAAACAGCCCCCACGCAGGATGGCCAGTGACAAACAGCTTGCAGCAGACCAACAGGTGCAGCAGAGCCTGGAGAGCGGTGTAGCCCAACCCAGCAACAGCAGCTGGGCCGCACCGATAGTCATGGTGAGAAAGAAAGACCAGAGCCCATGGTTATGTGTGGATTACCGACTCCAAAATGAACAAACTATCAAGGATGCCTATCCATTGCCACGCATCCAGGACACTCTAGACACACTCTCCGCTGCCAAGTACTTCAGCACATTGGACTTAACATCAGGCTACTGGCAGGTGGAGATGACACCAAGGGCCCGCAAAGCTGCTGCTTTCTGCACCCGGAAAGGACTCATTGAGTGGAACGTGATGCCGTTCGGACTTTGCAACGCGCCTGCCACGTTCCAACGTCTTATGGATAGTGTCCTGGCTGGGCTGCAGTGGGAGACGTGCTTGGTGTATCTCGATGATATCATAGTTCTGGGGCGGGATGCTACTGAAATGCTGGAGTGCCTCAGCCAAGTGTTCACCAGGCTACGTGAAGCCAAACTCAAGCTGAAGCCTTCCAAGTGCTGCCTGTTCCAGGAGCAAGTGGCCTATCTGGGGCACATCGTCTCTGCCAGAGGTGTCGCCACTGACCCGCAAAAGATCCAGAAAGTAGTTGAGTGGCCAGAGTCCCGAAACATCTCAGAGGTACGACAGTTTGTCGGCTTGGCTTCCTATTACAGACGTTTCGTGCAGGATTTCGCCACACTTGCCAAGCCGCTCCATGAACTCACCAAAAAGTATGCACGTTTCAACTGGACAGCTGAATGCCAGGAGGCATTCGAAGCACTGAAAAGCCAGCTGACATCTGCGCCTGTGCTAGGCTACCCCCTCGACAGCGGCGAGTTGTTTCTCAACACCGACGCCAGTGATTGTGGAATCGGAGCAGTCCTCTCCCAAATACAAGGGGGTGAGGAGAGGGTTCTAGCCTATGGGAGCAGACGGCTGTCAGCTACAGAGCAAAATTACTGCACCACCAGACATGAGCTCCTGGCAGTGGTGGACTTCACCTCCCACTTCAGGCAATATCTGCTAGGGAGGCCGTTCACCCTCCGGACAGACCACAGCAGCCTGCGCTGGTTGACTAGACTGAGAGAGCCAGAAAGCCAGCTTGCCTGCTGGTTAGAGAAACGGGCAGAGTACGATTTCCAGGTGACACCACCAAAATGCAGATGCACTTTCCAGGAGGCTGTGCCGTGAGTCATGTCCATGTACGGTGCCAGAGCCTAATCTAAGTGTACTGCATCAGCATAAGGCAGTGCAGTACAGCCTAGATGACGTTCCAGCTGAAGAAACTGTTGTGAAAACATTTACAGAGCAACCTCCAGTGGGGGTAGTGGAGCTTGATGACTGCTGTGGGGGCCGTTTAACATCAAAGCCGGAGTTTCCTCCAGTGGGGGTAGATGACACCTCCAGCGACGACAGCTGTGGCTATGCTCCCACCCATCCAAGCATCCACAGGGTGAGTGAGCCGCTTCACACTAACCTGTTCTGTTGAACAATGCCCAACTAACTGACCCAGATATATCACCAGTGAGGAAGTGGATGGATGCAGGAGACTGACCATCATGGACTGACGTAGCACCCTGCAGCCCAGCTACTAAAGCATACTGGGCACAATGGAAACAACTCTACCAGAAGGATGGAGTCTTGCTGAGGAAATTCTACTGCACAGAAGGTCAAGTGTTCTACCCCCAGATCCTGCTGCCCCACCTGTACCCGTGCCTCTGTGATGCAACAGATGCATGATTGCCCAGTGGGTGGCCACTTTGGGGTGGAGAGGACCCTTGCACGTCTTAAGACCAGGTACTTCTGGTACAATATGAAGGATGATGCCACACTCTGGTGCCGCACCTGCACCAGCTGCGCTGCAAAGGCTCGCCCGAAGAAAACCCCTCAGGCTGCTATGGGCACAGTGCGGGTTGGTGCTCCCATGGAGAGGATAGCGGTTGATGTGATGGGACCCCTAAATGAAACAGACAGGCGTAACCGCTACATACTTGTAGTACAAGACTATTTCAAATGGGTGGAGGCCTACCCTGTCCCCAACGAGCAAGCCGTGACAGTGGCAGAGAAGATTGCCTCCGAGTGGGTGTGTAGATATGGAGCCCCACAGTTCCTGCACAGTGACCAGGGCACCAACTTTGAATCAGCCGTGTTCCAGGAGATGTGCACACTGCTGGGGATTGACAAGACATAAACAACACCGTTTCATCCTCAGTCCGACGGCCAAGTGGAGCGCTTTAATGCCACCCTACAGAAAATATTGGCCACCACTGCCGAGCGTTGCCACTGGGACTGGGATGTCATGATTCCATATGCAGTGATGGCTTATCGGGCAACCAAACACAGCTCCACAGGCCTGACACCCAACATGATGCTCTTTGGAAGAGAGATAACTGAGCCAATCGACCTGGTTGCTGGTCTGCCCCTGGATACTGACAACTCAAACACACATCCACAGTATGTCCAGCAGCTCAGAGAACGACTGGAGCTCTCACACCAGCTGGCACGGGAGATGCTGGGAAAATCTGTTGAACGGGCCAAACGCCAATACGACAAAAACATCTGTCAGGTCCAACACAAAGTTGGTGATGCAGTTTGGTACCTGATAAAAGGCACCAAGAGGGTGAAAAATACGAAAGTACGAAAGTTCTTACCTTCTTACGAGGGCCACTACTTTGTTGTGGGACTGCTGGACGACTCGGTCTACCGGATCAAAAAGAGCCCGAGAGCAAAGACCAAAGTAGTCCACCATGATAGGCTCAAGCCCTACCATTCCAGGGCCCCGCTGGACACTAGCTGGGTCCTCCAAGATGCTGACACCTGGGCACCAGTGGAGGTGTTGCCGCCTTCACCAGACTCCAGCTCCCTCACTCCAGACGTCGACAGCCGTAACCTGGTCAACGCTTCATCAGACACCGAGGATGCAGCCCTGGAGGCCCTTCCAGGTCTCTACTCTTGATCTCCAGACCAGCCTAACGACAGCCAGCTCCCTGTTTTTCCTGCTCAGCCCCGACTGGATGGGGCTGGGACCCAGTCTCCTGCCGGTGAACAGGTTCATCGTCCCCTGTTGAACGTCGTGCCTCTTCAGAGACCCCAGAGGGGTCACCGACTACCAGACATGTTTGGTGACTGGGTTAGTCACTGAACTCAGTTTAAAGGAAAGAGAAGAACTTTCCTGACCTGGGGTAGGGTGTAGGCGGATCGCTGCCCTCCTCAGAGAGAAAAAAAAAAGAGTTCCAGAAATGTTTGAAGCTGTAAATGTTCTGTAAAGTTTGTACATGTTTGTATACTTTTATGGGCCTATTTAGTTAGTTAGCTGACTAAGTTGAGTGGTCTGGACACTGTTTAGTTGCATATCTTGGTTTTAACATTGTGCGCCTTTAAGTTGACTTGAGATTACAGTAGAGATGGGCACCAACAACAGAGAATTTGATTTGTTTACATATGCTAAGGTGTTACCCTAATTTACTTCTCTTGTATCTAAAAGAGTTATGTCACAGAAGATTTGATTTAAGTAGTTTAATGGACACCATCACTTTCTTTCAGTATGTGTGGACTGTAAATGTTATTTTGCTGTTCGGTTACATTCCTATGAGAAGGCTATGCGGCATGCTTCCATGGACATTATACTGTACTAACACGGTCCTTCACCTGAAATTGTTTTGCCACAAGAGGACAGCTCATTCAAAGACTGTGGGAAACAAGGGTTGCTATGGGGAATGTTTGAATGTATAATGTCTGTTTGCTTTCTTTAAATGTAACATGCTGGAGTGATGTTAAAGTTTCAATCATCATCCAGAGTGAGGGTAGTGTCACCGGCCAGCACTGTCCCTTTAAGAAGTTGGCCCGGTGTGTGTGATGTAGAGGTGCAGGTAGGAAGAACAACCGAGAGAAAGGTAGACAGCCACGCTAAGTGTATGTGACGCTAAGTGTAAAGTATACAGCAGTGACCAGACCGAAGTTGACAGGCCCTGTGTCGTGTTCTGCCTAAAAGAAAGAGAGCAATTAAATGTGCGGTGTCACACAAAAGTCTGTCTTCGTTTCCGTCCTCCTTTTCCCTTCACACACTTTGGCCCGGACTCTTAGATGCCAGTTACCAGCGACGAGCCAAATCATAAACCCGCTCCCAACCACGGTTCGGAGCAAGCCAGGGTTAAAACGGTAACAATATATATATATATATATATATATATACACTCACCGGCCACTTTATTAGGTACACCTGTCCAACTGCACGTTAACGCAAATTTCTAATCGGCCAATCACATGGCAGCAACTCAATGCATTTAGGCATGTAGACATGGTCAGGACGATCTGCTGCAGTTCAAACCGAGCATCAGAATGGGGAAGAAAGGTGATTTAAGTGACTTTGAACGTGGCATGGTTGTTGGTGCCAGACGGGCTGGTCTGAGTATTTCAGAGACTGCTGATCTACTGGGATTTTCACGCACAACCATCTCTAGGGTTTACAGAGAATGGTCCGAAAAAGAGAAAATATCCAGTGAGCGGCAGTTCTGTGGGCGCAAATGCCTTGTTGATGCTAGAGGTCAGAGGAGAATGGCCAGACTGGTTCGAGCTGATAGAAAGGCAACTGTAACTCAAATAACCACTTGTTACAACAGGGGTATGCAGAAGAGCATCTCTGAATGCACAACACGTCGAACCTTGAGGCGGATGGGCTACAGCAGCAGAAGACCACACCGGGTGCCACTCCTGTCAGCTAAGAACAGGAAACTGAGGCTACAATTCGCACAGGCTCACCAAAATTGGACAATCGAAGATTGGAAAAACGTTGCCTGGTCTGATGAGTCTCGATTTCTGCTGCGACATTCGGATGGTAGGGTCAGAATTTGGCGTCAACAACATGAAAGCATGGATCCATCCTGCCTTGTATCAACGGTTCAGGCTGGTGGTGGTGGTGTAATGGTGTGGGGGATATTTTCCTGGCACACTTTGGGCTTATTAGTACCAATTGAGCATCGTGTCAAAGCCACAGACTACCTGAGTATTGTTGCTGACCATGTCCATCCCTTTATGACCACAGTGTACCCATCTTCTGATGGCTACTTCCAGCAGGATAACGCGCCATGTCATAAAGCGCGAATCATCTCAGACTGGTTTCTTGAACATGACAATGAGTTCACTGTACTCAAATGGCCTCCACAGTCACCAGATCTCAATCCAATAGAGCACCTTTGGGATGTGGTGGAACGGGAGATTCGCATCATGGATGTGCAGCCGACAAATCTACAGCAACTGCGTGATGCTATCATGTCAATATGGACCAAACTCTCTGAGGAATGTTTCCAGTACCTTGTTGAATCTGTGCCACGAAGGATTAAGGCAGTTCTGAAGGCAAAAGGGGGTCCAACCCGGTACTAGCAAGGTGTACCTAATAAAGTGGCCGGTGAGTGTATATATATATATATATATATATATATATATATATATATATATATATATATATCATGTAAATCCCATCATGTATTTTATTGCTGCCCAACTAAATTGTATTGTGTTTTACTATGCAATGACAATACAATCTAATCTAAATGTAATCTCAACTATATATTATATAATACAATATATTATATAATACAATTATATTTTTTCAATGCATGAACTGAATGCCAAAAGGGTTCTCTATAAGGGATCTATATAGGGGCATCAATATTTACTTAATCTTCTAATTATGTATACTGAGGAATGTTGAATTATTATATCATTTAGATAATATTTAACATTTTATTTGAAACTAAGCCATAAAGGCCCAATAAAATACTACTTGGTGCATGTGTGGTTGCACGGTGAGTGGTGAAAGCTTGAGTGACAGGAATGTGCGTCCCTCTTTTTTAAGAAAGAAGAGGGATAATCAAGAAGAGGGATAATCACTTAGGATGGTGAATGTGGAGAAAACTATTACAATAAGGACAAGCAGCAGGGTTGAATTGAATAGTGTTGAATCCTGCTACAGACTACACCATATTTGTGAGTTTGCTGCCATCTCTAGGATAAGAAAAACACTTCAGGTACTAAAACATGATAGACTGATCTGGGCATTCTTGGTGAGAGAAGAATATAAGAATATATGGAAAACCACACGTTCACATCACACAAAGGCTGCCAAACTTTGTAAATACAATTAATTATGTGTTTTTACTATTATAATGATTCAACCCTTCCAATTCATTTGGTTACCCCATTCAACAGAAAACAAGATATTCAATATTCAAAGTTATTAAAAATAAAGAATGAAATGTTAGCTTACATTAGCAACAACACTTTTACATTGATCAATTGCAGATGAATTATCACCTTTAGACTGACAAACCCACAAAAGTTGTGCACTATAAAACTCCATTGGCTCACTAATAAGAAGCGACAATGGCAGTCTAAATTGAGTTCACTAGTGGAGAAAAGTCCATTAACTGTGTACCTACAGCACTGTATGCTATAATGGAGGCATCTCTCCCATTCTCCATGAACAATAAGCATACAACTATGAATATAAATACAGACATTTCTAAGGTAATACTGAAAACAACAAATGCACTGATATATTATTTAAAATAACATAGAAAAGACAGACTCAGAGATAAAGAAAATTTCAGAGGGAAAGAGACAACATTCCATCGATATCTCACAAATAACTCCCAATACTATATATTATACTCGTGTTTATTATTTCTTACCGTTAGCGTCACTTTTCTTCGCTTTTTCTGCAAGATAAAGTAAATACCACAGATAAATAAATACACATACAGTATGTATGCCTATGGCTCACAATTTAGTAGTTTTCGTTTTAAATATTGTAGAAAAAATGGAAATAAATAAAATATTGTGTGTCCTTTAAAGTCACAATATTTAAGATTTACTAATATATTCATTTATTTTTTATCTTGTGTTTACACAACTAAAAAGCAGTTGCAATATTGTTGTTTTAATTCTGCCAAGTAAATGCTTAGCAACCAATAGAGGCACAAATCTTACATTTTCTGAAATGTATTTTAACATATATATATATATATATATATATATATATATATATATATATATATATATATATATAGGTAAAGGTAGAAGGTAAAATATTTGCTTTACTCACGGGCTTTAGAAGTCCGAGCTGACTTGGCCAACGGTGTTCCTTTGGATTTGGCTGGGAAAGTTTTTGTATAAATGAGTATTAACATTCACATATGTACAGGGCCGTGCACACATTTTGGGGGGCAGGGGCTCAAGCAAAAGAAAGGGCACTATTCCCACTTAATAGTTTTTAAATGGATATATAACATAAAAACTAAGTCAGTGTTGTTTAGTCGTGGTTTCATAATTAAAACAGTGCCTACCAACCAGAGTGATATTCACCGTAACCAATCTGGGGATACGGTGCTTTCATGACAAGTTTGGAATGTCGGAACTTGCGACGTTGATTGGAGACAAAGCCATTTGGAACGGGGGGGGGGGGGGGGGGGGGGGGGGGGGTACTTTTTAAATTGATAAGGTGTATTTATTCATGGATACTACTATACATTTCCTTCTTTATATTTCATAAAACAAAAAAGACAAAATAAAATACAATTCACACCAGCCCAAAAAGGGCAGGGGCTCAAGCCCCCCCTGGACCCTATCTGTTGAGCAGCTATAAATATTTAGCTCTTTAAAAACAATAAAAACAATCTAGTGAAGACTAAGCTCTGTGATGATACTTAACAATTAGAACAACATTAAGTGTTACATTTTTGGTTTTCCAATTAAATTAAGTGTTATCGCAATAGTTATTCCAATAGTGATTTGCATGATCATTAACTAGCAGTATTTTTGATTGAATTCGAAACAGCAACTGTTGTAACCAGGGTTTGTCCTTAATTTAAAGGTTTTAAGAGCCCATTTATTGTATATTGTTACTGATGTATCAGCTGCTGAAGCAAATGTGTCCCTACACAATTTAATGTGATACTGGGCTGCAGTATCACATTGTTTATACTACTTTTATTTGTGCATATACATTTTCTTTGGCAAATTGAGTACTAGAGAGGGTAAAAAATAGGTAGAGAAAGTGGAGAGTTTCCTAAGTGATCACTTAGCAGGGATTCTAGACATGCTCTTCTAGATATGGTAGTGAAACACAAGCAGGAGAAAAGGGGAATGTGAAATGTTAGGTTCTAATAAGGCAAGGTAATCCTTGTTCCACGGCCAGGGCAACGGCTAACATTTGCTTCCTATCCTGTTCAAAATAGCTGGTTTTCAGTGTTAGGTTCATACTATTCTGAGATGAGTACATAAAAAATAATAGCGAACACATGTTCCAAAAGATACTTACTTGGCTTTTCTACAGCGGCTTGTGATCTTGTGTTGGCTGTACGGGGGGAATAAAATGTTGTGTTAATGAGTGTGAATGCATTCATTTTTAAATACAGTACATATATATATATATATATATATATATATATATACTGCACCTAGAATGGTGTGTTTTGTTCATACAAATTTACAAATTTGCAGTTTGACTTCATATTTTACAGCTAAGTTGCCCCAACATTGTTTGTTTATAAATTATTTCAAACTTGGTGCGGAGACTACTTCCTGAGGTAGTGAGTTCCAGATTGCTACACAGACCGTACTTAAAATTAGTTCCTTTGTATTTCTGTGTGAGAGTATGTTTGGAATAATTTCCTCTTCACTTATACCATTCTAGAGATTGCAGGCTGTAGATAGCAAGTTAGAACTCTTAAGTCATTGAAAGCAGTTAGTTGCTCAATATATCACATTAGGGATGGAACTGTTGCGTTACTTGATCTTTGACAATAAAGTACTACTCTAATGATTCCAAACAAGAAGTAATGGTTTAAATTGATTGGATTAACATGGATTGGATTGGTTTGAAGCTTAGGTGTTTACATTGAGTGACAGGCCTGTGGGTTACAGTAACGTTCCCTGTAGCTGCTGCTCTGGCTCTCGGCCGGATGGGATGTGCCTTCGCTTCACCATCTGAGAAGAAAGCATGTTAAAACGGTACGATATGTTATGTTAAGCTTGCTTCATTTTTCAGTTGATTTTCATTTTCTTTCATTGTTTAACAGTAACATTGTGGTTTTGCTCAAGACCAGTGTTGGGCAAGTTACTTTAAATTAGTAACTTCGTTACAGTTACTTCTTTCAAAAGTAACTCAGTTACTTTAAGTTACTCGTTACTTTCAAGGTAACTAGTTAACTAGGGAAAGTAACTTTTTTAAAAACTCTAAATTATCTTATTAATGTGTTGCCTCCCTAACTGGATAGCTAGGGAGGCTGACAGTCCTCTGGCTTGCTTACATGTAAGTCCTATCCTACCACAAGCACAACGCGCCACCTAGTGACCTGAACGTGCCATAGCATAGAAAAATAATGTGCATATTTCCACGAGAGAAATCCAACGCCTGGACTGTCGTCGACTGCCGCCATTGTTGTTTTCATTCATTTACTTGTACGTCGCTGCGTCACGTGACTCACGTCCGCTTCACGTCCACCACGGAAACTGTAGTCCTGGGTTATGCACGTGAAGTAACTAACGAGTAACGAGCCTGTTTAAATCGCAGTAATGATAAATGCGTTACTGATTTTGACAAAGTAATTAGTTACAGTGCTCGTTACCGCAAAGGTAATGTAGTTACTGTAACGCATTACTTAATAACGCGTTAGTCCCAACACTGCGTAAGACACACCAAGTTTTAGTTTTTTTGGTCATTTGGCTATTTAATATTTGTATTTTTGTCGTATTTTTTTTCTGTACCCATTTTAATATCTGCTGCTATATATATGAAATTGCTAGTCCCCATCCTGATGCACCTACTTAGCATGATGCTAAGCTACTTCTTAAAGCTTCTGTAGGTACGATTTGAGAGTGAGAGAGCAGAAGAAAGTAAGATTTTTAACAACCTAAATAAGGTCCCCTCCCTCTCTGCTAAAGCACGAAATTCTGGGCCCTGTACTCAAGCACTCTCTTAAACTAGTTAACCAGAACACAGAATGCAACATTTAAACCTCATAATCATAGTCAACATTGTGTTATGTGCTTTTGTCTGCACTCCGCAGTGTTCAAAATGTCAGCAAACCATATGATTATGGTGTAATACAATGAGGTCTTGCCTTGGAGTATAAATATTCAGTGAAAATTAGAATGTTTGCTTCATGTCGTTCTCCAGGAAGAAATTGGCATCTTATGTTTTAACCCTTAATATCGAGAACAGCTACTATACTACATAATGAAAGACAACTGACCAATAAGCTTACTTGAATTGTACTGTATTCTTTACTTTGTACCAGACTTAAAGGACAATTCCGGTGCAAAATGAGACCATATGATCATAACAAATGTCCACCTAGTTGGACCGTTCTCTGGGATCAGTTTTCATTCTAGTCGAATGTAACCAACGTTCTCGAAAACCGCTAATTAGCTTATAACGCTAGCTGTGGGGGCAGCATATTTATGTAAAATAAATCGCAATTCTATACCACAAGCAAGGCTCAAAATCGCACCACACTTCCATGGTAGCATAATGAGGGTCCCTACATGTTAAACGAAGCATTGAGAACTTTGTAAGTGTACAGACAGTTTATTAAAAAGAAAGTTTAGAAAGCCAGTGCCTTCACGAAAACAAGCGGACGCCATCTTTGGAAAACAGTCACGACCAGTCGAGCGACGAACGCCGTGCAACGTAATGAGCTGGAAGAGGCGTACACATGAGATGTCAATGAATCAGAAGTTGTGCAATCTGGTAGAAGGTGTGCGAAGTGCGAACAGTGCGTGTGCATAGAGAAGAGAAGAAAATGGTTCGTGTTTGTGCTTTTCCCGGCTGCGAGAATAAACAATACAATCGTCGCTACAATCGTCGCTCGACTGGTCGCATATCCATTTTTGCAGAGCTAGCCAACAGTTTTAAATTTTTATATAAGATACCCATTTTGTAATAGGCCTACCCATAATAATTTTATAACAATACCCATAATAATTTATACATATTTTTAGTTTTTTCTTTCCTTTTATTTTTCCCTCCAAACTTGCTGCACCCGCCCACCCAGGGGCGTCGAAATGGGGAGAAAAGTGGGACTGATTACCCAAGGGCCCAATGGGGGAGGGGGCCCTCGAAAGGCCTGAAGTAAAAATGTTGCTTTTATGTTATTTTCTTATTTCTAAGTAATTAGTGTTATAACTAACCTAAAATTAGCTGAATAAATCGAATGATGGACTTCATTCTGTTAAAAAAAAAATAGTGGAGGCTGTCTGAGGCCCCTCTCACCCCTTTCAATACATAATCGTTCAGTCCACCCCTGAGCTGCAGGTCCGTGAAGATGCGCTCAAACAGCTTAAGGAGTGGAGTGGCTGCTGCTTATAAAGACATGTCTTTCCCCAAGAAAGCAAAATCAGGGAGCCTTAAACGAAAGGAAAAGGCAGAAAGGGAAAGAAATCAAGGAGAGGGAAGACAACTCCACAAATGTCTTTCAAAAGAAAGGTGAGCACAGTTCACAGCTAACACAGTTTAAAACAGTTAAAGCTGATGTCAGCAGTTGTAAAGATTGAAGGCAGTCAGACAGCATGAATCTAGCTCAGTTTCAGCAGCAGCAGGTTCCCCTGGGCCCCCTGGGCCCACCCCACCCCAGAAAATGTAAACATTTCTCTGATTGTATTGAGTCACACAGTCTGCATGCACCAGAAATGTTCTCCTCTGTTCCTACTGCAAAGCAGGGGGGGTGAGAGTCCCAAACTGCTAACAACACACTGAAAAAAAAACAAGGTAACGTGATATCTTTAAATGAAATTGTCTTGCTTGAATAGGCCAGGAATTAAACTGCAGCCTAATGGTAGGTCTATTTTCTAACATAATTTAACCATCGAAATGTGAAAAACAGAACATGTTGATTTTAATTATACTCTGCCTCATTGATCATCATGATCTTAAAGTTGAAATTATTCTCCACTTCAGTTCTTGGTCCACTTTTAACCAGTGTTGGTAATAACGGCGTTAGAGTATAACGGCGTTAGAGTATAACGGCGTTACTAACGGCGTTACTTTTTTCAGTAACGAGTAATCTAATTAATTACTTTTTACCTCGTTGCAATGCCGTTACCGTTACTGAGCATGTGAAGTGGCACCACCTCACGGCCCCCCATGGGGTCCCGGTCCCCATTGCAAAAACCTGTGGCCTAGGCTATTTCATTATATTTCATCCAGACAATGCATAGTATTAATTATTGCATTTGTCTATTTCAAAGATGTCAGGGAAGAGGCAAATGAGCATTCTTTCATGCTTCGCTTTGAAGGATCAGCTCCCTAAAAAGGTGGCCAGGTCAGAGGAGGAGACTGTGGAGAAGGCAGTAGTGGAGGAAGTAAATGAGGCAGTGGAGGACACTGTGGATGAGGCAGCGGAGGACACAGTGGAGGAGACAGCTAGGGTGTCAGTAGAGGATGAGTCAGTGGAAGAGACTGTGGAGGACACCATAGAGCAGACAGTAGAGAAGCCACTGGAAACTGGGAAAAAGAGGAGTAAGTGGAGCAGTCACCTATAGGTGTTCCTTTAAGAAGGAATGGTCAACCCGATGGCCATTCCTCACAATGGGAACCACCAGAGATGTATAAAGTACTGGAGACCCAGACTTGAGTAGAAGTACAAGTACTATATCAAAAAAGTGACTTGAGTAGAAGTAGAAGTGTTCTTTAAAAACCATGCTTAAGTGGAAGTACTAAAGTATTCAAAATGTTTTGTACTTAAGGATTGCAAGTAGAAGTACCTTAAAATGTACTACTTAAGTACTGAAAGAAAGTAAAAGTACAAGTACAAGTGTTGTGTTATGTGTATATTTAAGAAAGCAGTCATACGTTTGAATATTATATTGTTTATATTTCAAATATTAAAACTGAAGCTGGCCACATACAAGGCCACACATACATACAAAGTATTTATGCAAAAACAAAAGTGATTAGAACACCTTACAACACTGAGCTCTTTGTAAACAAAAACAGATCAAGTATCTGCCTGCCCCCCCTCCCCCTTCAAAGCATCCCTCCCTTCTCTTCCCTGCTTGTGCTTTTTTTCCCTCCACAGCTTATTCCCTTCTTAAACTAGTGCATACAGTAAAGCAGTCTTTTTTTGGAAGTTAGACATTTTTTCATCCTTAACTTGTCATGGCAACTAAAATGTCTCAAAGGCCAGAGGGGTATTCCAAGAAAACGGCGAAAAGTGACAAACCTGGGTAAGTTAAGCTTAATGGTAAACCTGTTAATAGAACAGTCCAGAAGCATCACTCACAAAGCCAAAGGGCTCTTCCATCATCAGGTTTACCACTGCCTCCAGGTTAACTTACTCAGGTTTGTCTCTTAACCAGCTACTTGGAATACCCCCCAGTAGGCCACATACAAATATTTCTTATGTAAAAACAAAAGTGATTAAATCACCTTACAACACTGAGCTCTTTGTAAACAAAAACAGATCAAGCATCTGCCCTCGCCCTCTAAAGCATCCCTCCCTTCTCTTCCCTGCTTGTGCTTTTTTCCCCCTCCACAGCATATTCCCTTCTTAAACTGGTATGCATGAAGCAGTCATTGTTAGGAAGTTAGACATCTTTTGTTTATCCTCAAAAGTAGTTGGTTTTCAAAATTGGAGTCATTCAGTCTCGCTCTTCTTGGGCTGAAGACTAATCCTGCAATACTAAAAAGCCTCTCGCAAGCTGCTGATGCTGGAAGGGGTGTGTTTAACCTAAGAGACAACTTACACACAGCTGGAAAAGACTTGAGCAAGTCCACGTTATCTGCTGAACAGGACAAGTACGCATCTAGCTGTTTGGCGCTGTCTTGTGCCTTCGAACCCTGCAAGCCTGAAAAGAAGTCGTCTTCATCAGATGAGCTTGACCTGTTGACCTCACCAGACTGCAACGAGGGGTCTTCAATGTGTCGTTTGATATAGTCCATTCCTGAAATATAAGAGTACTTTATAAACAATAATAATAATTTCAACCCGTCATGACAGTAACCACAGATTTTGTATGAGATAATGATTTTAATGGAAATGACGACTTTATACAGGTCAGTAAAGGGCTAATGTACTACTAATATCCATGTTAGTAAGCAGTTAGTGTATGATTAATATGTGTATCTTAATTTAAAGTGTTACCTTTCTTACCTATTTTGATTGTCTCATCTTCCTGTGTCCAATTTGTCCGGAACTTTGGGAGCAGAATAGCAGCGGCCACCAGCTCTGGGTCTTCCATCATAGAGCCAAAGCGATCCTCAATGCCCACCTGCAAAGCATCGACAAGGGGCTTGCAGTACTTCAGCGGTAGCTTGACCCTGTCCAGCTTAATTTTCAGCAGCTTGACAGTTGGGAGCAGCCATCCCATCTGGACATTGGTTTCGGCTTGGTTTCATGACAACAGCAAACTCTGACAGGAATGCAAGTTCAGCTGGATTAAACCTGTAATGAAGCCAAGAACATATGTTATTAATACACAGGATTAGGTGTTAGGTGTAACAAAAAACAGCATTGCTACATGATCAGATCATTATCATGCAATGGATTGGTTCATCATTCAATGTTAATCATTCAATTATTGTACAAGTAGACAATATGTACCAGAATTGACCTTGACAGAAAAAGTACTATATGACATTTTTAAACTTACATTGGAACCTTCAAATCTGTGCAGATAACTCTCATTGCTGCCTCTCCCTTCTCTTTGACAATCCTGAGCAGTCTCTCCACAGCCATGAACACAGAGTTCCACCTTGTTGCAACCGGTCGCACAAGCTGGAGGGAGCAAGCATCTTCCACAGTTTCAGCTGCTACTGAGGATCTTGACCACTTATTCCAGAGTGCATTGCACTTGCCAAATGTTGAATAGTATAATTTCTTGTACGTGTCATTGGACACTACCTTGCTGGCATCGGTAGTGGCTATTAGGTTAAGGATGTGGCATGCACACCACTGGTGCTTTGGGAGCTGGAACTCGAAACCATCATCCTCATCCAAAAGTGAAGATACGTCAACAAACTGTACCTCCTCCTCATCTTTGTCTGCTTCTTCCTCCTCTTCTTCCTCCTGAACAAGAGCACCAGCATTTTTATTTTCATTTCCACCAAAGACTTTGAAGGCTTTGATGACGTTGGAGCCATTGTCCGTTGTTGTTGTGACTATCTTCTCCCGAATTTTAAACTCAACATGGATATCGTTAAGTGCATTTGCCAGAATGTCAAAAGTGTGAGAGCCTCTTAATATTTTGCAGGCCAGGGCCACTGAAACCCTTTTTAAACTTTCGGGGTCCAGCCAATGGGCCGTGACCCCAATGAAACTACGCCGCCTGGCTGACCAGCAGTCAGTGGTTGTTGTGATGTGGTCCACAGTTTTCATGGCCTCAATAATTTTGATCTTCATTTGTTTGACAGCATCATCAATTCTAGATGTGAGTGTGATTCTTGACATTAATTTGCTATTTGGCACCAGGTCGAACACAAAGTCACGGAAAGCTTCTTGCTCTACGATGCTGAAAGGCTGAAGTCCTCGGACAACATAATTCACAATGGCCTTGTCAATGGATCTCTGGGACATCGTCCAGCTCCCTAATAATGTTGGCTGCTTGATGGAGGGGGAGGGAAACGCAGTCCTCCTCTTTCGTTTAACTGATGTGAGGTCCTCGTATATTTTCAAGTGGCAGTCATGCTTGCTCTGAAATGAGACAAAAATATATAGCTTTACTTTCTCAGAATTATACCATGAGCAACATAGGTGACTGTAGTAACTGCTGTGATACTATTGATAGAAGCAAAAATAACTACATTTATAAGAGATTTAGCCACTATAATTCTATACTAAAAGACTTAAGCAAGCAACCCCATAACCAAAAATCCATCATTGGTGCTCTAGTAGTCTGCCATTACTTGCAAAACCCCGTAGGGCTAACTTGATACAACCAACAAATCATCATGAGAAACGGGAGTGTGCGAGGACCACTTGAAATGTAGACTAGTTGAGATGCTTTGTTAGTTGTCAGTACTTCAGGGTTCATAACCAAAAAAGTCGGGAGAGAAATGGTCACAAATTGGCCTAGGCTACATGCATCACAAAATGCCCGAACAAGCCATTAGCCAAATAGCAATTTATAGCAGAGTAACAGAATGTAGCAAGCTAAGATTCAAGATTGACATTCACGGCATGTCGGGGCATGCTGGTCGCGTGAATGGATAACTCACTTCAAGTCACTTGATGCTACATTACTACTACTACTACTACTACTACTACTACTACTAATAATAATAATAATAATAAAACAAATCCATTAATAGTCCTACAATCAGTTTATTCATCTAGCATTAGTTATGTCAGTGCCACAACCATTAACTCTATAAAATACACTATAAAAAACGGGCATGTGATTAGGCAGCACGAAAATGGTCTACGATTTTTATTTGGCAACAGTAGATTAGGCTATATGCCATAAAATAAGAGAAAGTTGACATTAGTGATGTGTGAACACCATTCAGCGTGGCACAGCTAGCCAGCCAGGCTTGTTCTAGTTAACGTTAGTGCCAAGTGAACACCGCAGGATGTGAACCTCTGGTAGCTAGTTAGCTAGCTGCTAGCGCTTACTGATAGCTCAAGCTGGTGTGTCATTTTGTGTATTAGCTATTTGTAACTTACCTTGATATGTTTCTTCAAATTCGACGGTGAATTTTTTTAGGCTGATATTTCGCAATCTTTCGGGAGGCAGAGTAGGCACTCGTTCATCATCCTCACCACGGTCATCCGATTTTGAAGAACTTGGTGTTGAAGGTGGTGTGTCTGGGGGGTCTTCTTCCATCTCGAATTGGAGTAGTTCTTCTAACATTGCGTTCTCCATGCATGTAGCGTAGCCAGCAGAGCGAAAGGCGGAACGGTAGCACGCGGTCTTCTTAAAGAGCCAGCTTCATCAAACCTGGTGGTTGATACATTTACCGTTGGCATTTTTACTATGGGTTTGATTCGTAACATTTTTGTAATTGTAACGAGTAACGATTCATCACATGAAAAATGTATCGGAGTAAAAGTATTAAACTAAAAAAATATGTAGTGAAGTAAAAGTGGAAGTAGGATTAAAAAATTATACTCAAGTAAAGTACAGATACTGCATTTTAGTACTTAAGTACAGTAGTGAAGTAGTTCTACTTCGTTACTATACATCTCTGGGAACCACCAGCTCCTTCTACTGGTGCTCAGTCTGCAGACAAGAGAACTCCTGTGCTCATCAAGGCGTGAGGGACATAAGCAGGCATGTGGAAGGCAAGGGACATTGAGCCAAAGAACAGGCTCTAAACTCAGCCAGCAGTGTTGCACAGTTCTACACGCCAGCAACTTCTGTTGGAGGCATGAGTGTACAAGAGGCCAAGGTACATAGCACAGGAAACCAAAAGGCTGGTGGCAATGTTTGATGAATTGCATTTTCCTTCAAATTGTTGGTTGTATTACCATGAAAACTTATCTAATGTTTATTGAGTTAATTAATCAATTGTTTCTGTTGCAGACCAGGAGAGCTGAGGTTAAGGTTGCAGTTGCAATGGTGCAGCACAATGTTCCATTTGCCATTGCTGACCATTTCAGCCCCTTGTACAAGGAATGTTTTAGAGACTCCCCCATTGCGCAGAGCTTTAAGAGTGCAAGCACCAAAACAACGTGCATCATAAATGAAGCAGTGGCACCACATTTCAAGAAGGAACTGGTGATGAAGATGAGAGAATCCTTTCACACTTGTCACAGATGGCTCAAATGATACTAGTATGAGTTTAACAACCACCAGTAATATGTATGTTTGTATCAATTTCTACATTCACACTCATACAATTTTTGAACAACATATAGGTTTAATCATGTGCCTTATTGTTACAGGTCTAGAGAAGATGAATCCCCTCACAGTGAGAATATTTGACACCAACAAAGTTGTGCACAGATTCCTCGATATGTGCACCACCACTGGGCAGAGCTGTGGCACTGCTGAAGTGATTTATAAAAAAATCAATGAGACCTTGCAGGAAAGCAACATCCCTTGGAGAAATTGTGTAGGTCTCTCCATTGATAATGCTCCTGTAAATACAGGTGCCAAAAATGCAATTGCAGACAGAATGCTGAGGGAAAATGGCAGCATTTACATACATGGATGCCCCTGTCATATTATTCACAACACTGCCAAACATGCAGGGCAGAAGCAAGTTCAAACATGTACACTTTATATTACCAATCTGTCAAGCCCAATGCCAAGTAAAACAGTTTGCTGTATAGTGTTGTAATACATTTTTGAATGCATGTATTGCAGATATCCGGATTTGATCCAGAGGATCTGACTGTGGATGTTGGGTACTGGTTTAAGGGAAGCACCAACCGTAAAGGTTACCTGGCAGGTTTGTGATTCAACCAGCTGTACTGTTACACAACAAAATGCAGACATTTTTAATTTGTTTGCTATTGATGTTATATATATATTTTCCAGAATTTTGTGACTTCCATGGGAGCGAGTACATGGAAATGCTGCTGCACATTTCAGTGCGATGGTTAAGCCTGGAGAGGTGTATTACACAAATTCTGTGGCAGTATGGGCCACTTACCAGCTACTTTAAGTCTTTAAGTATGTTGCTTATTTTATTGACAGTAGTACAGGTGCATTACACCCGACTAAATATGTACTTTTAAGCACAACCTGTTTTTATTTACAGATGAGAAACCACCATGGTTTAGAAGGCTGGTGGATGCATTTTCCAACCCCCTGACGGAAGTCTACCTCTACCTCTTCTTTCAAGCAACACTTCTAATGTTCTCCACACTGAACCTCCTCTTCCAGAGAGAAAGGTCTTCCATCTTCCAGCTCCATGGAGAGGTAAAATGCAAGGGTTGGGCTATCCTGCTGCCAAGTATGTCTGCTTATTTTTAATTGGCTGATATGCCTTTTTTCAAGTAATACATGGAAATCTTTTATGAACTACAAATTTGCAGATGACAAAGTTCATCATGAAACTGTGTGCGAAGTCCATGACATCCTCTACAAGGCCCCACTAAACCAACTGCCAGGTAATATTTTCAAGTCTCACATAAGGAGATAAACCTGTATGCTCATTGACTTCAAATATACATTTTGGGAAGATTGTTGTTATGAGTTGGGTGATGTGATGGAAAAGGCATACAATGTATATGTAGTCTATGGGTAAAATAGCATGCTTACATAGAGGAATACCTTCAACCACTTGCACTTATTGTGCATATCTTGCTGAATCGATGTGCACTTACTGTTTGTCTGTCTAGTTTTGAGTTAAAGTGCTGATTGCCAAGTCAAATTCCTGTGAGTCTACCTGAAGCATTTGAGATATTGTTTAAACTACCTGTCCTTAATTTGATCTCTTTCTATTCTCTGTCTGGTAGGAGAAAAGCTAAATGTTGGCTTCACCACCAGAGCTACCCTCAACAGGCTCCTTGAGGCTGGAGACATCACACCTCAGGAGGTGCAGCTATTCCGGCAGGCAGCATTGGCGTTTCTGGTCAGGGCTGTGGAGTACGGAATCAACAAATTCCCCCTAAAGGAGACCCTCCTGAAGCATGCTGAATTTGTTGACGTGCAGCAGAGGGCTGAGTGTGGGGTGGAAGATGCCCTATACTTCGTAGACAGGCAAGGGTTTCCACATTTTCCAGGATTTCAACATATTGAATACTTTAAGTTTAATTTTGATCATGGTCACAAAACAAATCTTTAATCAGTTCTTTACCCATGGTGCTCTTTTTAGATTTCATGAACTACTTTCTTTCCATGGGCCACAGGAACAGGACAAAGTGAGTGAAGAGTTCCTGGAGTATCAGCTCATGGATATCCCCATGCCCCAAGATCCCACCACCTTTAATGTTGAGGAGTTTTGGGGGAGTATGTCCTCAACCAAGAGCAAAGTAAGAAATATTTGGCACCACATGACATACACATAATTAATTGAAATAATAAAAGCAAAGCATTTGAGTAATAGAGGCCCTTGGTTCCTTTTTTCAAAGATGACCGGTTTGAGCCAGTTTGAGAGGCTTTCAAAGATAGCTGCATTAGTGTTAGTGCTCCCCCATTCGAATGCAGACGCTGAGAGGGTTTTCTCCATGGTTGGACTAAACAAGACCAAAACCAGGAACAGCTTGGCACTAGATGGAACTCTCTCATCCATCATGACAGTTAAAATGGCTGGCCTGGAAACACAGTGTTTCAAATGGGAGCCACCAACCCCTGTGCTGAAGGCCTCAAAATCTGCCACCAACACCTACAATAAACAACACTAACCATTATCTCTCTCACACACACAGACACACACAAACACACCTGCAAGACTAAAAAATGCTGAATTGAATAAATATTTTTATTTGTACGAATTTATGTGTCATTTATCAGATCAAACCCCCGTCCCCGCCCCCGCCGTCCCCGCCAAAATCTCACTCTGAACTCAGTTCAAAACTTGAGAGCCCTGTGTTGTTGTTGTTGTTGTTTCACATAGCGACAGGGACTTTGAAAGTGGTAACATGCAGATCGCGGAAGGGGAGGAGAATGCTGACTGAAAAAGTCGCCGAATGGCAGCCTCATACCAACAACCTACATCCGGTAAGTCAGACTAGGGCGAATAGAATTGAATGACACCAAGCCAAACCATCGCAATTGCACTATACGGCCACCAGATGGCGAAAAGGACATGTTCTGAAGTGTTTTCATTGAAGCTTGACCTATTTCCTATGTGAAACCCCCTCTTAGCTACTATACATGATGGCAAAAACATAAAGATTCAAAATAGTGCCAGGGCACTGGATTATCCGTTTATGGTGGTTTTATGCAATCAAACACATCTTTGATGGCAACAACAAAGTTAAGACATAATTTGTGGTTGTAACTAGAAAAAGTGAAGCTGGTTCTTGATGGTTTTTGGCCTCTAGTTCGGCGAGTTATGGTCACAGAGTGATATGGTTTGCACTGTATGATGTAAATTCTGTATGATTGTATAGTTTGTGTTGATCACATAATGTGAAAAAGTTCACTATTGCTGTGCACTTGCAAAGTTATGAAATACATAACTCATAAGAAATACATTATTATGCTTATTAGTTTGTTGTGGGTTGGAATTGTGTTTCATTTAGGTAGTCTCTCAAATTAGACTTTAGATTATCATCTAAAGTCTGATGGGAGACAAGCTCAAATCTGTGTGAATGGGGCGTTTCATTCTTTCATTCTTTCATGTTTCTGGGGGCGGGAATCTGTAGACATGCGTTACATGGAATGGGTCTCTACTAGAAACAACCTGACGGCAAAACCACAAAAAATGTGATATGGCTTATTCTCAGATCCAGAAGAGGACTGATAACTAAAACTATAGCATGGTTTTTACATTGTCAGTATCCCTCCTTGGCCAACAGCAAACTCAAACTCGGCCAGCACTGGGAAACTAAACTTGTCCCATAGCAGGTGGGAAGACGAGCTAAAATGTCCTGTTTGGACACCTTATCTTCGGAAGAATATATCCGCAACAAAACAGAAAACACTGTGTAACTCCGCCCCTCACACTTCCTGGTTTATGGCCCACGCGCTGTGCAGTCTCCCCCCAGAAGTTCTGCTATATCTGAGATTATCTTTTAGGTAACAATGTGTACGATAGATTACAAATTTTAATTTGTTTACATTAGCTTGCCCATGTTAATTTTAATAACTAGCCTGCAGGAGTGGCAACATCAGGACCAGCCTGATGTTGAAATATTTCACGTAAGGTTACGTGAAATATTTACTTACTAATCAATTACTCAGAATCTGCAATAGCCTATACATGTTTTTAGGTCTTAAAACTACAAACAAAACATTTTAATTCCCAGATTTTTCACCTTTGGGCCCTATAAATCTCTACCCCTATTTCCTGCCCTTCTACGCCACTGCGGATGGTAATGCCATTTCTATCAAATAATAGCTCTTAAATCTTACCTACAGCACCTTTAATAATAAAAATGATTAGTTTGGTATGAAACACCTGCTCAACTTCAAAGTTCAATGCTGTATTGCTCACATTAAGACATTGCTTCTTGTAATATGTAATAGATTTTAATACATGATATATTTTGTCTGGAGTGATCTCCGAGCCCTCCAGATTGGACAGCTCAGTTGTGAAACTGTGTGTGCATTTGTTCAATTCCAATAAGTATTTTCATCCAATGCCATTTTACCTTTCCCAGATACAGTGACCTTGGCTTTCCTTTTGATAGCAGATGGTTCTGAGAATGAAGGATTGAATTGTATGTGTCACCAGTACCAAAGCTCATCACAAATAAGACCAATATGTGTTAAATCTGCAAATGATGATACCTTTCTTTGAAGCGGCTGCGGTTTTCTTCCCTTTAAGAGGTACAGCCTCTGGGATTTCCAAAGATCATTAAAAATTAGCAACTAAATATCATTTTGCAATTAAGATATAACAGGGTTTTTACATCGCTCGACTGTCCCAGTATTTGTACAATTCTCTCTCTCACTCACTCACACACACACACACACACAATACCTTTCTTCCTTGGTTTCTCTTTGATTACGGCTGGTTCTGGTAATTATTTAATTATGATTTTTTAATGTATTTATTATACATAAATACAGCTACAGTGCCTAAATCCAAATTGTTTTTCGTAAATCAAAACATTGTTTCATTAGAACTATAAGAAAGTTGGAATGTGATCTCCAATGAGTTCACTATCTAGCATGATGAATGCTAGTTAGTAACTGATGAATGGATGATGAATCACATTAAAGGTGCAATGTGTAAGATTTGGCCAACTGTTGAATTAGTCATCCACACTCCAAACAAATAGGGGGCAGCAGGGCTGGACTGGGAACAATGTGCATCGGCCCACCCGGTATGCCCGATGGCCAGTCCAGCCCTGGGGGGCAGCATATTACGCCCCCCCCCCCCCCCCCCCAGACTATAAGAAACAAGGGCTGGAGTCAAATAATCTGTTTTGCTTAGGAAGGTTCCCAAATGAGTGACTAACCCTAAGTATCTAAGAAGTATCTAAGTGGCAGCCATGATAAGAGTGCATGTGTATCAAATTCTCTAAATGCTAAGGAAAGGTGTTTCAATGCTTCCTTTCTTATCTCCTTTAGCATAGAGTACACCAGGCCATCCTTTATGAAATGAAAGGAGATAATGCTGTCCCACAATTCCTTGCTGCAGCATTCAAATCGACCATTCAGCTGTTCACAAAAAAAAAAGATCAACATGTTTGAAACTTAAGAATATTGATGTGTACAATAGTGCTAAGCCCAAATATTTGGATATTCATGGTGGCGCTCCCACCATGTAAAACAGGTTTCCATGGTCAGTTGCGGCCATAGAAATAAGAGGTTGAGGCAAGCGGGGGCTTCAAGGTTTAAGAAGGGTTTTAATAATGAACGTATTTAGCAGCTATTTCAATGTTTAAACAAGGCCAAAATATACAAATATACTACCTACTAATTATAGTGGGTTGGTAATTTAATAAACATGAATAGAACAGGTAGCAATGTTTTTTCCTTTCCTGGCGATCCCTCATCCGCAATAGCGCCTGCAGTGTTTCTCCTTAAGACCCCCCGCCAGGCCAAAAATACACCAAATATCCATTCATTTGGAAATCAATAATCATTTGCGTTTCGGAGCCTCTGTGAGGCACTGTTGCCTGGGATACTCTTGACACGATGCAAATGCCAGTGGTGTGCGTATCATACTGTACTAGACCCTAAAGGTCTTCTAGTCAAATCATTGCCTGTCACTTCAACTTGCTTCAGTAAACCAGTTACCGTAATGGCGTGTAAACTGCTGTTGGCAGTGTGAACTGTGAACGTGATTTCTCCACCATGAACAGGGTACCGGGCTACAGCTTACACAACTCATGATTGCTTTTGGTAGCAATATAAATCTATCCTTAAAATTAAGAATTTACTAAATGAAGACATCTTCACTTTCAGTAGGTGAAAACAGATCTCAGGAACAGGCTTCAAGGACTTGGGGGGGCCTGCCTGAAGATTTCAATAAATGGGCTTGTGGCAAAATGTCCATATCATGATGTCATCATGCACACTGTGTTCATGATGTGCTAATGTTTTGCAAGGGTCATAGGTTACACAGCTTATATTTATGCAATAAAAGGTTACCTTATTAAGTCATCCTCTCCTTGTGATCACTTTGTTTCAAGTCTAAAGCTAAAAAATGTAGCGCAAATATAAATTGCTGCGCCATCTGACCGAAGCCGACTGCGCAAATATGCCATCGTGGCATACGCGCCTCATCCGGTGAATAACGCTAGTCCTGGCATGCAATTTCATCAAAACTGCAACATTTTCAAACCACCTATTTGCTTTGTGTATGAGCCTACTCATACAATGGAAGCCCTGTGTCTTCTGAAACATTTAGGTTACATTGAAGCTCTGTCGTAACTCTAAGTCTGACACGGACTGATGAGTAGATCCGAAAGCCACTGACGTCCATGCAGCAATCCTACGTGATATTGTAGTTTTGCTTTTTGCGTTATTAAAATAACACTGTAGGAATTAAAAGGAAAAACAATCAGTTGATAAAAACGCGATTCTGCAGCAGTTTTTTCTCAGAATATTGAAATATTCGTTGGGGAAACCTAGCGATTATCCGAAGCTTGAAATTATGTATTCGGGCCAGCCCTAATGTACAGTCAATTTGTAGACCTAACATGTTATACCTATCTTGCATAAATGTAACATACAATCATAGCCATTGGGATTCATGTCGATAAATATGAGCGTGAGAAACCATTGTCAATGTTACAACCATTTTGTTTCACTTTTGTGACAGGTGGTAGCCTATATAACTTTTTTATTTAAATTCCAACCTTGGTAATGAAGTAATATTTTCACCGGGTTGTCCACTTTAATATAGCCTGCATGCAGTGGTAGAAATGACCACGTTTTACTGGGGGAACCTGTTAAGAATAAATAATAACATATGTATCAACAGGCTGTAATATCTACACATAGCCACAAAGGAATAGAAATAAATATATAAGTTGTATTAACCGCACCTGGCCACCAGATGGCGGCACACATAATACACTGGGGGCGGGCGCTAAACACTAGCCAATCAGAGCATATTATGCGTCATAGAGGCCACGCCTGCCCAGATACTACCAAACTACAGATCCGGGGGGAGGGGAGAAACCCCCAGGTAGCGTATCTGGACAGATATATCTGGCTAAGGGTCGCTCCACGCGCGTGAATTTTACAATTCCTCTCCATTTGCTTGATAGATAATAGACCTAAAACTAAACAAATAAAGTGAGTTAAAGCGATCCTGAGTCGGGGCCTTCTTCCTCAACGAACATCACTACAAACCATAGGTGAGGTCTGGATTAAGATAATCACTAAAGATGTTTTTACATTCACAGATTTTTCATGAACAAATAAATGCTAGTCAAGTGCTTCAATGCAAATGCTTCATCCATTGCACAATCATTTTACTCCCATGAGAGCTACATTTCGGGAATTATACATAAAGAATTATTCGGGGCTAAAGAAAACAAAAAAAAGACTGAAAAGTGTCCCTCCCAAAGGACTTGGGTCCCTCCTCCTCCCTCCCCCTTCCCCCTCCTCCCCAAACGCATCACTCCACTGAATAAAGGGTAAAGCTTTTGCAACACCTCATAGACGTCTTTGACATAACATCAAAACTGTTATTTCTTTACATTCTGTTGATAATTGAAGTTCATTTTTGAATGTTTTAAACTAATAATCTTACATGTTCAGAGCTGCCAAGCGTCACGCTTTGAGTAAGCAATTTGATAGTGATGGGTCGTTCGCGAACGAACCAGTTCGAACGAACGACTCTTTAAAGTGAACGAACTGACCTCGTTCGCCACTCTCGTTCGCGTCGTTCGTCTCATTCGTCTCGTTCGCTGAGTCTCTCTGACGCGCTGATTCGCGGCGCCGCTGATTCGCGAGTCGTTCGCTGACTGATTGACTCGAGGACTGAGACGTCACTCACGACTCGTCATCACGAGAGCCAGCCAATGTATGTTGTTTGTCTGTCTGTGAGTCTAGGACGCTTTCGAATGGTTGACACATTAACAATACCACTTTCACATTTGAATATTGCCTTTTACATTTACATATCAGTGAAATGGTAAATACATGCTGTCTTTGTATTTTCTGTGTCATGCGAGATTAATAAAATATTTGAATGTCTCGTCAATCTGTCTCGTTCTTTCATGCTTCCTTCTCACGCACGCAACCCGGCCGGGACCCCCACCTTGGTGGATCTTGGTCTTGAGTGGGGGTGGCCAATGGCCATCTTCACAATAGTAAATAAAATATGCCCAGAATAAACACACCTGTACATCATTAACTTTAAAACTCATCATTGCTAAATCAAGTCTATTATCTTGCTGATATACATCCAATAATCTACTACGCCCCCCCCCCCCCCCCCCCCCCCCCCCCCCCCCCACACACACACACACACACACACACACACACACACACACATCCCGCTGCATTTGGTTTGTCTAACTACCTTGAATTGGGGGAACGGGGCATTTTGATCCTGACATGTCATTATGCATACATTAAATAAATCTGTTGAACTCAAATTAAATACATATGTTAACATATTCAACTAGACACAATGTTGTATTTGCTATTAACACATTTATTAACACCATCAATGTGAACGAGGAGGAGCCGAGTCTGACCGACTCGGCTGGCATTCGCCGTTCGCGAATGACAGCCGAGTCGTTCGCGATTCCGGAAACACGAACGAACGAACGAACGAACGACTCTCTGTGGCGAACTGAACGACGCGAACTGATTCGCGCAAACGACTCATGAAATCCATCACTACAATTTGACCCATTCTCACACCACACGCCACACTTGACATTTCTCACGCTTATTTTCCCATTCAATACTCTATATTTATTTTTTTCATGATAATAAACTTTGGTCCTCGCAGCCGTAGTTCGAGTAACTCTGATTGACTGACCAATCCCAGACCAATCCATCAGTCCTTTGTGCCTAAATCTAATCAACCACGGAAGGCACCATGCAATATAAACCAATCAGAAGCAAGGCGGGTCTTGGCGTCTCTAACTATCTTTCACACACAACAGCGCCGACATTTAAAACCCACTCGACGTTCTCTGTCAATGGGAATACCCATTGACATAATCAATTTAATACTACACAAAAATACTTGAGAGTAATTAGGCTTCCTATGTACATTTTTCAAAGGTGACCAGTATGAGCAGATTTGGCAGGCTGTCTCGTATTGCCAAGTTGGTCTTGGTACTTCCTAATTCAAATGCTGATGCAGAACGAGTTTTCTCTGTGGTTGGACTGAACAAAACCAAAACCCGAAACAGTTTGGCTCTTGAGGGTTTGGCTCTATCATCCATCATGACAGTGAAGATGGCGAGCCTTGAGCCACAGTGGTTTAAGTGGGAGCCCCCTGCCTCTGTCATCAAGGCATCAACATCTGTGACAAACACCTACAACATGAGACATGTCCCCAGCTAAATGATGGAGAGTTGGTTAAAATGAAATATTGACAAATAAATGTATTTTGTCAAAATTCTTGTTACAATTTTCATTTCTAATTTCTGGTTAATTAAGACTAGCATTAGGAGGCCACAGTGCAGGGAGAGCAGCTGGCATGGAGGTGAGGACATCAGTCTTGAGGTATAAATCGACGTTAAAACAGGCCAAATCGATGTTAAAAAAGGCCAATTTTCTTTCGACGCCATGACACTAAAGTCTCACTCTTGTCATTTTCTGAAACTTGGCAGCCCTGCACATTGCACCTTTAATAGACAATAAGGACTTTAGACCACCAGATGTAATACTTACCTTTTTTAGCTTTTGTTTTAGCTGCTTTGGTTGCAACACAAGACTCTGTAAGGAATTTGAACACAAAGCAAAGTGATTAATTACACTGGTAACAGACAGTGGGATGCATGGTCAGGTGTTGGATGGATAGAAACATTAATTATTCACCTTTACCATACCATTCTTTGATTGACTATTTTGACTGAGCACCCTGTGCACAATGCAGTGATAGAAGCCCAGTGTGGATCTTTGTTTTGGTCTTAAACCGGTCATTTTGTCTGTTGTCTGTGTCTGTACCATTTTCAATTTTCGTTTTTTTGACATTCTATGATACTAATACATCTCCTCCTAAATTGGTCTGGTTACGTTTTGTATTTCCATACTTCGTTTTCACATAATTCTCATTTATGAAATACAAGATCTGGCTTTTGAAAGAAAGCACTTTACCTCAATATAACCATTGAACATACGCTACCATTGAAACTAAGTAATATTGTATAAGTGATGTGCTACAAAGCTTTGCTGGAAGGGAACTATTCATTTTTAGCACTAGCAACACACAAGCAATGGCGGCACCAGAAAATTCTGACTGGGGGTGTTATGGGGGAGCTGGATTATTTACAGAAGGTGCTAACAAATTCATATGTATGTGAAAATATTGAAAAATGAAAAATATAGCCTAATCTGATAGTTTCATTACATTCAGCCAGTTTGATCAAATATTTTAACCAAAAAAAAAAAAAATTACAACCAAATTACTGAGGGTGCTTAATGAGAGCTAAAGCCTTTTCCAGCACCCCCCTCCTGCTGCCATTGCACACAATCAACAATTAATTTTTGCCTATCTCTCAGACACAGCTTCATAACTGGAACCATTGCATATCTGTTACTCCCAAGTAGCCTATTTAAGCTATCATCACGCTAAAAGTAGATGTCCAGAGCTGTACAAAACACTGTATGGGAGAGACGATATTGAATTTCTAATAGACGATATTGTTTGTTTTCTCAATTATTCTATTTTTGGCAGCCAAGATTTTCCTTTGGTGGTCCATGAAATCATTTTGGTGGCCGCCAAATAATTAAAGTGACCTTGACTTCATATTGGAACTGGTGCATTGCCTTACTTTCAAAACATAATGTGTAGTAAAACAATCCAATTATTTTGACCACTTTGTAATGTTGTATTTTAACGAACATATATAACAAAACATACAACTTAATGCCCAATAATAGTGCATCACTGCTTGTAGATTGTGTGTAAGTCATGGATTGAATCATAGGTTGTTTGGTCTGGAAAACATTAATTTATGTTGTTTGTAAAATTAAATTGCTAGTACACATTTGTCCTCTTTTTAAGGCGGCTTGACTATTGAACTATTGTCAGGTTGTTTTAGTGAGGTTTGTTACATTGGCCAAAGCCCCCCCAAAGCCACCCATGAGTCTTGTCTTGTCACTAGAGGTGGGACAAAATATCGATACTGGAATAACGTGATACTTCCTCTTGTGATACATTATCGATACACTGGCGCCAAATGTCAATATTTTTATCAAAACATGCTGGCACTCTTAACGGAATCCCCCACATTAAGCCTGTTACCATTTTGACTTACCATAGTCACTACTTCATGACTCCTCGTGGTGGCGCTTATCAAATGAATGAGGGTAAAGTGAATGTATGTTAACATTAGAATGATGGACAAGTTGCAGTCAGTGTGTATGTGTGTTAAAGAGGCACTAAGCTAAGATGCACTTTGTCGTACATTGTTTCATCTCAGTTGTCAAATTCTAAAGCTGACACCACAATGCAGTGAATAAATACATAAATCCTGCTTTTGCCTTTTAGGGGTATTTTTTCTTCATTTACACAGATATCATGCTGTATCGTAGATGAATTGTCTTGCAATGTATCAAGGTTTGCTGTATTGTGATACCATCGTTATCATGGGCAACGTATCATAATATTGTATGGTGAGTTACTCTGTGATCCTACTTGTTACATCAACTTAGTTTTCTCTGTGTTCAGACTTTGTATCAGAAAACAGTGGGACTGTAGCAGCCGTACCTTGAGGCTGGGCCTCTGCAGCTCGCTCTGGACCCTCAGCTTCAACAAGCGGGACTTGTTGCACCAGTGTAGGTGAGTCAGCTTGTTGAACTGGTGTGGGTGAGTCAGCTTGTTGGACCGGCGTGGGTGAGTCAGCTTGTTGTACCGGTGTGGGTGAGTCAGCTTGTTGCAATGGTGTGGGTGAGTCAGCTTGGTGTACTGGTGTGGGTGAGTCAGTTTGTTGGACTGGTGGAGAAACATCGACTGGTGGTGGTGAGGGTGGTGGAGGTTGAGCCAGTGGCTGCATATATGGGTGGTAGTGTGGGTAAAAATGTGGCATCGGCTGCTGTGGAGGCTGCTGTTGGTAGTCTGGCTGCAGAGATGGAGCCCCGGGATAGATAGGGTGTGCTGTAAGAACCGGGGCTGATGGCACTGCAAATGGATATATATTATTAGGTTGAAAGATAGTGATAACACAATTCAATTCAATTCAATTCAATTTTATTTGTATAGCGCCAATTCATAACAGAAGTTATCTCAGGGCACTTTTCAAATGGAGCAGGTCTAGACCAAACTCCTAATAACATTTACAGAGACCCAACAGTACCACCATTAGCAAGCACTTGGCACGGGGGCAAGGAAAAACTGCCTGTTAAAAGGCAGAAACCTTGGACAGACCCTTCGGCTCTAGGTGGGTGGTCATCTGCCTTGACCAGTTGGGGTGAGAGAGAGAGAGACAGAGACAGAGACAGAGAGAGAGCAACTACATCAATACACTAATGAACATGATGATGATGAAGACAGCACCAATGATGGGGGACAGCGAGCAGCAACAACAGTAACTGTATATAACTGGTAACTGATATTAGCAATGGCAGTCAAGCAGGACCATGGAGGCTCCGCCAGGATCCATGAGAACCTGCGAGACGAGAAAACACAAGAACTCCGGGGAAGAAGTGTTTTAGTAACATGCATTAATGGGACATGAATGTGTGCACAGAGAGAGAGAGAGAGAGAGACTCAGTGCACCATGGGAAATCCCCCGATAGTCTAGGCCTATAGCAGCATAACTAAGGGATGGTTCAGGACTCACCTGATCCAGCCCTAACTATAAGCTTTATCAAAGAGGAACGTCTTAAGCCTACTCTTAAATGTGGAGAGGGTGTCTGCCTCCCGAACCACAACTGGAAGCTGGTTCCACTGAAGAGGAGCTTGGTAACTGAAGGCTCTGGCTCCGGTTCTACTTTTAGAAACTATTGGAACCACCAGTAGCCCTGCATTCAGAGAACGCAGTGTTCTAGTGGGGTAGTAGGGTACTATGAGCTCTTTGAGATATGAAGGGGCCTGCCCATGAAGAGCTTTATAGGTGAGGAGGAGGATTTTAAATTCTATTCTAAATTTTACAGGGAGCCAATGCAGAGAAGCTAGTACAGGAGAGATGTGATCTCTTTTCCTAGTTCCTGTCAGTACTCGCGCTGCAGCGTTTTGAATTAATTGAAGCATCTTAATGGATTTATTTGGACAACCTGATAATAAGGAGTTGCAGTAATCCAGCCTTGAGGTAACAAATGCATGGATTAGTTTTTCTGCGTCTGTCTTTGATAGGATGCGTCTGATTTTTGTAATATTACGTAAATGAAAAAAGGCAGTCCTAGAGGTCTGCTTTATGTGGGAATTAAATGACAGATCCTGATCAAAGATAACTCCAAGATTCCTGACAGTGGTGCTAGAGGCCAATGTAATGCCATCTAGAGTAGCTATATCTGTAGACATTAAGTCTCTAAGGTTTTTGGGGCCAAGTACAAGAATTTCGGTTTTCTCTGAGTTTAACATCAGAAAATTGCAGCTCATCCAGGATTTTATGTCTTTAAGACATGTTTGTAATTTAGATAATTGATTAATTTCATCGGGTTTGATCGATAGATATAACTGCGTATCATCTGCATAACAATGAAAGTTAATGGAGTGCTTTCTAATAATATCGCCTAAAGGGAGCATATATAAAGTAAATAGTATTGGTCCAAGTACAGAACCTTGTGGAACTCCATGACTAACTGTAGTATTTATTGAAGATTCATCATTCACGTGTACAAACTGTGAACGATCTGATAGATATGACATAAACCAGCTTAGTGCGGTTCCTTTGATGCCAATTTCATGCTCGAGTCTCTGTAAAAGAATACTATGATCAATGGTGTCAAAGGCAGCACTAAGATCTAATAATACAAGTACAGAGACAAGTCCATTGTCAGAAGCAATCAAAAGGTCATTATTAACTTTAACCAGAGCTGTCTCTGTGCTATGATGAACTCTAAATCCTGACTGGAAATCCTCGAATAAACTATTGTTGTGTAGAAAGTCACACAATTGTTTGGCGACTACTTTCTCCAGAATTTTAGACAGAAAGGGGAGATTAGAAATCAGTCTATAGTTGGCTAAAACCCCAGGGTCAAGAGTGGGCTTTTTAAGAAGGGGTTTAATTACAGCTACTTTAAAGGACTGTGGTACATATCCTGATAATAAAGAAAGATTAATCATTTCCAGTAAAGAAGTGCCAATTAAGGGTACAATTTCTTTAAGCAGCCTAGTTGGGATGGGGTCTAACAGACAGGTTGATGACTTCGATGAAGAAATTATAGAAGTTAACTGATGAAGACTGACAGCAGAGAAACACTCCAAATACACATCTAAGTTTGCACCAGTCAAAGTGTCTGATGTTGGAGAGCCTGTGATACCTATTGAGGGCATTTGGTGACTAATTTTCTCTCTAATAGTAATAATTTTATTATAAAAGAAGTTCATGAAGTCATTGCTACTTAAGTTGATAGGGATACATGGCTCAATAGAGCTGTGACTCTCTGTCAGCCTGGCTACAGTGCTGAAGAGGAACCTGGGGTTGTTTTTATTTTCTTCTATTAGTGCCGAGTAAAAGGCTCCTCTGGCATTACGGAGGGCCTTTCTATAATTTTTAAGATTATTTTGTCATATTAAGCGATTTTCTAATAAATTGGAAGCGCGCCATTTCCTTTCTGATTTCCTTGTTTCTTGTTTTAATTGACGAGTTTGTTGGTTGTACCATGGTGCTAGTTTCCTGTGTTTTATTATTTTCTGTTTTCTAGGAGCGATAGAATCTAATGTTGATTGTAGAGAGCCTGCAGCACTATTAACAAGATTATCAATTTGGGAGTGACTAAAGTTAATATAGGACTCCGTTATATTCAGATATGGCATTGAATTAAACACTGATGCAATCTCCTCCTTAAATTTAGCTACAGCACTGTCAGATAGACATCTGCTGTAGGAAGTTTTGCTTAATGGCTTATAGTCAAATAATAGAAATTCAAAAGTTATTAAATAATGATCAGATAGGAGAGGATTATGTGGAAAAACTATTAAATGTTCAATATCCATGCCATATGATAGAACAAGGTCAAGAGTGTGATTAAAACAATGGGTTGGTTTATTCACACTCTGACAGAAGCCGATTGAGTCTATTAATGAGGTAAATGCGTTACTAAGGCTGTCATTTGTAACATCCACATGGACATTAAAATCACCTACAATAATTACTTTATCTGATTTAAGAACTAAACTTGATAGAAACTCTGAGAATTCAGATATAAAATCAGAGTACGGTCCAGGAGCGCGGTACACTATAACAAATAGGACTGGCTCCAGTGTTTTCCAGTTTGGGTGAGAAAGACTAAAAATAATGCTTTCAAATGAATTATAATTTAGTTTTGGTTTAGGGTCCATTAAAACCCCCGAGTCATATATAGCTGCTACTCCACCTCCTCGGCCTGCGCCTCGGGGAATGTGAGTATTAATATGACTGGGGGGGGTGGATTCATTTAGGCTAACATAATCCTCATGGGACAACCAGGTCTCAGTAAGACAAAGCAAATCAATATCATAATCTGATATTAATTCATTCACTAGAACAGCTTTGGATGACAGAGACCTGATATTTAACAGTCCACATTTAATTCTTTTATTTTGTGCTACTGAGGAGTTGGTTTTAATTTTTATTAGGTTTTCATGGTTAACGCCTCTTGTTTTTATTTCTTTACATAATGTAGGCGGTCGGGGGACAGACACAGTCTCTATGGGGTGGTGGGTGGGGGACTGTACTAGAGGAAGCGCAGAGAAGTGTGTTAAACAGCAACTCTGCTTCCTGGTCCCAACTCTGGACTGTCAGGTTTTAGAAATAAACTGCATCATATTCCTGGATAAGAGAGCCGCTCCATCCAACGTGGGATGGATGCCGTCTCTCCCAATCAAACCAGGTTTTCCCCAAAAAGGCTGCCAATTATCAATGAAGCCCACATGGTTTGCTGGACACCACCTGGACAGCCAGCGGTGGAAGGACGCCATGCGGCTATACATGACGTCACTGGTCACATTGGGCAGGGGTCCAGAGAAAACTACGGTGTCCGACATTGTTTTGGCGTATCTACACACCGATTCCACATTAATTTTAGTGACCTCCGATTGGCGTAATCGGGAGTCATTACCGCCGACGTGAATAACAATCTTATGATATTTACGTTTGTCTTTCGCCAGCAGTTTTAAATAGGATTCAACGTCGCCCGCTCTGGCCCCAGGGATACATTTGACTATGGCCGCTGGCTTCGCTAACTTCACGTTTCTGACTATAGAAGAGCCAATAACCAGAGTCTGCTCCTCAGTGGGTGCGTCGCTGAGTGGGGAAAACGTATTAGAAACGTGAATGGGCTGGTGGTGAGCCGTGGGCTTCAGTGGGTTGCCGCTACGCTTCCCCCGGACAGTCACCCACTCTCCGTGGCTTCCCGGCTGCTCGGGGTCTACCGGGGGACGGCTAACTAGGGCTACCGCCGGCCGGCCCGCACAGACTACCGGAGACGGTGTGGTGCGGTACCGACCATACACAATGTATGGTAATGTAATATGCTATATTACTATATTACCATTTATAAAATGGATAGTTCCAGTCCTTGATTCTGATTGGCTCGAAGCCGTTGTAAAATACTCTAGCCTGTGTTGCTTGGCAACCATTTGCTGTCTTGAGGAACTATATTGCTTGGCGGATGAATGATGATTTGTTTTCAATAAATTAATGCATTTTATGTTGCTGTGTGTTTATTTTGTGGAATCTTACTAAGTAGTCTTAACTGTTTTAGTAACCATTTCATCGCGTTGTGCCTAACAACGCTCCCTAGCTGTTCTAAAATCACTGTAAACCAAGGCCTCTTGTGGCTTATTGCTTAATTAACAATAAACAGCTTTGCTGAGTACTAAATTCTGATTGGTCAATTATGGCATTCTACAGTCTGTTATTTCTGAATAGCAGACTTGACTTTTTGCAATAATGACCGGCTCGCTGTACATTATCCCTTACATAATATAGTATCGCATAGTATTACAGTGTAGTACGAGTATAGCTTTTTATAATACTGTAATGATTGTTGCTGTTGTTTTTTACCTATAGAAAACCCAAATAATAACATTGGGTAAGAAAAGGAAGTCAGTAAAGCTATAAATCTCTTCAGTTTACTTTATATTTACTTTATATATGCTCCCTTTAGGCGATATTATTAGAAATCACTCCATTAACTTTCATTGTTATGCAGATGATACGCAGTTATATCTATCGATCAAACCCGATGAAATTAATCAATTATCTAAATTACAAACATGTCTTAAAGACATAAAATCCTGGATGAGCTGCAATTTTCTGATGTTAAACTCAGAGAAAACCGAAATTCTTGTACTTGGCCCCAAAAACCTTAGAGACTTAATGTCTACAGATATAGCTACTCTAGATGGCATTACATTGGCCTCTAGCACCACTGTCAGGAATCTTGGAGTTATCTTTGATCAGGATCTGTCATTTAATTCCCACATAAAGCAGACCTCTAGGACTGCCTTTTTTCATTTACGTAATATTACAAAAATCAGACACATCCTATCAAAGACAGATGCAGAAAAACTAATCCATGCATTTGTTACCTCAAGGCTGGATTACTGCAACTCTTTATTATCAGGTTGTCCATTAAGACGCTCCAATTAATTCAAAACGCTGCAGCACGAGTACTGACAGGAACTAGGAAAAGAGATCACATCTCTCCTGTACTAGCTTCTCTGCATTGGCTCCCTGTAAAATTTAGAATAGAATTTAAAATCCTCCTCCTCACCTATAAAGCTCTTCATGGGCAGGCCCCTTCATATCTCAAAGATCTCATAGTACCCTACTACCCCACTAGAACACTGCGTTCTCTGAATGCAGGGCTACTGGTGGTTCCTATAGTTTCTAAAAGTAGAACAGGAGCCAGAGCCTTCAGTTACCAAGCTCCTCTTCAGTGGAACCAGCTTCCAGTTGTGGTTCGGGAGGCAGACACCCTCTCCACATTTAAGAGTAGGCTTAAGACGTTCCTCTTTGATAAAGCTTATAGTTAGGGCTGGATCAGGTGAGTCCTGAACCATCCCTTAGTTATGCTGCTATAGGCCTAGACTATCGGGGGATTTCCCATGGTGCACTGAGTCTCTCTCTCTCTCTCTCTCTCTCTCTCTGTGCACACATTCATGTCCCATTAATGCATGTTACTAAAACACTTCTTCCCCGGAGTTCTTGTGTTTTCTCGTCTCGCAGGTTCTCATGGATCCTGGCGGAGCCTCCATGGTCCTGCTTGACTGCCATTGCTAATATCAGTTACCAGTTATATACAGTTACTGTTGTTGCTGCTCGCTGTCCCCCATCATTGGTGCTGTCTTCATCATCATCATGTTCATTAGTGCAAGGGCGTCACCAGCTTTTCGAAAGTGGGGGGGACATAATTTGACGGGGGGTTTGGGGGTCCTCCCCCAGAAAAATTTGAAAGAAATAGATGCAATTTCCCGCATTCTGGTGAATTTTACCATGTTTTCAGATTTAAAATGATCTCCCTCTTTCATTGATTTTCCTTGGAGCTGGCATGGTCTGCAATTACTGACTACTATTATGTTCTGGTGTAATACACAGTAGTGTTGCACGGTGCACCAATACTTCAAAAGTACCGCGATTCTCGGGGGGGGGGGTGCGCGATCATAACACACCCCGGACCGACGACCGACGACCGACGGGGCGGGTGGCGATTGTAACACACCGCCTCCGGTTAGGACAAATGACTTTAAAAAATTTATTATGACAGTCCTGGGCCAGCCCAAAGATGTGCCCTGGCGGCGCCAGTGTGTTTTGCACTTCACACTGCCGCCGCAGCGCCGCGGTAAAGCACAACAATGTTATTCGAGTGTTTCCCCTTGTCCAGGAAAAGTATCGAAATCGCAATTCTCAACTTGGTATCGGTATTGTGACAACACAAATACACAGAGGACTGAAGTGACTGTGTTCAGCGTTCAATCTGTGTTTCTGAAGTCTATCGCTGTCGTTGATCCGACTCTCAACATAGGCTTGCTTCGGTGCGTGTTTTGAATGCGTGCGTGATGCTGCTTTGTGTGTTAACAAAAACAGGAAAACGCGGAGTGGATTTCTATTTATATGGGTATTCCCCTACTGATAAAGTGGAACGGATTTGATTGTGAAGCAATGGAGAGAGCGCTGGACTAGTAGACCAGTCATGCACTAATATTTTTGATGGCAAATGTGGGGGGGTCCAAACGACTTTTTTGCAAGGGTGGGGGGGACGTGTCCCCCCCCAATTATATTATGGTGACGCCCATGCATTAGTGTATTGATGTAGTTGCTCTCTCTCTGTCTCTGTCTCTGTCTCTCTCTCTCTCACCCCAACTGGTCAAGGCAGATGACCACCCACCTAGAGCCGAAGGGTCTGTCCAAGGTTTCTGCCTTTTAACAGGCAGTTTTTCCTTGCCCCCGTGCCAAGTGCTTGCTCATGGTGGTACTGTTGGGTCTCTGTAAATGTTATTAGGAGTTTGGTCTAGACCTGCTCCACTTGAAAAGTGCCCTGAGATAACTTCTGTTATGAATTGGCGCTATACAAATAAAATTGAATAGAATTGAATTGAATTCAGTCAGAAGTTAGTTGTTGTTTGTATTGATATCATTGATATCGTAAACCTATTAAGCCATGTTGGAGATAAAAAAGGCAATCTCTCAATACAAAAGTAGTTAATTCATTGTATTTGTTTGTCTCAACGGAAGTAGATACCTGTCATGGTCGGAGGGGGATAAGGGTTGTCCGTCACGATGTGATGAACTGGAAAAAGTTTGATATATTAAAAAGAAATAATCAAAAAAATGTTTGTAGAAATAGAGAACAGCATTGTCTGCATACATTGAATTGAAATATTTATTCATTTTTCCAGCACACAGACTTACCAAACCAGCCAGGAGGTGTTGGGCAGTAGACAGGAGAGGGTCGACAAGGGCCAACTACAACATAGTTATTACATGCTCTTGTCATATAGAGTTAATACAATACAGACCATATACAGGCACTCAATTCAACGTACATTTTAACATTGTAAAATATAAATAAAAATTATATAAAGAATCTTTGATCTTCTTCTTAATGCTCCTAAAAGTTTTGGAATTGATACAGTATATTAACAATTCACAGCATAATAAAATGTATAATACAATCGATGCATGAAATTCTGTTTCTCTCTGGAGATTGGTCTTGCCAGGCATCAAGTTATGCGCTTGTGGCTGAACCACAGTGGTTCGGACTAATCAGAGAAACTACTGTCAGCGGCGTGGTGTTTGGGCGTGGTTTAGGTGTGACGACAGTGAGAAGCTACTTTTCGTTTGAAAACAACAATGGCGGCTCCTAAAGAAGTTAGCGTACAGGCTGCTATAGCGTCAGTTATATCTGAACTGGAGAGTATTTCTTGAAAGAGCAAAGAACAGCACTGAAGGCTTTTCTCGATGGAAAATATGTTTTTGCTCTCCTAATTCATCATATGGTTTGTTGATCTGATTGGTTGAAGTCAGCCCGTGCTACACGTTGATACCTGGCAAGTATTTTTTGAAAGTGCCTGCCCTTTTCCAAACATTTTCCACGGATGACTTCCCAGATGGTTCTGTGTATCAAACCATCTGGCGCATCAGGTTATGAAATTCCTAGTCTATAATAAAAACCTGTTTGAGCCAGAGTATGCGATTGATGCACCATATTGTTGTGCACTGCCTCACTTAAAGCACTGGTAAGGTATCATATCGCCACATAGATTTTATTAATTAATTATTAAAAAGGTAAAACAAAACATTGTAACATGTCAACCATAACAAAATATTTTACCTTCTTGTTCAGATTCTGGGACCTCTTGTTTTGGGGGTTCTTTTTCTGTAAAAGTAAAATATGATTAATAATACCAAAAGAAAGGTGTGTGTGTGTGTGTGTGTGTATGTGTGCAAGAAATGTGTGCAATACGACAATGGTAATGTCATTCATATTTGTATGTGGGAAGGGGGGCTTACCTTTTGTAGTGGTCTTGGGTTTCTCCACTTTTTTGCCTTCAGTTTTTAAAGGGGAAACATACATTATATTACATAACTGTATTTGGTAACACTTTACATTACATTATCTTTGATACAGTGTAATTACATAGTAATAATCAATGTAACAGCATACCATAGAAAAGAGTGGACACAAATGTGCATTGACCTTCACTTCCTATTTTGTTTCAGTTCCACTTTAACTCCTAACCTGTCCCTAACCCTTTTTCACCTATTCCTGAACCATAGGGCATTCACGACTGCTGCACTTTAGTAGTCGACAACTACTCCCAAAAAGTAGTCCTGTAGTCGATTAATCACGGGAGATATATCATATTTTTTCCACCCAATAACAATGATCAATTCTCGTCAAAAAGGTCTCAAATACAGTCAGTAAAGGGTAAACTGCCCCCTTTTTTCTTCGGGTGAATAGCGCTACTCCTGCCATGCAAGGCACAGCACAATGTTCAAACCACCTATTAGCTTTGTAATAATTGGAAGTAGGCCTACTCTCATACTGTGGAAGCCGTCTGTCTTCTGAAACTACTAGGCTACATTAAAGCTCTGCCGTAACAGAGTTGGACTCAGACTGATGTAATAACACAACATTTTTAACGAATTGAGGAAGGAAAAAATGATCAGTTGATAAAAACGGGATTCTGCAGCAGTGGTCTCCGCAGGCTCTGATTCAGACAGGGTTTATATGTAGGTGGGACCAACCTGTGGTAGGTGAAATAGCAGATTTCTCGATTGGCTCTGAGAGGCTATTTAAAAATCAGCCGTGATCTGATTGGACTAAACCCAGCATGCTTGTCTGAGCTGGAGATACTACTCTAAATACCTTAAATTCTGTTTACAGGTAAAATGGCATAACCCACAAATGGGTCAACAACAAAAGTACAGTCTAAGTACATACTGTTACAGGTTGTTACATTGCTTATTACACAGGACCTATTTTTTTATGTAATTACACTGTAACAGTACACTAATGTAAAGTGTAACCCATGTTTTTAAAATAAAGATTTGGAAAATCTTAATTCCATTTTATTTTCATATGATCATTCTCTTCTAATTATGATGTTCTACATTGGTAAGTTAAATATTTATATCTGTCACTCATGGATATTCACAGTTAAAGGGGCAGTGAAAATCTTTTTATTTCTTTGGAACGTGGTAATATGTCTTATATGATCTTCAACATAGTAATCTATGCCATTTTGTCACTGATACTGAAATGAGACATTTAGAGAAAACAAATTCTATGATTTTGCCAGTCTCTGGCGCCACCAACCAGTTTGTGAACATTCTACTCTGCTCTGAACTCAAGTTCGAAGCACTTCGACGTCACGGCAAAGGGACACCGACACCAAGAGGGTCTGCTAACGCAACGGTGTGTGGAGCTTTATGTTGAAGCTTCTCAGACACATAGTATAACGCCACAGTGTGTGGCACATTTTTTAAAACCTCATAGTGTTCAAAAAGCCTTGTTCATACTGTTGCCTAGAAAGCGAAAATCCAATAATTGCAAAGTGTCAGAATACCTCTTAGAAGGCCAGGGATCCGTCTCACCCTCCTGATCTTCTCCTCTAGCGCTGCATTTCGAGGAAAAGCTGAAGACAACACAAAACATATATTGTCAGTACTATATAACAGATAGTACACTGAACAATGTTGCTGCTTCACATAAAGAACAATATATAATCTGTACTGTGATCACCTTTCCTTCTTGTCTTTTCTTCAGTCTTTCCAGATTCACGTAATTTCACAGCAGTAACTGAGGAGTGTAACATATGCAACTTTAATTCATTCATCAATTAATTTCATGATGAGAAGCTTTTTTAGCTTTTTTTGTTGTATATAAGTTATACGTTTTCTAGACATTTTAGCCTAATGAGCATTGGCAATATAAATACATGATACAACTGAATTTCTTTGAATTTAATGTAACCATATGAAATGCATTTTAAACTGGCAAATGAACACAGCCTCATTAGCATGTAACCTGAAGCCTTTTTTTGGGCTTAATTGAGCCAAACGTGTGCTTAGGTGTTCAATGCTTTTAATCCAAAATACCTTTTCTCCTTGGTTTCACAAATGAAGCTTTTTTTGGCAGCTCTAAAAGCAGAGAATTAAATGTACACATACATTTCAAACATATAATATAACAAATCAATTTCAAAACATTTAGCAAAACATGTATGTATAAATGAATGTTTTGGGGAGTCGTCACAATATAAATACACCATGCATTCACAATCTTTGGGTTTCATGCCTCATATTAATTAAAGATATCATTAATAATGTTACACCACGTCCTGCTACACGGTCCAATACCTCCATCTAGTGGACGCTTGTCGTCTCTACCAGTCATTCCCCACACACACCTGTTCCTAATTAATAATCACTGTTTCCCTAACCTACTAGTAATTCCCAGCCTGACTACGCCTGTTCCAGCCCTTGTTGCCGATCCCTGCCTGCCTGACGACCCCCCCTGTTCCAGCCCTTGTTGCCGACCCCTGCCTGCCTGACGACCCACCTGTCCAGCCCTTGTTGCCGACCCCTGCCTGCCTGACGACCCACCTGTCCAGCCCTTGTTGCCGACCCCTGCCTGCCTGACGACCCACCTGTCCAGCCCTCGTTGCCGACCCCTGCCTGCCTGACGACCCACCTGTCCAGCCCTGGTTGCCGACCCCCTGCCTGCCTGACGACCCGCCTGTTCCAGCCCTTGTTGCCGACCCCTGCCTGTCCGACTACCAGCCCCGTTGCCGACCCCTGCCTGTCCGACTACCAGCCCCGTTGCCGACCCCTGCCTGTCCGACTACCAGCCCGTTGCCGACCCCTGCCTGTCCGACTACCAGCCCGTTGCCGACCCCTGCCTGTCCGACTACCAGCCCCGTTGCCGAGCCCCCCCGCCTGCCTGACTACCCGTCCCCTGCCTAGCCCTTGTCCACCTGATTGCCTGCCCCGTACCAGACCCCCGCTAGCCTGACTCCCCGAACGATCACCCAATAAATTCCTTTGCCTTTTCTCCTGTCTCTGCCTCCCTGTGTCCAGCATTTGGGTCCCAGTGTTCTTGTACCTTAACAGTACGAACTGGCCTAATCTGCGAGACATGGAAAGTGGGGTGGATGCGGCGGAGTGCAGGGGGGAGGTTCAAGCGAACCGCAGAGGGGTTGACCACCTTGGAGATGGTGTAGGGGCCGATGAAGCGTGGGGAGAGTTTGGGAGGAATCCCCTTCAAGGGAAGATCCTTAGCCCGCAACCAAACCCCTTGCCCGGGGGCGTACTCGGGTGCAGGTCGACGCCGCTTGTTAGCCTGAATTTGGGAGCGAGAGGATGCATGAAGTAGTGCAGTGCGTGTCCGTTTCCAGATGCGCCGGCACCTGCGCAGATGGGTTTGGACCGAGGGGACTGCGATTTCTTCCTCCAGATCAGGGAACAGGGGAGGTTGGTAACCCAGGGAGGCCATGAATGGGGATAACCCAGTGGATGCATTTAACAGCGTGTTATGGGCGTATTCCACCCAGGGCAGCTGAGAGCTCCAGGTGGTGGGGCTGGCGTGGGTGATGCAGCGAAGTGCCGCCTCCATCTCCTGGTTGGCTCGTTCTGATTGGCCGTTAGACTGGGGGTGAAACCCAGAGGAGAGGCTGGAAGTGGCGCCAAGAGCCTTACAGAATGCCCGCCATACCTGTGAGGTGAACTGGGGGCCTCGGTCGGACACAATGTCCACGGGGATGCCATGCAGGCAGAATACATGCTTGACCAGGAGGTCGGCGGTCTCCCTTGAGGTGGGGAGCTTGGGGAGGGCGATGAAGTGGGCGGCCTTTGAGAAACGGTCAATCACGGTAAGGATGGTGGTATTGCCCTCTGACGTGGGTAGACCAGTGACGAAGTCCAGGGCGATGTGTGACCAAGGGCGGCTAGGGATGGGTAGGGGCTGTAGTAAACCGGAATGGGGGCGGGTCGAGGTCTTATTTCGGGCGCAAGTCGCACACGCCGAAATAAACGATCGAACGTCCTTGTCCATGGTGGACCACCAGAAACGCCGACGGATGAAATCCAAGGTGCGGGTGATGCCTGGGTGGCATGTAAGCCGGGAGGAGTGCGCCCAGGTCAATACTTGAGACCTTACTGCGTCAGGGACAAACATACGGTTGGGGGGGCCGAGACCGGGATCCGGCTGTTGCCTCTGCGCCAGACGAACCGCAGACTCCACCTCCCAGGTGAGAGTGGCAATGAGACAAGTGGGTGGCAGAATGGTCTCGGGGTCAGTACCTGGTCGATTGGGAGGGGTATGGTCCTGAGGAGAGATCCTGGGTTCCCCGCAAGCGGATTCTGGATCCCTCCCTTATTCGGGACTTTCACCGGGATCACCCGTCCCCCCCACCCGAAGTACCCTGCGACAGGGTTCCCGCCTCGAGGCCCCCTCCACCCATCCCGGTCACAGACAATCACCCGGCGGTGCTAGGGCGTCCGCCGAGAGGCGTCCGTAGAGGGGGGGGTACTGTTACACCACGTCCTGCTACACGGTCCAATACCTCCATCTAGTGGACGCTTGTCGTCTCTACCAGTCATTCCCCACACACACCTGTTCCTAATTAATAATCACTGTTTCCCTAACCTACTAGTAATTCCCAGCCTGACTACGCCTGTTCCAGCCCTTGTTGCCGATCCCTGCCTGCCTGACGACCCCCCCTGTTCCAGCCCTTGTTGCCGACCCCTGCCTGCCTGACGACCCACCTGTCCAGCCCTTGTTGCCGACCCCTGCCTGCCTGACGACCCACCTGTCCAGCCCTTGTTGCCGACCCCTGCCTGCCTGACGACCCACCTGTCCAGCCCTCGTTGCCGACCCCTGCCTGCCTGACGACCCACCTGTCCAGCCCTGGTTGCCGACCCCCTGCCTGCCTGACGACCCGCCTGTTCCAGCCCTTGTTGCCGACCCCTGCCTGTCCGACTACCAGCCCCGTTGCCGACCCCTGCCTGTCCGACTACCAGCCCCGTTGCCGACCCCTGCCTGTCCGACTACCAGCCCGTTGCCGACCCCTGCCTGTCCGA
>JAOPHQ010002565.1:147500-429439 GCA_030340625.1 Merluccius polli
AATCATGAAAATAAAACATAATAAACACATTTAACACAAACTGAATGGTTGGAGATTGTGAGTCGGTCATGTTGTTACAGTTACAATAACATCAAAACCTTTAAGAGCAACATAACCATTTGTACCTTTAATAAACATACAGTATTAATGTTTAAGTGATAGATTATCAAGTTATACATACATACATACATTACATTTTCTGAGGACCATGCCAAACAAGAGACACTCACCTTTACTTCGGGATGGTAGAAATTCTCCTAAAATATGGCAAAGGGTATACTTAATTTATCACACAAACAAACCTAGCTGGCCGGCAGACTGACAGACAGACCAGCAGACAGACAGAAATGTAAGAAATGCAACACTCTCTTGCTTCTAACTTTATGCCTAAACTTAAATATGTAAAATCAACAATTTTACATAAACGAATCAACCTAAATTTACCAGTTGTACCTCTTCTTAATCTAATAACCAATCAGAAAGATCCTTATACTTACACTCCGTGTAAACATCCAAACGAACTATTATAACTATCTTAGTATGCTAGTTTAGTATGGGTGAAAAGCACAGAATACACCGTTGCACAAGAAGCACACCTTTCCCCAAATTAAGTAAGCGAGCTGCTTTAATTATTGCTGAGCGATTCAGTGATCATGCATGCATCTGGCAGAATATCATTAAGAACAATCGTTTACCAGGAAAAGCAAAAATGTGGACAAGGTTAGGGTTGTTTGACACCTACCTTTTTTCCTCACCGCATATAGGTTTCCTAGAAAGGAAAAGGAGATCTTACCAAGTGTTCTGTTAAAATACATACAACAACACTGTTTATTACAACACATTTGACAAAAATCATACTGCATTCATATAAACTAAGAAGTTAGTCTGTCATGGTTTGAGTTTTGCGTTTCTGTGTTGTTGCTTGTTTTGTCCCTTCTCGTTTTCCCTGGCGTGTAGGTGCAAGGTAGTGGGCGTGGTAAGGTTGCCGGCACATTCAACGAGGCACACCTGGCTCTCATCATCAATCACTCCTCCTATATAACCCCGGTTCAATCTCCACTCCAGTGCCGAATTATTACAGATGTCACGTTAGTACTCATCGTGTGTTTTTTCTCGTTCACCTTTTTGGTCACTACCGGCTCTAGTGTGTTTTTGTGATCTGACAGTTTCGTGTTTTTCTCCCGGGGGCTCTACGTGCCTTAGGTCTCCAGTGTGCCGCGTGCTTATGCCGTCCGCCGAACGCCGTTTCCAGCCAACCGCGTGTCCCCCTTTCCTGGCATCCTGTGTCGGCAGCCTTCCCGTCTGCTGCCCTCCCTGCACGCCAGCGTCCTTAGTTATATCCCCTCCGTTTTTGATTCCTTGTTTGATAAACCCTTTTTTCACCATCACCTCTCGTTGTCTCTGTCTCTGCTCCGGGGCCCTACTATTGCTAAAACCTAACAGAATAATTCGGCCACATGGACCCCACAGAGACGGAACAGCTGAGACACGCTATCTCCAATCAGGGAATACGCGTCGGCCAGCATGAACAAGTGTTGGTTAGCGCCATGGACAGCATTAATGCGCTAACCGCTAAGGTTGAGCAACTTAGCAGCAGCGTTAACCAAATGCTCACGGCTCTTTCCGGCGTTAGTTCCTCCGGCGGGGTTTCTAACGCTACCGCCGCAGCCGCCTCACCCGCCGTTTCGCCATCCCCTCCAGTACCTAGTCCTGTACATATCAGGGAGCCTCATATCCCCACTCCGGCTCATTTTTCGGAATTAGGAAAGTGTGGTGTTTTTCTGCACCAGTGCTCCCTGGTCTTTTGCCAACAACCGCTCACCTACCAGACTGACAGTTCTAGAATCGCTTTTATCATGGGACTACTCACCGGTAGGGCAGCCGAGTGGTCCGTCGCCATTACCGCAGCTAACGCACCGTATGTATCGATCTACCAGCTCTTTCTCTCTGAAATTCGAAAAGTTTTTGATCATCCGGTGCAGGGTAAGGAGGCCGGTAAACGGTTGCTCGCGCTCCGCCAGGGCTCGGCTTCCGTTGCCTCTTACGCCGTGGATTTCCGCATCTTAGCGGCGCAGTGTGGCTGGGGTGAGGTAGCTCTTCAGGGGGTTTTTCTCGATGGATTAACTGAAGGACTAAAGGACGAACTAGCGGTACGCGATGAGACTTCCTCCTTGGAGGACCTAATTGCGTTAGCCGTCCGATTGGATAACCGTCTCTGCGAGAGACGGAGGGAGAGAGAGGATTCCCTTCTTTTCCGGTCTCGCTCCATGAACCTTCGCTCCGGAGCTGCCGCGGAGGACTTCACACCGGTCGACCCAACAGCCAGCTCCAGCCCTGCTACGTCAGACAACCTGGGTGAGCCCATGCAGCTCGGACGCATGCGTCTCACGCCGCCCGAGCGGCAACGCCGGCTTCGTCTTGGCCTCTGCATCTACTGTGGTCAGGCCGGACACCGTCTCGCCACCTGCCCGTCCACGCCAAAAGACCAGGCTCATCAGCGGCTGGGAGGGCGCTGATGAGCCACACAACCACCTCCAAGGATTCAGCTACCAGGCTCACGCAACGAGGTACGCTAACCTGGCAGCAGGAGACTGCCACCGTTCAGGTTTTGATTGACTCTGGTGCAGACGATAACTTTATTGACTCGAATCTCTCCTCTCAGCTAGGTCTACCCCTAGGGACGCTACCTGAAGCCAAGGACGTTTTTGCGTTAGACGGCAGATTGCTGGCTCAGGTTACACACCGTACTCAGCCATTTTCACTGCGGCTCTCCGGTAACCATCACGAGATAATCACGCTATTTGTTATTCCGTCCCCGTCCACTCCTTTGGTCCTCGGTCTCCCCTGGTTAAAATTACATAACCCACTCATTAACTGGGCTAACTGCACTCTCCAACTGGAGTATTTTTTGCCATTCACATTGCCTGCACTCCGCTACTCCCAGTAATCCAGTCTCCTCTCCCATTCCGGTTGAAACTATTGACCTCTCTACCGTTCCCTCCGACTACCATGATCTGCAAGCAGTGTTCAGTAAGGACCGGGCGTTAACCTTACCTCCTCACCGCCCGTACGACTGCGCTATCGAGATCATTCCGGGGTCCACGCTCCCCAGTAGTCGACTGTATAACCTGTCTAAGCCCGAGAAGGAAAGTATGACTAAATACATTAATGAATCACTGGCAGCAGGTCTCATCCTTCCCTCTTCATCCTCCACGGCCGCAGGTTTCTTTTTCGTGTCCAAGAAAGATAAGAGCCTGCGGCCGTGCGTAGACTACCGGGGCCTCAATAACATCACAATAAAGAATAAATACCCCCTTCCTCTTCTCGATTCGGCGTTTGGGTTCGAGCACCAGTCGGCGATCTTTACGAAATTAGATCTCCGTAACGCCTATCATTTGGTGCGCATCCGCGAGGGCGACGAGTGGAAGACCGCTTTCAACACTCCACTTGGTCAGTTCAAATACAGAGTCATGCCGTTCGGACTCACTAACGCTCCCGCGGTTTTCCAAGCCCTCGTCAACGATGTTCTCCGCGACATGCTCAATTTGTTTGTGTTTGTTTACCTCGACGACATTTTGATATTTTCACGCAACCTGGCCGAACATATTCAGCATGTTCGGCTTGTTCTCCAGCGACTCCTGGAGAACCGATTATATGTCAAGGCAGAGAAGTGCGCGTTCCACGTTTCGTCCGTGGAGTTCTTGGGATTCGTCATAGAAAAGGGGCAACTTATGACGGATCCAAAGAAGATCCAAGCGGTGGTGGAGTGGCCAGCCCCATCCACTCGCAAGCAGCTCCAGCGGTTCCTCGGGTTCGCTAATTTCTACCGCAGATTCATAAGAGACTATAGCCTGGTAGCCGCTCCACTTACCCAGCTCACCTCGACCAAGGTTCCCTTCGTGTGGTCTTCTGCTGCCCAGGCAGCATTTAACAAGTTGAAGCTTCTTTTTTCATCTGCCCCTGTTCTCGCTCACTCGGATCCGTCGCTCCAGTTTGTGGTGGAGGTGGACGCCTCCGACACGGGAGTCGGAGGAGTACTGTCACAACGGTCCCCGGACACCCAAAAGCTCCATCCATGTGCGTTCTTCTCCCGCCGACTGTCTCCAGCTGAACGTAACTATGATGTTGGCAACAGAGAGCTATTGGCTGTGGTGTTAGCGTTGCAGGAATGGAGACACTGGCTGGAGGGCTCCTCCCAGCCATTTATCGTGTGGACCGATCATAAGAACTTGTCCTATTTACGCTCTGCCCATAGGTTAAACTCCCGTCAGGCTCGGTGGGCACTGTTCCTGGGCCGTTTCGAGTTCACCCTCACCTACCGTCCAGGGTCCCGCAACACCAAGCCCGACGCTCTCTCCCGTCAGTTCTCCCCTCCGGAGGAGGAGGGGGTCGTGGAAACCATCCTCCCGAGTGCCTGTGTGGTCGGAGCGGCCAGGTGGGAGGTGGAACAGGTGGTCCAGGAGGCTCTTCGGAATCAACCGCAGCCAGAGGGATGCCCTCCAGGGAGACTCTTCGTGGCGGCGGAGGCGCGATCTGCGGTCTTGCAGTGGGGCCACTCTTCAAGGATCTCATGCCATCCAGGTTTCCATCGCACCCTGGCCCTCATCCGACAGCGTTTCTGGTGGCCGTCTATCTCTCCTGATACCAAGGAGTTTGTCGCCGCCTGCTCCGTCTGCGCCCGTGGTAAGGCCTCCCATCGCCCTCCTGCCGGCCTACTACGCCCTCTTCCTGTCCCCCACCGCCCCTGGTCGCACATAGCCGTTGACTTTGTGACCGGTTTGCCTCCCTCTGAGGGGAACACGGTCGTCCTAACTATTGTGGACCGGTTTTCCAAATCGGTGCATTTCGTTTCCACTGCCCAAGCTCCCCTCAGCTTTAGAGACTGCGAACCTCTTGGTTCACCATGTGTTCCGTCTTCACGGGATACCCCAGGACATTGTGTCAGACCGGGGGCCGCAGTTCGCATCACGAGTATGGAAAGCCTTTTGCCAGGCGTTGGGGGCAGCTGTTAGCCTTTCATCCGGGTTCCACCCCCAGACTAACGGCCAGACGGAGCGGGCAAACCAGGACCTGGAGTCAGCTCTCCGTTGCGTCACCGCCCGTCATCCAGCCTCCTGGTCCACCCACCTTCCCTGGATCGAGTACTCTCATAACTCCCTGGTCAGCTCCGCCACAGGGATGTCGCCATTCATGTCTGCCAACGGTTTCCAACCCCCATTATTTCCCACACAGGAGGCTGGTGTTGCGGTTCCCTCGGTGCGGGAGAATCTACGGCGTGCCCACCGAGTCTGGAAAGAGGTTAGAGCAGCTCTTGCACGCACCACAGCCCGCAACCAGCGCCTTGCAGACCGGCACCGGGTTCCAGCTCCCAGCTATCAGCCAGGTCAAAGGGTTTGGTTGTCCTCACGTGACTTACCCCTACAGGTGGAGAGCAGAAAGCTCGCCCCCAGATTCATTGGACCGTTTGAGATCGACCACATAATAAATCCCAATGTGGTAAGATTGAAGTTACCTCCCAGTCTCCAGATTCACCCAGCCTTCCATGTCTCGTTGCTTAAACCTGTTACCTCCAGTCCATTCAGCCCTCCGGCCGACCCCCCACCACCCACCCGGCTCATCGATAACCACCCGGCCTACACCGTCCGGCAACTACTGGACGTCCGCCGGCGGGGCCGGGGGTTCCAGTTTCTGGTGGACTGGGAGGGTTATGGTCCGGAGGAGCGTCAGTGGGTCTCTCGGGCCCTCATCCTGGACAATACCCTCATCACAGACTTTTACAGACGCTTTCCTGATAAACCGGGCAGAACGCCAGGAGGCGTTCGTTAAGGGGGGGGTACTGTCATGGTTTGAGTTTTGCGTTTCTGTGTTGTTGCTTGTTTTGTCCCTTCTCGTTTTCCCTGGCGTGTAGGTGCAAGGTAGTGGGCGTGGTAAGGTTGCCGGCACATTCAACGAGGCACACCTGGCTCTCATCATCAATCACTCCTCCTATATAACCCCGGTTCAATCTCCACTCCAGTGCCGAATTATTACAGATGTCACGTTAGTACTCATCGTGTGTTTTTTCTCGTTCACCTTTTTGGTCACTACCGGCTCTAGTGTGTTTTTGTGATCTGACAGTTTCGTGTTTTTCTCCCGGGGGCTCTACGTGCCTTAGGTCTCCAGTGTGCCGCGTGCTTATGCCGTCCGCCGAACGCCGTTTCCAGCCAACCGCGTGTCCCCCTTTCCTGGCATCCTGTGTCGGCAGCCTTCCCGTCTGCTGCCCTCCCTGCACGCCAGCGTCCTTAGTTATATCCCCTCCGTTTTTGATTCCTTGTTTGATAAACCCTTTTTTCACCATCACCTCTCGTTGTCTCTGTCTCTGCTCCGGGGCCCTACTATTGCTAAAACCTAACATAGTCAACTCTGAGATTTCCAACTTCCGACATCATTTGTTCAAGCTGTAAGTTAACTTGGGGGGAATGGATGTCCTAAGGAAGTTCAGCATATTGTGGCTAATTGCTGAATATAAAAAATACATACAACAGCAATTTATGCTTCTTTTGGAAACACATGAACAAAAGACGAGGAGGCAGTTGTAAACAATACAAACACATATTGCATAATTACACATCAAATTATGTGTTAAAACCAACAATTTTATACAAATGAACAAACAAAAAACAACAATCAACGAACAATTTTATAATAAATGCATTCATCCAATAACGATGAAGGCTGCCATGTAATTCCGAAGTTGTCGGAAAGTCGGAGCTCGTTTTTCCGAGTTGAGTTCCGAGTTGTCTTGAAAGCAGTACAAGTCTCCAGTGTGTATGGCAGGGGTGGGGACGAGACTTAGCTTTTCAAAAAGTGGGAGGGTTTGTCACGGTGGATCACTTGCGCATCACAACATGATCTGTTTACTTCCAGTATACAAACAGGAACTCAAAAAACACAAGCCAGAGACCTACAGCGCCCCTCAATGGACAGAGGACGCCATCGCGCAACTCGAAGGCTCCCTGGCATGCACCAACTGGGACACATTTGATGGGGAATTAAACGACAGGGTCTCCATCATCACAGACTACATCAATTTCTGTATCCAGACCACCATACCAGTAAAGAAAATAAAAAAATACCCCAACTTCAAACCATGGATTACACCACAACTAAGAAAAAGCCTGAAAGAAAAACACAGAGCCTTCAAGCTCAAGGACTGGACAGCACTCAGTGCAGCAAACCGGGCAGTACAAAATGAGGTCTTCAAGGCCAAACTACAATACAAAAATAAACTGGAACAAAAATTCAGCTCCATGAACACCAGGCAAGCCTTCCAGATGGCCAAAACACTGACCGGAAGTGCACCCAGACTCAGCACTCCAATCCCACCCGAGCAAGGACATCAGCTGAACATCTTTTTCAACCGGTTCGACACGGATGACTATACAGAAGAGTGTCGCAGACAGCTGTATGCACTCCCCCTACTGGACCCAAATGACCCAGCCCTTCTCAGAGGAGGATGTCAGGCGGCAACTGAGGAGATGCAAGCCAGGCAAGGCTCCAGGGCCCGACGGGATCTCAGCAAGGATGCTAAAAACCTGTGCCACTGAACTCTCTGCAATAATCCATTCACTCTTCTGTGAGGTCTACCATCAATGTAAAATCCCCACCCCCTGGACAGCCATAATAATACCAGTACCCAAAAAAATCATACTGCATTCATATAAACTAAGAAGTTAGTCCACTCTGAGATATCCAACTTCCGACATCATTTGTTCAAGCTGTAAGTTAACTTGGGGGGAATGGATGTCCTAGAAACCACGACCCAAAGAACCTAACGACTACCGCCCCATCGCCCTCACATCCATCCTGATGAAGTGCCTGGAATACCTACTGCTTCACACCATTCTGCCACACGTCGGTCAACATCTGGACCCCCTCCAATTCGCCTACAAGGCCAAGAGTGGCACTGAGGATGCTGTGGCCTGCCTGCTGTACCTCCTCCTACAACAATGATCTTTGGCTCCCCACAACTCCACCACCCCATCATCACTAACAACGAAACAGTAGAGACTGTAGACCACTTCAAATACCTTGGACTCACAATTGACAATAAACTCACTTTTGAACACCACAGACATCCATAAAAAAAGGAAACCAGAGATTTCCAGCAGTGCGCAAATTAAAAGGACTTCATGTTGCCCCCCATCTACTCCTACTACTGTACACCAGCATTGTTCAACCCATTCTACTATACTGTTCCACATGCTTCTTCATTATTCTCACTGTAAAAAAACACAATAGACTCACCCAAATAACAAACACTGCCACCAAAATAATAGGTCTGCACACCCCAAAACTACAGGAACTTAACAACAAGGCCATCACACGTATCGCTCATGCAATATCCCTGGACATTACTCACCCACTCAACCGCTACTTCTCACTCCTACCTTCTGGCAAGAGGTATAGTACAATAAGGTGCAACAAAGCCCGCTTCAGCAGAAGCCTAATCCCCTCAAACAAAGCAAAACCTCACAGATAAAGGAATCAAATGTATGCCTCCCATGTACCCCAACATTGATACCTGTATACCTGATACCTGATAACTGTATGTGTGTGTGTCTATCCCCCCCCACCTTCCAAATGAATGTATACATGTTTTTCTTGCTGCATATGCCAAATGTGTTAAATGTCTGATGTCAAATGAATGTATACGTGTTTTTCATGTTGCATATGTCAAATGTGTTAAATGTCTGATGTCATGTGTGTAAAAGTCTAGGTGTTTTGGACTATGTACCTTGTGTGCCACAGATGTGTGGCATGTTTGTCTGTCAGAAAAGCCTGGCGAAAAATGTATGACAAAAACATATGAATGACTGTGAAAAAGAATTTCCCCAAGGGGACAACTAATAAACTAACTAACTAACTAACTAAAATAAATCGCAATTCTATACCACTAACAAGGCTCAAAATCGCACCACACTTCCACGGTAGCATAATGAGGGTCCCTACATGTAAAACGAAGCATTGAGAACTTTGTAAGTGTACAGACAGTTTATTAAAAAGAAAGTTTAGAAAGCCAGTGCCTTCACGAAAACAAGCAGGCACCATCTTTGGAAAACAGTCACGACCAGTCGAGCGACGAACGCCGTGCAATGTAATGAGCCGGAAGAGGTGTACACATGAGATGTCAATGAATCAGAAGGTGTGCATCTAGTATAAGGTGTGCGAAGTGCAAACAGTGCGTGTGCATAGAGAAGAGAAGAAAATGGTTTGTGTTTGTGCTTTTCCTGACTGCGATCGTCGCTCAACTGGTCATGACTGTTTTCCAAAGATGGCGCCCGCTTGTTTTCGTGACGGCACTGGCTTTCTAAACTTTCTTTTTAATAAACTGTCTGTACACTTACAAAGTTCTCAATGCTTAATTTTACATGTAGGGACCCTCATTATGCTACCGTGGAAGTGTGGTGCGATTTTGAGCCTTGTTAGTGGTATAGAATTGCGATTTATTTTACATGAATATCCTGCCCCCACAGCTAGCGTTATACGCTAGTTAGCGGTTTTCGAGAACTTTGTTACATTCGACTAGAATGAAAACTGATCCCAGAGAACGGTCCAACTCGGTGGACATGTGTTATAAACATATGGTCTCATTTTGCGCCGGAATTGTCCTTTAATGTGTAAATGTGTAATACAGACATAAACCAGAAGTAAGTACAAATACATTTTAAGCGCAAAAATATGAAAAATACCTACATTGAATACTTCTATTTTAAGTCTATATCGTGGTATTGAAGTAATTCAACTATAGGTAACGCAATTTGCTGTCTTGCACTGCTGTCTTGCACTGCTTGTACTGGTTGCAGCTTTGACTACACAGGAGTTGGTTGGGATGGGTTGGTTGACATGCCAAGACAGTTTGTAACGGACCCTATGCCTGGTCCCATGTGGTATGAGAGTGAAATCCATTACCTGGAGGACAATAAACTGTGCAGACAACAACTTGGTTATCAGGGGCTTGGTTTTCCCACACAAGGACATCCACAAAGCAACATGGGTTTACACCAACCATATGGTTAGGCAAAAAACCAGTTCAACAACATCTGCATCAACCCGAACTTTAGGACACTTCTAGATGTCAGAGTGAAAAGGGGAGCTGATGCTGGGTCTGACCATCACCTAGTCATAACAAAGATGCAGCTGAAACTGAAACACATGAATCCCACAACGTACAGCAATTTCAAGATATAGGCACACTGGAACTATATCAGGTCACATTACATAACCGGTTTTAAGCACTACAAGACCAAGAAACAGAAACCCCAAGTTCACCGGAGGAGAGGTGGAAAGATCTAAAGACCATATGCAAAGAGACATGAGAAGAAGTGGTAGGGAGAAAAAAGACAAAAAGCAAACCGTGGCTTTCCACAGAAACACACAAGAAAGTGAGTGAGAGAAGGGAAAAGGGAGGTACTAAATAGAAGTAAAACTAGAACAAAGAAGACAGCAGCACAGAAAGAATATGTGGCAGCAAACAAGGCAGTTAAGAAATGTATTAGAAGGGACAAAAATAAGTAGATCTAGGATTTAGCACAGCAGAGGATGGGGCAGGAAAAAACAATCTGAAGGAACTGGATAACTGCATAATATTATTATGCAAAATGACAATAATAACAATCATCCTATACATACACCATGATTGAACAATCATTACTTGTGTTAACTTAGAGGGTCACAAGAAAGCCCCTCTCAACTGTTGTTGAATCTAGAGATAACGGGTACTGTGTTCTGCTATCTGCTATTGCATGACTGTTGCATGACACAGCAGTCATACCTCCTTGGTATGGAGGTATCGACACTTAGACAATCCTAGAAGGGCCTGTCTGACGAGACAGGAAGAGGAAGTGTTTTAAAAAGTATATATTCTCTGTGTTAAAACGTAAGAGTTAGTGGCTTCATGAACCTACTCCGGATTGCATGTAAGATTGCTCTCTGTAATAAATCATTTTACTATTATACCTTATTCATTCTCCAAGTCCTACCTTCATCAAAAGAGAACACCTTCATTAGAACGACAAGCTGAAAAATAACATCACTTGGCAAGCCAGCCAGGAGGATTCGACTTTGGACGCTCACTCGAGGCGAGGCCGTGTCCTCTCAGTCAGGCGCCATAGGAAAAAGGTGACCAGAGCCATTTATAAATCTGTATTAGTGTTGACTGAATTGTACATTGTAAGAGTATTGTGAATAACATTGTCATTTTCCTAAAAGAACAAATAATAGTAGCACTGGTTATTTAATAATTAAACTGAAGTAAGTTAAAAGAGGGGTGGACAGAATAATAAATGTATAAATTAAATTGATACCGGCAGATGTTTCTAAATCAAAAGTTTGGTAACGGTTTATATTAAGGTCCTTGTAATAACCATTAATTAATAGGTAATAAGGCCCTTGTAAGTCCTTACAAGATGTTTATTAACATTGTGTGTTCATAAGCCTATATAAGTGTAATGGCACACAGTAATGGCATTATAATACAGTTAATAGCAGGCTATAACACATTAATAAGCGCTTATAAGAAACTTGTTAACAGTTTGCAAATGCTTAAGAACATTAATAAAAGCCTCATAACCCACCCATTACGTCTTTGCCATGCCTTTATTAATCTTCTTTTTCTTATTGATATTAAAATATACTTTATTGCTCATCTATTATAAGTTAACTATGCACTTGTTAACAGTTAACTATGCTTTTTGCAGTTACCGGATCTAAAGCGAGAACAATGCCTTATTAAGTCTAATAAATATTTCATTATGTGTTAATTACTGGTTAATGATTTTCACAACCTCCACATCTAGAATGTGGTCAAGGCTGATATAATGGGAAGGGAAAAAAAACATAATACATGTGTTTCAACTGTGAAGGCCAAAATTGTTTTATTTATTGCTGTGGACTAAAAATGTAACAAAATAAAAACACTTTCAGGAACTATAAAAATTGAAGCATATTATTAAAAACATTGAAATTAACATAAAGTGCAACATAAAACTGAGGTAGATGGGTTTTTTTTTTAAATTCCCCTGAACATTTAACGTTTGAACTTTTTTTTTAAACATGGTCCATCAGCACCACATCAATTCAAAAGTCCCCCTTTCCAACAGGCAACCGTTTTCCTGATTTCTTAAGTGCCCGAACTGTGTCGTCAATATCTGGACAGTCACGGATGGCATCTCGACATTTCCCAGCAAAATGACCGAGCTTGTGCTTTGTTGTATGCTGATCTTTAAAATCAGCAAACTTTTCAGGGACAGCAATGGAAAGCTCTGCAATTGGTGCATTCAAGGCAAATGTATTGCGATCCACTCCCACTATTCTGCAAGCAGCAGTGATGCTATTGTAGTGTATTTTCTGATATACATTTACAGGATATTCTACTTCTTTCTTTTATTCATTGTATTTCACTCATTCTTTATATGTAGAATACTGCTGTGTCATGGGAGAACATTCCTGTGTCTCCTAGTAAGCTATTAGGGGTAATCCTGAGGGCCTGCTCAGGGTCAGCAGGATGCCCTGATGACCCCAGGCTGCTGAAATAACAACAAGATGCCCTGATGAACTCAGACTGTGTTTCCGTATGTGGTTTACGATAGGAAGTTGTTGTGTTGTAAAAGTTAGACAGTCTAGGTGTTGTTTCAGCTTGCAGGACTGTCACGCATGGTATGGCTTAGAGAGGCCTATAAGAAGTGTGTGCATTAGAGAGGAGAGAGTTTCGGACCCCTTTGGGGGATTCGGACTCAGATTGGGAGAAGATTCGGCCACCATTCAGATGCATAGAATGTCATCCCGCTTGTGTTCTCTGTTAAATAAAAAGTTATTTACTCAGACACTTTTGGGAGCGGACCTCCATCATTTCATCATCCACAAACCAGTATTCTGGCAGCCGAGAAGAATATACTACATTATTGGCGTCACGAACAGGATTGGCTGAATGCGCAAAATCGTTGACCAGAGACCAACTCGATGCAGTTTAAACCCAGAAGAAGTGCGCACAAAAATAGGTGAGTTCACGTTCACCTAACTTCTGGTTTTTATACTGTGTCCAGGTGTTTTCTGTCATGCGGTGGGTCCGCAACTAAAAAGACTCTCTGCGGAGAAGAAATAGGCTGGTGGATGATGGATGAGAGAGTTCCGTTATAAATTTACTAAAAATATACTTAGAGAAACAAAATGAAATTAAAGAAATAAAATTAAAGTAACAAATGAAACTAGAAGTAACAAAAACGTTTAGAAATAAAAAACAAAAATAAAAACGAGAGGAATAGAGGCTTGATATGGTTAAGGACGTCAATGGGAGACAGTTTAGTGTGTGCATGTTTTGAGAAAAAGCCCATTGACAGCACAAATGGAAATGCGAGTAGAGAAGGATGAATGAAGAGTATGCGCTCATCACCCGATAAGAAAAACCGTCATTGGTTCGTAACATGTGCACCAATTTGAAAATAATTAAAACCAATGACAGATCAAATGTATGTGTGGGTTTAAGTGTGAAGGAGACACATGTTTTGAGTGAGACAAAAGCCTTGGGTACATTTTGATGAGAGCGAGTTTGCGGCCTGGCCCAAGGCAAATGTGAAAATGCAGCAAAAGGAGTGACACTATCAGAGTACTGAAAATGTCAGTGAATGTGTATGCACTTAGATGCATTTGCGATGATAGGAGACACACGCTTCCAAAGTAATGTGACGGTGACTGTGACAGCGCTAAAGAAAAGTAAGTCGTTGGAGAACTTTCATGCAGCAGCATAAAATGGTAAACTGTCGATAAGAGATGATAAGATGATAAAGTGAAAAGCCCGGCCGGGTAATTTACAGCCTACAAAATAATAAAGACAAAAAAAAATTTGCATAAACACCTAAAGTTGGATAGGGAAAATTAAGAAGCTTCAAAATAAGTGTTTTGTTCAATGTTCAATGTTCTGTGTCTGTTTGTGTGTCTGTTCTGTGTTACTGTGAAGTAAATGTGGTTTGTCTGTGGAGAAAGAACAAAGAAAAAAGGTGATGACCAATCCCTGTTAAAAGGGACAAAGAAAAAAGGCGTTGGCCACTCTGTTATTTGGCGTGTAAGAAAATTACTGTGGATCATTAGGCCTAAAGTTAATTTTAGTCTATGTTTGTTCTATAGCCTACAAGTGCTTATAGCGACGGAGATGTGAGAGACTGTAAAGAAAAAGTAGAATAAACAGCGGTTATAGATGTTATCAAGTTGTGTGAGTGTGCTAACGATGCGTGAATGAAGTTACTTATTTGTAAATTGAGCTCTAAAGTATTATTAAAGACAAGTGGTCTGATTGTGGGAGTGACGACTCCTTATGTAAATATTGTAGAAAGAAGTCTTATTATTTCTTGAAGTTGTGAAACTGTTTAGATTAAGAAACTGCTGGCGGAAGTCTAGGGAAACACTCGCAGGGGCGATGCAAATAATTCTCTAGCTGGGGGGCCACCAGGTTTTCCCCCTCTGATTCAGAAGACAGACTCTGCTCTCTCTGAAGTCACGTTAACAAGTGAACTGCGCATGTGTGGGTTTAAGGAGGAGCTACAAGTTACACAGACGCGTGGTCACGCCCCTACTGCACTCCCGTAGCTGAAAGGGGAGAGAAGGCAGACTGAAGCCTAGTACAATAATTCTGTTTATTGGTGGTCATTACTTGATCATGAATCATATTATTGAGACTTTTAAAATTATAAGAAATTACAAGGTTAAAAAAAAAAGGAAAGAAAATAAATTAATTAAAAGGGGGAGAGAGAAAAATGAGTATTAGAAATGGTTAGTAGGGATAAAAACATACTAGGAAACATTACTTAATCATGAATTTTATTATCTAGACTTTTAAATTCATCAATATCTATGTCAACAGATGTCATTACTGCGATAAAAAATGTTGTTGTGTAAAAACTGATTATTCTTAAGCGTCAACTTGTCAGTAATATGAAGGTGTTCAAATTGACATTAACCCTTTGTTTTATTCTTTCCTTTATTTACATTTGCACGAGAACCTTAAGCGAAGGAGGGGACCTCCACGGAAGGGGGGTTCCTGTCCAAAGAAACATCTCAAACGTCTCATGTGCATTTCGTCGTCGATTCATAAAGTAATGCTTGTAACAGATTTAGGTGATGCTACAACCCAGGCAGTTATTAGACAGCCGATCGCCATAGCAACACCACTTTTAGTGGAAGGTGAAGAGATAGCATCTACTACTTACAGATAGTATTAGCACATCAACTCTTACAGGGGATGTGAGACCAATAACTACAACAAGGACAGTTTCTGAATTTACAACTACTACAACTAGGACCCTTATAAGTGAAACTGTGGAGATAAGATTCTCTACAGCGGTGTTATGAGTGGGAAGAAAAGAGAGGATGTGACAGAAGACATTGACAGAGGACATTGACAGAGCAATGACGACATTTGTGATATTTACAGAGACCTATAGGTACAATTCAGAAATTACTTACTACATCTATGACATCCACAGAGTCTCCAAGTGTAGCACTGAAACTCACTACTGAAATAAAGAATAATGGTAATGAGACATTTGAAAACATCATTATGTCCAACACACAAGATCCACTAAGACCTAAGACTACTCAGAATCAACTTAATATGACTCAGACTGAGAGCACGATGACTGACTATAATCTGCTGGACAACAGCTGGACACAGACTGAGAAGGTTGAAAACTTGCATGCAATACTACAACGAGATGCTAGATTGAAGGCATATGGGTTTGACTCTTCAGTATTACAGGTCTCCGACCCATGGGCAAGCAGAGACATGTGGTTCCAACAGGTAACTCATTCTGTAAAAACAACAACCTATGGGAAGTGTCCATGTGTGGTTAGGGTTCCATCACCCAGCACATGGCCGTCAATTTTAGAGACAGTAAATCAGGACAGAGCCCCCTAGTAGGAGAACTCAGGAGATCTGAGAGAGAGAAGAGGACAATAAAGCAGAGCAGCACTAGAGCTGCAAGAAGTACTTAGATAAGGAAGAAGAAGAAGAAGAAGAAGAAGAGAGAGGGGCAATAAAGAGTTATGCAGGAGTTTACCCTATAATAGCAGTGGTGATGATGATATTGATACTGATAATAATAATAGTAATAGTAATAATAGTAATGGTAATAATAATAATAATAATGATACATTTTATTTGAAGGTGCCTTTTAAGACGCACAAGGTCGCCTTACAGTGCAAAGTGGTAAAGAGACAACCAGCTCAGTATGTCCCATGGGGATCACAGGACTTAGTGGGGTTAGAATGAAACATAATAAAGAAAGCGTTTAAGGATATGTTGGGACATAGAAAGTATACATGTAGAGAGCAATTATGTATTAGTGTTTGTTATTTGTTTTTGTGTTTTCTGTTAATTTGCTTTCTCTGTGTGTTTGTTTTAGAACTGTGTGTAAGTGTTTTGGTGCTTTATAGGACAAATAGCAGACCAACAGCGCAGTTACGTCACATGAAGCCCCGAACCCCTGGTACCCCCTCATGAGTCTTTGTGCATAAGACAGTTAAAAGAAAGTTTGTTCTGGGTTGCCAGGGTCTACCGGTAGGTGTGTCCCCAGAGGGGGAGAGTGGACTGCGTGGTATAAGTCCCGCTCTGTTGTCATGGCGAGCCATATCTTGCTTTCCATGTGTTTTGTTGAAATAGATTTAATTTTGTTTTTGTTTTTGTGTGTTTTCTTTGTTAAATTGTCAAAATGCTTTGGTCAGACAAATGTCGTCTGAACATGCCAACAAAAGTGTCTGTGATGTGAATGGAGTTAAAGCAGGTGGAGACAACAGCTCCCCTACTGCTAGAAACCTGCACTGCATGTTGTAGTCCAGGAAGTTTCTGCACACATGCTTCCGTGTGTGTGTGGGTTTGATAGTTGTTACCCCCAGTGGCCAACTTGCAAATAATTTTACAGCTTGTGAGAATGAGCTACTGTTAACTCAGTGGAGTTTTAGAACAATACTTATCGTATTGTACAATTTTATGTCATTTCTCCTATTTATGAGACTATTTACCTTTGAGTGAAAGTTACAAGGTACATTTTATTCAGTAACAATGTAGGTTGTTAACATCCTTTTGAGCAATAACCTGGTTAAAATGATCACTGAAAAGTACTTCAGCAATCTGTTGGGAAGGGATCTAATGCACAAGCTAGATTGTTATTGACATTGGGAAGAATTGGGTTTACCTTGCAAACGCCAACACCTAATGCTGTTATGCTATGTTGAATATTTTTATTTGTTAGCTTCGTCCACCACCGCGTCATAATTACAGCGTTAACGCCGTGTGGTGTCTCCATTACGTATACACATGACTGCATGGATAGATGTCATATATATCTGTCTCTATTCCTCCACGGTCACCTATCCTATGGGCTGAACATAACAATTAGAAGGGAGTTATCCCCATACACGGCATCCTGCAACAGGCCAGTAGGGAAGGCTGGTTAGCCTATGACGGGTACGATCCCACCTTGAAACCTGGGGACAACCTAAGGCAGGCACAGTCACAATTACTTGGCCTAGTCACTCAGTGCGTTTACATGACACTCAAGAAAGTCGACTTTTTGGCTTAACCCAACAATGATTGGATTACTAAGATGCATGTATACACCTTAATCAGGTTAAAATCGGTTCGAGTCGACCCTCTCATTATCAGGTTAAGACCCCTAGATTATGCGATCCATAGCCGACTAAGCCGTGCATGTAACCAGTCGGATTGGATTATCCGTTGAATTGCGTTCTGCGCATGCTCGAGATCTTTTCCCGGGGCCGTGAACCGGAAGTAGAAGGAGACGATAGTCTTGTTGTTGTTGTTGTTGTTGTTGTCGCCGTCGGATAAGGGATAACGAGAAACGGCGATTTATTTAAAAAGGTGGCGCTATAAGAATTGTGTCCGGGCCGCGGGAGCGCGCATGGCATTCATTAAAGGTGGAAGCACGCGGACACTACGCTTCCATTTCACCTAAGGCTGAATTAAAAGTATGTTTTTCTAAATGTGGGTCATCAACGAGGTTGTAAAGTAGTGACTTCGGGCACATCTGTCAAAATAAATGTTTTTTTCTCCCGACGTGTTTACGACCTTTATTCATTCATTCAGGGCTGTTCTGGTGGGAGAAATATGTTTTCAGTAGACAGCTGTCAACTAACTTTGGGTCGGCGGTGTATTTAAGAAGCTGGCGCAGAAGATGGAGGAAGCGGTGCCGTGCCTATAGGAGTGTATCTTCATCAACGTGCATTCAGTACACACTACGCTTCGATTTAACCCAAGGCTGAATTTAAAGTCCATGTTTTTCTAAATGTTGCTCATCAACGAGGTTGTAAAATAACTACGATCTTTATTCATTCATTGCGCGGCCGAACTGACGGCGGCATTCTCTGATATGAATCTTACAGACTGCGTCGGGTTCTCCGACTCTCTGGTCCACAACAAGTAAAGACTCCTAGTCGGGTTTATCTCGCCCATGGGGAAAAGGAATTGGGGGAAATTAACTTTGGCTTTGACTCTCTGAAGTCCAGACTGAAACGCGACATGGAGGAGAAAGCGATGTTTCAGCAGACAGCTGTCAGTTCACTTCGGGTCCATATCGTTTCTCCGACGCTCCGCTGTTCCTCTCGGTCGTATGCGGACCGCTCCGCGGACGACCGAGTCCGCATACGACCGAGAGGAACAGTGGAGCGGCGGAGAAATGATTATCACCCGAAGTGAACTGACAGCTGTCAGCTGAAACATCGCTTTCTCGAATGAGTTTGTTGTTGCTGGTGACGTAAAGGGGTCAACCGGTGGCTCTACTACCACTAGTTGAAATGGGCACAGCGCCACCTATCGTACCGGGGCATTACATGCTCCGGCCAATGAATCGGATTACTCGCCGCCATGTATACGCGGACAATTGCAGTTGACCAGTTGCGGAGCACCCTTTAACCTTAACTACAGCCAATCTAGTAGAAAGGGAAATTGCAGCCAGTAAATCCTAAACTAAAATTTTGAGACAATATGGGTTTACCATCAACCGCTTTTAAACCACGCTGTTACCAAATTTAAATCATGCACTATACCGAAAACAAAACGCAAATCCTTATACACCTTAAGGGTTTAAAAAGTTGACATATCCTAGTTATTGCCACCATTTCCACTGCTTAAGTCGACATGTCTGAGATCTATCCTATCCTCCACCTTTCAACCCAAATGGTTTCTCCTTTGATGGTTTCATCTTCTCGCATTGCTCGTCTATGCTCCGCAACTGGTCAACTGCAATTGTCCGCGTATACATGGCGGCGAGTAATCCGATTCATTGGCCGGAGCATGTAATGCCCCGGTACGATAGGTGGCGCTGTGCCCATTTCAACTAGTGGTAGTAGAGCCACCGGTTGACCCCTTTACGTCACCAGCAACAACAAACTCATTCGAGAAAGCGATGTTTCAGCTGACAGCTGTCAGTTCACTTCGGGTGATAATCATTTCTCCGCCGCTCCACTGTTCCTCTCGGTCGTATGCGGACTCGGTCGTCCGCGGAGCGGTCCGCATACGACCGAGAGGAACAGCGGAGCGTCGGAGAAACGATATGGACCCGAAGTGAACTGACAGCTGTCTGCTGAAACATCGCTTTCTCCTCCATGTCGCGTTTCAGTCTGGACTTCAGAGAGTCAAAGCCAAAGTTAATTTCCCCCAATTCCTTTTCCCCATGGGCGAGATAAACCCGACTAGGAGTCTTTACTTGTTGTGGACCAGAGAGTCGGAGAACCCGACGCAGTCTGTAAGATTCATATCAGAGAATGCCGCCGTCAGTTCGGCCGCGCAATGAATGAATAAAGATCGTAGTTATTTTACAACCTCGTTGATGAGCAACATTTAGAAAAACATGGACTTTAAATTCAGCCTTGGGTTAAATCGAAGCGTAGTGTGTACTGAATGCACGTTGATGAAGATACACTCCTATAGGCACGGCACCGCTTCCTCCATCTTCTGCGCCAGCTTCTTAAATACACCGCCGACCCAAAGTTAGTTGACAGCTGTCTACTGAAAACATATTTCTCCCACCAGAACAGCCCTGAATGAATGAATAAAGGTCGTAAACACGTCGGGAGAAAAAAACATTTATTTTGACAGATGTGCCCGAAGTCACTACTTTACAACCTCGTTGATGACCCACATTTAGAAAAACATACTTTTAATTCAGCCTTAGGTGAAATGGAAGCGTAGTGTCCGCGTGCTTCCACCTTTAATGAATGCCATGCGCGCTCCCGCGGCCCGGACACAATTCTTATAGCGCCACCTTTTTAAATAAATCGCCGTTTCTCGTTATCCCTTATCCGACGGCGACAACAACAACAACAACAACAACAAGACTATCGTCTCCTTCTACTTCCGGTTCACGGCCCCGGGAAAAGATCTCGAGCATGCGCAGAACGCAATTCAACGGATAATCCAATCCGACTGGTTACATGCACGGCTTAGTCGGCTATGGATCGCATAATCTAGGGGTCTTAACCTGATAATGAGAGGGTCGACTCGAACCGATTTTAACCTGATTAAGGTGTATACATGCATCTTAGTAATCCAATCATTGTTGGGTTAAGCCAAAAAGTCGACTTTCTTGAGTGTCATGTAAACGCACTGAAGGAGTTGGACAATCATAATCAGACATTGACAGAGGTGCATGGTGTTGTGCTCATGGACATTTTGTTGCACCTACCTGGCTGTTAAATTTGCTCATTAAAGATGCGCATGGTTTTGACCATGGCGCAAGGGGGGAGGTAATGAAGGTTTTTTATCAGAAAACAAGATTTTTGGTCACCATACTTGTAAACAATAATTGATAATCAGCTCAATGATTGTGAAGTAACGATGCAGAAACAACGTAAGAAAAACAATCATTACTCCAGTGGGACACATTCCCACACCTGAGGGACCATTTAGACATCAGGTCTTGGACTATGTTGATATGATCAAAAGTGTATATGGTAAAAGGTACATGCTAGTAGTCATTGACAGATTCAGCAGATGGGTAGAAACAGTCCCATCAAAAGATAAAAGTGAGACTACTGTAATTAAGTTTTTGACTAGAAAAATCATGCCAAGGTTTGGAATTCAATTAGAAATTAGCTCAGACAATGGATCAGCTTTCATTCAGAAAACTGTGAATAGTGTGGTGCAGCAGTTACGCATCAAACAGCGATTAGGTGTTTACCATTCCCAGTCACAAGGAATAGTGGAAAGAGTGAATGGGACATTCAAGACAAAAATTAACAACATTTCTGCATGTGAAAATTGAATTGGGTAGATGCACTACCACTAACACTAATGAGTTATCGCATGCAAGCTAACAGAATGATGCATCTAATCCCGCATGAAATGCTTGAGGGTCGACCCATGCTTTCACCTACATTTTGAGGGCCCCACAAGGGACCCCCATTAGAACAATTAGAAATAGAATTGAAAAAGTATATAAGACAACTAACTTCCATACACAAGCTCTACCAGGAGAAAGACAGAGTTCCAGAGCTGGAGGACGACCACCAAGGGGGGTGGAGCCAGATGACCAGTTGTACCTGAGGGGTTCAGGAGAAACTGGAACGAGCCCAGGAGAGAAGGACCATTCAAAGTCACCAATGCGACACCAACCGTCATCGAGGTGGAAGGGAGTTCCACATGGTACCACCTCAACCACTGCAGAAAAGATGTTCAACCAAAGACGAGGAAGGAGCACAAGAAGGAGCTGGGAGCATGTGTACCCGGCACTGAATGACCATCACGGGACCAGAGGAAGAGTGTAACCACAACAACAGAGTAGACCTGGACCAGCCAGGAATTAGGTGGTAATACTAGAGAAAGCATGAACGTGTTGCAGGAAAGGCCAGCAATGAGATATTCGGGAATAGTTAAACATGCAAGGGAAAAAGGTCAGAAAATCAAGTTTTCTTATATGTTCAAATATATATTCAATTATATATTCAAAGTGTTAACTATGCAGACGAACAACAAATTATTCTTACTGTCATAATAGGTAGCGAGATGCTAGGTAGCCATACACTCAAAGTATAACTTAGTAACCCGGGGACAAGTTCAATGTACAATAGATATTCGGCAAGAACCAATGTACTGGTGTATAACAGTAGAATTAAGAGATCAATGGGATCAGGTAGTAGTATGTATATATATAGAAGTAAAAAGAGGTTTCCGCATGTAGAGTTAGAAATAATACTAGACTTAAAACCAAATGTAGAAGTCTCTTGTGTGACCAAGGACCAACGTGGTATAGTCCTTCAATATGACAAAATAGATCCAGATCTGGTTACTGAGGAAATAGATTCGACTCAAAATGATGACAAAATTGAAAATAATAATAACTTCTCAATAACAAGAATACTTAAACAGTATGGATTTGAACGCATTGAAAAACAAACTGTGGTAAAATCAAAAGAGTGGTTTTATAAGCAAACAATAGGTATACATGGGTGGTATTTACTGGAAGTCTGATACAAGCAAAATTGTTATGTGTGCTAAAACTCATCAAGATACATTGTATATAATAAATATTGAATATAATTGGGGAATCTGTGAACAAGAGATTGAGGAGTTACACTAAAAAAAACAAGAACAGGAAAGACAACAACTTGAAAGAAGTCAAATGCAAAGTACAACAGTGAGCCCAAATGACGATACATGGTCAATACCCTTATGTTGAGGCAATGTTTGATGTATATGGGATCAAGTGAATACAGTAAATCTAAAGAAGGACATTGTCCAATAGAATAGGAGAATTGTCTGTACCCAAAGGGGTTGAACTTTAAGTAGAGCAGGGATTAGAATGCTTCCAAAACGATGAAGGAAGTGTAGAAGATAATGTGACATAATGTGATCTATGTGACACCATTTGGAGTGTAACCAAAAACTGTATTGATCGATACCAAACAAGAAGACCAGTGCCTATTATAAAAGGGGATAGAGCCAGTGAACGTCTTATGTCTTATATAACATTCCAGTGGCATAATTGTTTATATCAAAATCAGGACAATGATAATGACAATAAGGAAATCGAGGGTAGTTTATTTGAAGTGTATCCATTTTAAATACTCAAGCTTACTAATGACTGTTCAATGACTATGTTGGACCTGTGTGACCATAAATATTCATTTATTCACTAATATTCACCTATTATTTGAACCATCTATTTATACACATTTGTTTGATATATTAAGTGTGCACAGAAATTCACTTATTAACAATTATTTACTATTATCTATATAAATGGGAATCAGCCTTCAAACTTTAACAGGGAACCAGTATTAATGATCACCTAACGGGAACAAAGTAGATGATAAGTAACAAGGGGGGATCAGTTGAATATTAATTAGCAATAATAACAAATTATGGGAAAATTAATTAATAATAATAGAAGATTATTTGGTTCATTCAGGATTTTGGACACGCCTGTTCTATAATTACACTGTAATAACAATTGTTCACATATTGGTTATGTTATGTTGTGTCAGATATTTTTCTGCAAAGATACGGTTTGGTTCTGGAATTTCTTCCTCTCAGGACAATAGAGGGAGGTCCATTGGAGAGAGGACAGTTGATCTGGGGCTCCTGCCCTACATGGACTCAGAGACTCATAACTGGACATTGGAATGGACTGCAAACACGGGATGAACAACAGGAACATTGCTTCCTGTTACCAGCTGTTGATCATAATTTTTATACTAGGAGGCAACATGGCTGACAGTTTTATCTGAATATGATGTGTTTTTATGTTTTATATTTTGTTTTCTTTAATTCCTTTAATGATTGATTATTCACAAGTGATTGGTGTTGACAGTTGTTAACACTCTGTAATGATGATTGTTGTGCATTGACAGTGATTAGCTTAAAGAGAAGTGCTTCATCCTGATTGGCTTGTGGGTGAGAACTTCTCTGGATTAGGAAACCGTCATGATACTCTTTTTACATCTCCTAGAGGTGGTTTTCGACTGGATGATGGTAACCCGACCTGGACAGACCTCTCTTCAGCTGCTGAAAGGGTAACTGGGGAGAGTGCTTCCAGGTGGGGTGAGCATAGCTCATGAATTTGACCTTATTAGAACAATTGAATAGTTTACCTAGTCTAAAAGTAAATAAAATAAGGTGTGCATAAGATCCAAAGGTAACACTAAAAGACTAAATTGGTTGTTCCAAAGAGCTTGATAAATTAGGACCTAGAATTACTGTCATATATTTGATGTTATTATCATCAAAATATGAGGGAAAGCTTTTTGAGAGAATGCAAGCGAGAAGAATAGATGCTATATGTAGTTTTGCGTGACTTCTTCAAAGTCACGAGGGGGGAATATGTAGTGTATTTTCTGATATACATTTACAGGATATTCTACTTCTTTCTTTTATTCATTGTATTTCACTCATTCTTTATATGTAGAATACTGCTGTGTCATGGGAGAACATTCCTGTGTCTCCTAGTAAGCTATTAGGGGTAATCCTGAGGGCCTGCTCAGGGTCAGCAGGATGCCCTGATGACCCCAGGCTGCTGAAATAACAACAAGATGCCCTGATGAACTCAGACTGTGTTTCCGTATGTGGTTTACGATAGGAAGTTGTTGTGTTGTAAAAGTTAGACAGTCTAGGTGTTGTTTCAGCTTGCAGGACTGTCACGCATGGTATGGCTTAGAGAGGCCTATAAGAAGTGTGTGCATTAGAGAGGAGAGAGTTTCAGACCCCTTTGGGGGATTCGGACTCAGATTGGGAGAAGATTCGGCCACCATTCAGATGCATAGAATGTCATCCCGCTTGTGTTCTCTGTTAAATAAAAAGTTATTTACTCAGACACTTTTGGGAGCGGACCTCCATCATTTCATCATCCACAAACCAGTATTCTGGCAGCCGAGAAGAATATACTACACTATTCTTCTTGTAGGCCTTCAACACTTTCCGGTAACGTGCAATTACCTCATCTGTACCACGTGCTGATGGTGAAGAAGAAAGAGAGTAGATCACTTGGCTCGTGCGTCGATGAAGAACGCAGCTAGCGGCGAGAACTAATGTGAATTGCAGGACACATTGATCACCGACATTTCGAACGCACGTTGTGGCCCCGGGTTCCTCCCGGGGCTACGCCTGTCTGAGAGTCGCGTTGGCAATCAATCGGAACCAGGGGTTCGCCCCTCTTTCCGCGGTTGGGGCGTCACAGGCCTTTCGCGGGCCTTCGTCCCCCTAAGTGCAGACGTTCGTAAGGGACTCGGTTTAAGTCACAGCACTACCTGCTAAGCGCGGTTGCTGCCTTCTGACCCCCCCGTCTCCTCCGCACGGCGTGCGGCCAGGAGCCTCACACGGCACCCATCGGTGCGTGGCAGCCGGTGGATGACCCTAGTGTCTCCGTCAAGCTGTCCGCGTCTTCCGCCGTTTGTCAAGATCTCTCTGCAGGCAGCGTGCGGGTGCGGCGGTGTCGGGGAACGAACGGCGCGCGACTGTCGCCCATGTCGCCGACACGCTTCTTCTACAAAACCGCCGAGCCCCCGAGGCAAACACCGTGAGCCTTTCCCCCCCTTCACCCGGGGCGAAAGCCACGCAACCAAACTTTTCGAATATGACCTCAGATCAGACGAGACAACCCGCTGAACTTAAGCATATCAGTAAGTGGAGGAAAATAAACTAACCAGGATTCCCCTAGTAGCGGCGAGCGAAGAGGGAAAAGCCCAGCACCGAATCCCCGCCCGCCCAGTCGGGCGCGGGACATGTGGCGTACGGAAGATCGTTTTCCCGGTGTCGGCGTGGGGGCCTGAGTCCTTCTGATCGAGGCTCAGCCCGTGGACAGTGTGAGGCCGGTAGTGGCCCTCGTCGCGCCGGGGCGCGGTCTTCTCGGAGTCGGGTTGCTTGGGAATGCAGCCCAAAGCGGGTGGTAAACTCCATCTAAGGCTAAATAGTGGGAGTGGATCACAATTTCATTTCCATTGCTGCCCCTGAAAGGTTTGCTGAGTTTAGAGATCAGCATACAGGAAAGCACATGGTGATTACGCCGGGAAATGTCTAGATGCCATCCGTGACTGTCCAGATATTGACGACACAGTTCGGGGCAGTAAAGAAATCATGGAGACTGTTGCCTGTTGGAAAGGGGCACTTTTGAATTGCTGTGGTTCTAATGGACCATGTTTTTTTTTTTCAAAGTTAAAACAATGTTTACAGTTCCTTGAAAGTGTTTTTTTCTTTCTTTGAAATGCCTGTTTTAGGTTTACATTTTTAGTAATATGTCCACAGCAATAAATAAAACAATTTTGGCCTTCACAGTTGAAACACTTGTATTATGCATTTTTTTCTTCCCACTATATCAACCTTGACCACATTCTAGATGTGGAAGTGGAAAAGCATATTAACCATTAATATACGCATTATGAAATATTTATTAGACTTAATAAGGCATTGTTCTCGCTTTAGACCGGAAGCTGCAAAAAGCATAGTTAACTGTTAACAAGTGCATAGTTAACTAATAATAACCGCATAATATATTTTATTTTATTTTAGTAAAGCAAACAAAAAAAGATTCTTAAAGGCATAATAATGCATAATAAATGATTTATTAGCCTTAATAAGGCATTGTTCTTGCTTTAGATCCGGTAGCTGCAAAAAGCATAGTTAACTGTTAACAAGTGCATAGTTAACTTATAATAGATGAGCAATAAAGTATATTTTAATATCAATAAGCAAACAAAAGAAGATTAATAAAGGCATGGCAAAGACATAATGGGTGGGTTATGGGTGTTTGTAATGCTATTATTATTATTTTTTTTAAACAATACTTAATTAGGTTTTTCACATATATAAAACATACAAATAACAATGACCACAGCAATACAAAGAATGTATAAGTGTACTATATAACAAAACAATCAAAAGATGAAAAACAAATTAAATAATTGTACAGATAAAACAATAAGTAAATAAAAACAAATAAATAACTGAAAAAGCAGCAGTAGTGATGATCTTCAAGTTAGTGCAACATTCTCATCCTCCAAAAATTCCAAAAAACGTTTCCACACTTTAATAAATTGTTTTCTTTTCCCTCTAACCACTGGTGTAGTCCAGGGTATACGCGGGTATACGGCGTATACCCACTTATTTTTCAGTCAGCATTGCGTATACCCACTTCTAAATCCCCCCAGATGCGCACCATTCAATAGTATCTGCAAGCCAAATTGCCCACTTTTTCCCTAGGATGGTGAAGCCATGACCCTCTTATTGGCAGGCTCATTTCCACCGGGGACGTGAGCGTCGTGTTACGGCTGCGTCGCGGTCGCCGCTGCTGATCGCTGCCACTCTAGTCAATGAAAGCATTTCCACCGGGCGCTGCGTAACGTCTCAGCAGCGGCCCAGGAGCGGTGCGCCGCAGCCGCAACACGATCTTTACGCAGCGTTCTATTTTTGACGCGAGCCGCTGCTGAAACGCGTCAATTTAAAAAGAGCAGACCGACCGGGCAGGAAGTGAAATAGTAAAAGCCATAGAGCATCCGGTCAATTTTCAAAATAAAAACACCCTCCCGATCGAACACGGCCACAAATCGTTGTCGTTTATAACTGACTTTGTCTATAGGCTACAGCACAACACATTAGGACATAACAACAGTAAACAACACTAAACACAATTAAACCAGACAAAAAAGTAAACATTTACTATATAGCCTACCAACTCATGGTAGAAGCACACAAATCTAGGAAAAACGACCAAATCAACAGTAAATCAACTTCTGACAGACAAAGCAACTGCAAGTCAACTTCGGAAAGGCAAAGTAACCTTTTATTTGTTCTATATTGACATCTACAAATTATCGCGTGGTCTCCTGATTCTCGCGTGGTCTTGTAGTTGTCGCGTGATCCCGCGAATCCAGCCGCCTCGCAGTGCTACGCTGCCGTAACGCGTCCGGTGGAAATTGACGCAGGGCAGAGGACGCAGCCGTAACGCGACGCTCACGTCCCCGGTGGAAATCCGGTACTCGCTGCCTTTACTGATTAGATTGGTTAACTGTAGGCATGACGACGAATGAGCCAATCGGAGGGAGAGAAGGGCGGGTCATGCCGAGGTAAATATTGCTAAAGACAAATTTACTTTTACAAGTTTACTTTAAATGATTTGCCTTTAGGATTTATAATAATAATAATCCGGTAAGATGAAGCGAGCTATCCAAACTAAAATTTCATTGTTGTTTTGTTACATATTGTTTTGTTGAATAATTTGAATGATGATGTTCAATCATCATATGATATTTATATATTGATATTATATATATCTAACGAGATGATTGATGTGGAAGAGAATGATGTGCGTTTTTTTTTAAATCTAAGATGAAATATGAACAAGGATGCATTGTCAAATTCAGATCTGAAGTATTTTATTTAAATAAATGTTCAAAAAATTACTGAAACACCATGTTTGCCTCATCTATATTTTACATTCATGCAGGCTGCCTGTGTGACCATTAATACGTACAAACTGCTCCTGATCAAGTCATGTTAATTTTATAATAGTGGCACACTCTGGCCCATGCTATGTGTTGCAAATCAGCTGTTCAAAGACAGTTTACAAAAGAAATTACTGACTTGCCAAGTGAGAGAATAGGTTATTCCAGGAATAAGGAATAGTTCACTCAAAATGCATAGTTGTCTCTCACTAGTCTGTGCGCCAGTATTGGTTTAGTAATTTCATAATCCTTCCTCCCTGAGATCAAGCAGCAGAAATGATGTGACAATGAGCAAATACTACTGACAGATTTTTGGGTAAACTAAATAGAGTAGTCTCACATGTCACTGTTTCTAAAACGGCATTTTTCTGGGCTGCGTTAAAAAAGGGCAAACATTTAGAGTATACCCACTTCTCCAGGGACCACTACACCACTGCCTCTAACAATATATGTAAGTCTAGTGCAAGGCATGTTTCAATCTCCTTCAACCACAACTTTACAGAGGGTAATTGTATATTTTTCCAGAAAAGAGCGATCAGTCTTTTAGCTTGAAGAAGACCAAAATCAATCAACACTGTTTAGAATTGATGACCAAATTTTCAGGGTATATACCTAGGACACAAAGTTTCGCCTGCAGGGGAACATTCTTACCCACCATCTGGGAAATGGCCCCCATCACACTCTGCCAAAATAGCTGTACCTTTGAGCATTCCCAAACACAGTGGAACAGTGTTCCTTCCTCCTCCAAACACTTACAACAAATATCTGGAATATTAGGATAGATTTTATTCAGCTTTACTGGGGTGATATACTGTAAGTTCGCATTAGCCATTTATATTGGAGCAATTTCAATCTTGTATTAATTGTATTCTGCTGTGCCTTTAAGCATGCCACTTCCCAGTCTTCTTCAGGTATATTCTCTCCAATATCGATTTTCCATGCTTCTAATCTGTCTTTGGATGATTCCTTTTCATAAAATACCAAAGTCCCATAGAACAAAGATACTAGACCCCTTTTAGCCAGATTTGTAATGATTAGGTTTTCAAGATTTGTCAAAGGTGGCTCAGACATGAGATCTTTATGTATTGATGATATAAAATGTTTCAGTTGTAAATATTTGAAAAAAATGTTTTTTTGGTATACTATACTCCTTACATATTTGCTCAAAGGTAAGTAGTTCCCATCTCTGTATAGGTTCCCTACACATTGCACACCTTTGGTTGCCCAATGCTTGAAATCACCATCACCTCTACCTGGTATAAAATCATTGTTTCCCCATATAGAAGAAAAACGAGATAAAGCAGGGATGTCTCCAATATGCTGGTGTACACGATACCAAATGTTGATGACATTTTTAAGAAAAGGATTCTTTGTTTTTTTTCTCAATGTTTTAAAGTCTGCTGAATACAGATATAGCTTGAGGGGTAATTCTGATGTAGTCACTTGCTCAATATTTACCCAAGCTGGAAGAATGTCTGAGCCAAAATAAAACGAGGCAGAGCGTAATTGAGCAGACCAGTAATACCACCGCAGGTTTGGAAGACAAAGGCCACCTCTCTCATACGGCAAGTAAAGCAACTTCAATCGCAGCCTAGCTTTTTTATTGTTCCAAATGAATTTAGCAAGAATGCTGTTAATTTTATCAAAAAAACATTTGGGAAGCGGGAGTGGGATTGATTGAAAAAGGTACAGGAACTTTGGCAGTATATCCATTTTAATTATATTAATACGGCCGATCATTGAAATCGGCATTACTGTCAAGCGATTTAATTTCTCTATTATTCCTTCTGTTAGCGAGTCATAATTTGAAGATACAATATTTTTGATTTCAGGTGTAATTTGAACCCCTAAATAAGTAAAACCATTTTTTTGCATTTGTAAACGGTGTCTTTATAGTTGGTGTCAGACGTTCATTTTTATTTAAAAATAACAGTGGTGATTTAGAGAAATTAATCTTATATCCAGACAACTCTCCAAATTGTTGAATTAATATGATTAGATTTGGAATACTGTCCTTAAGCCTGGTCAGAAAAAGGATGACGTCATCGGCATACAAAGATATCCTATGTTCTTGCTCACCTATCTGGATGCCCGTGAGGCCCTCATGGGCTCTGATAGCCATAGCGAGAGGTTCAATAGCTAAAGTGAATAGCATTGGTGATAATGGACAGCCTTGTCGGGTTGAACGCTGTAAGTTGAACGGTTTTGAGACAACACTATTGGTCAGAATCTCTGCTACTGGGTTTGTGTAGAGAACATGAATTCATCTAAGAAATTCCTCTCCAAATCCAAATTGTGGTAGCAATTTAAAAAGGTAGTGCCATTCTATTCTGTCAAATGCCTGTTGGGCATCTAATGACAGTACTACTGTGTCTTTACCGCCAGCTTTTTCATGTAATATATTAAGGAGTCTTCTGATGTTATGGAAACCTTGATGATTTCGTACAAACCCATTCTGATCATTATGTATGAGTTTAGGGAGGTGTGGATCTAGTCTTCTTGCTAGCATTTTACAAAGTATTTTAGTGTCACTACACATCAGACTGATTGGCCTAAACGATGAGCACTCTGTGGATGGTTTGCCTGGTTTTTGGATGAGGGTTATTAGAGCTAATCTCATAGTGGGTGGAAGAGTTCCTTCCAGGAAGCATTCTTTAAACATATTTAGAAGTGGCTCTACTAATTTAGTTTTAAATGTTTTATAAAATTCTATGGGCAACCCATCCGGCCCAGGTGCCTTACCACTATTCATATTTTGGATTGCTTCTGACAACTCCTCAGCTGTTATATTCCTATCCAATTCATTTTTTATGTCGTCAGATAATGACTGAAACTGAAGTTGATCAAGAAATGTTTCCTGCGCATCTGAGTCTTGGTTGCATTCTGATCTATATAAGGATTCATAAAATTCTTTGAAGTATGTATTTATTTCTAGCGGGTCTATCGTTAAATTCCCTTGCGGTGTCCTAATACTATTTATTGCTAGGTCAGTTTGTTGTTTTTTGATTCTCCAGGCTAAGAGTTTTCCAGCCTTCTCTCCTTGATCATGGTAGGCTTGCTTCAACCACATTAAACTTTTGGCACTTTCATCTGTGGACATTTTATTATATTTAGCTCTTAATATAAGCAATTCCTTTTGTTTTAAATCATCATCTTAAGCGGAAGAAGATGGATGGGTGGATGGATCTTTGACATACAGGTCATTTTCCAACATTTTGATTTTCCAAATTTACCATTTCCATTTTATAGTGTTTTGTTTTATAACTGGTGTAACTAATAATCTCTCCCCTGATGAACGCCTTAAATGCTTCCCATCTGGTACAAGCACTAGTTTCATCAGTATTTATTGCAAGGAAGCTGTTAATTTTAGAGTCAATAGTGTTGTAATGCTATTATGAACAATTATAAGATACTCATGAGGCTTTTATTAATGTTCTTAAGCATTTGCAAACTTAACAAGTTTCTTATAAGCGATTATAAATGTGTTATAGCCTGCTATTAACTGTATTATGCCATTATTAACACTTATATAGGCTTATAAACACACAATAATGTTAATAAGCATCTTGTAAGGACTTACAAGATGCCTTATTACCTATTAATTAATGGTTATTACAAGGACCTTAATATAAAGTGTTACATATATGCTATTCAACTTATATGTAAGAGACGAATACTGGTTAAGTTAATTTGGCCCAGTAGGGTTACAGTTTCCGCTGAACAAACTTGATTTTGAGCGTTGAGAGTATTCATACACATGTGAGCGTTGAGATTTTACATGCATGTGAGCGTTATGTAATACCAATCGAGAAGATTGATGCCGGCAAGGAATAGCCGATGCTAAACCAAAAGGTTTAAAGCAGCAACATATATGGTAATCAGCTTACCGGTATATGTAATAGACGAATACTGGGGGAGGATAGTTCAACCCGGTAGGATTACTGTGTAGCCAAAGTTATTGAAAGTGATGCTCTTCGAGCCCCAAGGGGTTAGAATAAAATATAATAAAGCGCTGTGATCACTAGAATGTTCAAAGGCTGGAAATAATATTTAGAAAGTGCACATGTAGAGTTTATCAACTATGTATAGTCATTCACCATGGATTTTGGGTAACCATGTCTGTTACTAGTTTTTTTTCTTTTTGTATTTGTTTTCCTCTTCTCTTCTCTACTAACCTCATCTTTCCCTGTACACACATAGTTAGAGGAAATTATTAATTCAAAATTCAAATTCAATTTTTTTTTTTCAAAGAAGACAAACACACTCCTAAACTACTCCACACATAGACACAGACAGAACTGACAAGTAACTAAGAAAGATAATTTAGAATTCTCACCTGTATTAAATATGTTGAAAAAAAAAAAAAAATAGATTACATAACTGTGGGGTGTGTGTGTGGCGTGTGTGTTGTTGATAGCTGGTTTACAGCCTCACCTGGTCCGAGTCAGACTGATTGGACTCTGGGCTGGGTGGCGCTGCACACCTGTGGTGCATGAGCAATCACTGCACCCAGGGTAAACCAGCTATCAAAACACACTCAGGAGAGAGCCACTGTCATGGCAGCATGTTACATCTGCTCGGTGAATACCATCTTGCCATCTCCAATAATTGCATACTTCAACCAACATCTACCCGTGTCCTGTCTCGAAGGGCCCCAGCAAAAGCCACTGATGTGGTGTGTGGTTAGAGTCCACTGCCACATTGTGGCAGTGGACTCACATGGACTTCACATGGACAGTGGTGGAACTAGAAGGGGTGGCCACGCTACTTCAGGGGGTCCATAGACCATGACAGAAAATATGTGTTTAACCCTAACTTGGCATCTAAGGAGCATGAATGATCCTAAGATTGCTGATCAGAGGTAGAAGTGATAATTCACTTAACCCAGAGTTCTTCAATGTGGCATATACAGTAGTGTGGTCCACTGAGATTGAGCTTCAGGTGGTGCGCAAGACGTCCAGGTGCTGATGTCTTCCAGGCAATCTGAGATGTGAGTTGCAATCAGGCTGTCAGAGGAGGGGAAAGAGAGGAATAGTTGAGTGTCGTCTGCATAGCAGTGATAGGAAAAACCGTGCGAAGTGATTACAGAGCCTAAAGATCTAGTGTATAGGGAGAACAGAAGCTGTCCTAATACTGAGCATTGAGGGACGCCGGTGTCAACAGAGCAGGGTTTGGACAAGAAGCCATTCCACGTGACCTGGTAGGTGTGGTTCGTCAGGTAGGATGTGAACCAGGATAGCGCAGAGTCAGCAATGCCAAGTTCTGCGAGGGTGGCGAGGAGGATCTGGTGGTTCACGGTGTCGAACGCTGCAGACAGGTTGAGGAGAATGAGAACTGATGAGAGGGACGAGGCTTTGGCGGTGCAGAGGGACTCCGTCACCGAGTGTGCAGTCTTGAAACCTGACTGATGATGATCAAGCAGGTTGTTATGTGAGAGATAGGAGGACAGTTGGTTAGAGATGGCACGTTCCAGAGTTTTAGAAAGGAATGAGAGAAGAGATACCGGTCTGTAGTTCTGGATGTCAGCAGTGTCAAGGGTAGTTTTCTTGAGGAGTGGCTTGAATCTAGCAATCTTGAAGGATGCTGGAATAAGGCCTGAAGTGAAAGAAGAGTTGATGAGGGTGGTGAGGAATGGCAGGATGTCGCTCGAGACGGCTTGGAAAAGGGAGGAAGGGATGGGGTCAAGGGGGCATGTGGTGGCATGGTGAGACATAACTAGTTTGTGCACATCTTCAGGGGAGAGAGGGGTGCCGAGGTACAGCAGGACCTTGTGAAGACACGGTCTAGTTGGTTCCCAGCCCTGTGGGTAGGAGGGGAGAGGGAGTGTTAGGTCAAATGTGGTGAAAAAGTTAGTTAAATCGGTGCAACTTCTCTGGCTGGATGTTGAAGTCACCCAGGACAATGAGTGGTGTGCCGTCTTCAGCAAAGTAGCTGGGGAGGGAATCCAAGTCATCAAAGAAGTCACAGAAGGGGCCAGGTGGACGGTAGATCACTGCAATGTAGAGCTTGATGGGAAGGGTGACTGCCACGGCGTGGAGTTCAAACGCAGATCTGGTTAAGTGTTCTAGGGGGAGGACCTGGTAGGACTACTTCGGCGAGATGAGGAGTTTCATCCCCCCTCCTCGTCCCGATGGTCTTGGGGTGTGTGAAAACAAGTAGGCAGTGGAGAGGGCAGCCGGGAAGGCCGTGTTCTCAGGGGTGATCCAAGTCTCAGTGAGGGCCAGGAAGTGCAGAGTCTGGAGGGAGGCATAGGCGGAGATGGAGTCCGCCTTCTTGACAGTCGACTGGCAGTTCCAGAGTCCCCCCAGCACTTCAAGGTCCGTGTAGACAGAGAGCGGTGGGTAGCACAGGTTGGAAGGGGTGCAGCGCCGGGAAGGTCGAAAGTTGCACCGTTTTCTGCAGGATGTCAGTCTAACAGTGATGGAGTTAAGGCACATGGTTATGATGTACGAGAGGAGATGAGGTTTCTGGGCTTCCTCGGGGGACTTCTGCAGAGAGACTCCCTATGTCTTCGTTCACAGGGGCCTGACGCTAACTATGAATAGTTCTTAAGTAAGAGATGCTGCTAATGCAGTCTTAGCTCCGCCCCACAATCAACATCTGAGTAGCCGAAACTGGCGGAATTGCCTGCTTAGCAGCAATAGGTACACACTTAAATTATGCTAGCTATTGGAATTAACTCAAAACAGAAATGCTATAACACAAGTTCTGTTTAATTCTGTACTCACCCGCAGCAAGATTACTTGCAGCTCCTTCTTCACAAACAAAATGTAAGAGTCACCTGGCCACCCTGGCCCAACCTCATGAACCAGAGCCAACACCTGATCACCCCGCTACCGTTCATGATCCACAGCTGAGTACCACACTGAAGCAGAACTGAGTGACCCAATCCATCCAGATCCACCACCGTATATACATAAGACGTCACTGATAAAAATGCTCCACATCCCAACCGTCGCGAGTTCCTAACCCAAGTAAGAATCCAGCATTGGCTGCTTGCGCTAGACGAGCAGCAGCGCCTGCCGCGTCCCAAAAGACCCTGCTGCCCATAAGCACTCTATTTGCGTATTACACTCGACAATATTGAGGAAATATGGACACTAATCATCAACAATAGCACCAAATTTCCAAGGCATGTTCAATCCATCATTTCGTCCCAATGCACAGCAACACAGTGTAGAAACGGTAATTTATTAACCCAAGCGGCAGGCTCAGGGACAGGCATCTATGAGTTGAGTGACGAAACGGTCTACCCCTCAGATATTAAGAAGGTCGTAGCAGCCCCAGGGGATACCTCACAAATTACGTGGTGGGCAAACCACTTTGCTCGAGAGACTGCATGATCAACGCTGGCACTACCCTCAGTAGCCCTCTGAATCACAACTAAAACCCTGTATGTAGACAGCCATCGGAAAAAGTGGATTCGCCCCGACCTTCACGCTGCTAAATTATTAATAACGGGCAACTATGAATGTTTCGAACACATCATCTCCTCATGTCCTTCGCGTCAACATAATGTAGGCCTCTTTCATCTATTATATTAAAGGTGTACTTCACCGGTGAACCGCTTTTACTTGCTCCTTTTGAAATATGATAGGTCACTCCTCGTTGCATATGCATGCTGCACTTGGAAAACATTCTTCTACCCCCATTGCATGCATTAGCCAATGTAAGAACATAGACGGACGAGGAAGTAAGAAACGAGGAAGTGAGAAAAAGCCTAACACTCTGACGTATGAATGTGTATGAATATTCATGACCTCGCCTACCTTGGCTTGAGACCGCCCTCAGGAAAACAGTATACGGCATTTCAGAATGTTTGTAAACAATAGGCGTCAAGAAACTTCCGGGTGGCAGGAAGAGAGCGGCTTCCACTGAAGCGATCCAGCCGGCTACTGTAAACAGTGTTACATTGTTAAAAACATTGTTGTTGATCTGAAGTTGTAAGTTGTAAATGCTGCATCTCTCGGTTTCGTTAAAAAAAAAAATTACGTCGCTATCATCTTCCGTTCCGGAGATAGACGCGAAAGAGTACAGCAATACCCCGACTTCTTAAACGACATGTAACACACGTTAACCTGTAGGCTACCTTAAACCTGGGTTTGCTCAGTGAGCACAACCGTATAATAAACGTTTAACGTGTAGCCTATAGTGTAGCCGTAATGAATTCATGTACAACTTTATTCTCGTAATTAATTCAATATTTACGACTTTATTCTCGTAATTTAATGAAAAAAAAAATCTTAATGTGGCCCTAATACTCCGTCGTAATATATTAATGAGACTTCCCATACCCGTATGAATTAATGAGACTTCACGTAGCGCCCCGCAAGAAGAAAATCATTCATTCAAGCCATGTACTGTTTTCTCGATCGCTGTGCCCTGGTCAAATGATATGGAGGGGTTTGTTTACTAGTTCTGCCATCGGAGAACGCTTCGTCTTTTGTCACCCAGAAGAACGTATATTGTTGTTGTGACGTCGTGGTGATTTGTCGTGTTGACAACATAGACATCTTATATCATGAATGTATCTAATGTATGTATATAGTAACATATGTATAAGATGTCTATGGTTGATAACGCACTAGAGGGATCACTCGCCTCTGATTGGCTAACATCACCGTGACGGACAGTGCTGTTAGCCAATCAGAGGCAAGTAATTTAAATGTCATGAATATTCATGAGTAAGAGCCGAAAACCTCTCGTTCTTTCCCCCCACCTCCTCCTCCAAACTAGAACAGCCTGAAACAGGCGCACCAGAGCATTTTTTTCACCAAAACCGGCTCACAGGGCATTCATTAATGCTAGAGACCACTGCAAAATTAACGAAAAAACGATGCAATGAGACCTTTAACTCTACCCACAACCAATCAACCCACGACTGCGAGGGCAACCCCATCAATGCCCCATCAACTGCCCCAGGGCAGTACGAAATTCCATACTCAATCCTCCACCAAACTCGGTTAGTGCCAGATCTGTTCTGGCTGTGCGGAAACGACCACCTACGTTCCTCCCTGCCCAGGCTGTGGGAAGGCAGGTGCGCGCAAGTTACCTTGTCTCAACAAATGTCAATAACCCCCAATCCATGATTGACGACCTATACCGGCCCCCACAACCCTTGCCCACGGCATCTCTAAATGCAGTGTTCACGTCCCCAAATTTTCCGACGCACCTCAAATTTATGTTGCTGACATCAGAGTACCTTGCGGAGTACCTAAAGAGTTTAAGGCCCAGAACCAACTTGCCACTGGGTTCTCCTCCTTCATATGCCCTTGGTGCGTTATGAACAAAAACGTGGATTGGATGAATTATGTATATTATAATCAATTGCAGCTACTCGCAAGAAATCTTCGAAGCATTGGGCGATCAATTGGATGCTACTAAATTGCATTGCAGAATCGGATGGCACTAGACATGCTATTAGCCGAGAAGAGGTTTATGTTTTATGTTTGGCGATGCATGCTGCTCTTTCAACCAAGAACGCAAGAGGACAAGGGAAAGAGCTCCATGACAAAGGGGGGTCACGGACAGTGGGGTATGGCGTGGTTTAAGGCTACATTTGGCTGTTGGGGGCTGTGGCTAGTCAAAATAGGCACCGTTCTAATCAATGTAATTCTCACCCTTATGATTGTGCATCTTCCCTGCTTCTGTACCCATTCCAGGAAAAACCTGAGTCCATGTCGGACGACCAAACCATTCCAGAGGAAGAGTCACCAGTGGACCTGTGGGGAACGAAGGGTCGGCCCCACAGGTCCGCTGGTGTGGAGTGAAGTCCAGGAAGGGTGGGGACTCCACCAAAAAGGGTGGAGTCGTCACGGCCATAGTGAAGCAGGGAGAACTCCAAGGCATTTAGGGGACTGATGCCACGCCTCCATAACATCTCTTTCCCCGTCCACTCCCTCTTTCCCTCCCCTAATGTTTGGTAATCATGTAACTGCTTCAAGGTTTCAACAAGTGATCTTTTGCTAAGCAATACTTTTTCTCTATTTATTTTATTCTGTTTATTTTTGTTTTTGTTTTGATTTGTTTGGTTTTGTTTTGGTTATTAACTTGTCTTTGTGTGTGTAATCTAGGTAGGGTTACAGGATGGACACATGTGGTTGTTTTTGATTGATGTATTGACTACTCTCACGATTTGTTGTTTTACTTTAGCTGTTTTTTCCTACTCTTTCTGTGTTGCCATTTACCCTCGATTGTGTGTGGAATGACGTAATAATAACAATCATCCTATACATTCACCACGATTGAACAATCGCAGATCGTTGTACTCGGCGGAAATGTCCGAGAGTAGTTGGCGAAACAGGTGGTGTTGCAGGCTGGATGTAGATCTAATTAAATTAATGATAGCCATAACAGTGTCCATTGTGTTCTTTAACTCACCGCTGAGTTTGGCGCATAGCACAGCCTGGTGTAAAAGGCAATGTAGGGATGTCATCTGCGCTGCTAGCGCCAACAACCGGGCAGGCAGACCCTGCACTCTTCCAGCCATTGACGGAGCCCCGTCTGTAACAAGCATGTTGACCAGCTGCAATCCAGTTCGTGTTTTTGGAAATAAGAAACAATGTTCTGAAAAAGTATCTGATCGGTTGTGTGTCCCTCCAATTCAATTTTTCCCTAAACACATCCTCCCGAAAACTTTTGCCATCAAAAAGTCTCATGTATAGACATAGCTGTGCTACATCACTGTTAGTCAGTAGAAATCCAAAAGAGTTTCAAATGCCACTCGCCAAGTGGTTGATGCGTCAGACATGGGTAGTTAATGGAGGACATCACATTATTTCTCACTTTATCATCAGTCACTACCTCCTCCAGAATAGCTAACATGCGGTCTTTAATAGTCTCTGAGTCAGTGAAGGGCTTCTTCTTTTCAGTTAGGATCCATGCTACATGGAGGGATGCTGCAGTAGCTTTTTCTTGTTCTGAGCAAGATCGAACAATGTTGTTTCACATTTGCGAGTAGGAGGCAATCAGACTGAATTTTGTGTCGGCGAATAACCAAACCTGCTGGAAAATGTGTTTCAAAGTTCAGGTGCTTAGTCTGGTAATGTCTCTTAACATTATATTATTTTACCACCAAAAGGCTTTTGTTTCGGTTTTCAGTACTACATCTACTTTTCTTAATAGCGTTAATAGCGACATTTTGCGATGGCATTTGATACTAAAAACATGACATGAGTAGCTAGCTTAATTGCTCTTGGTTGCAGCCGCAGCCAACCACTTCAGTAGTGCACTGCTAATTGAGGTTGACTCTGTATGGCTGCTGCGTCAATAGCACGAGCTGTGTCAATCAATAGCGTGAGTGGTAATGTTGATTTTTTTCTTTCATATTTATAAATAATCAAAGGGCCAGATTGAGGTTGTTAAAGGGCCGGATTGAGGAGGCAGACAGCTTTACATACCTTGGGAGCCTAATGATTGTGGATGAAGGAATGGAGGAAGAGGTCAAAGCCAGGATAGGAAAGGCAAGAGTAGCATTCAACATCCTCAATAACATTTGGAAAACAGAAACCCAATGCTTAAAACCAAACTAAAAGCCTTTAATTCAAACATCAAATCCATACTGTTGTACGAATCCAAAACATGGAAAAAGACCATCAACATACTCAACAAACTATAGACATTCATCAACCGATGCCTCCGATGCCTCCTGGGAGTCTTCTGTCCAGACACCATCCCCAACACCAACTTGTGGGAGCGCACCAAGCAAGAACCCATAGAACTTCAAATTAGGAGAAGGAAGTGGAACTGGATAAGCGACACACTCAAAAGACAAAATAAATCAATCACCAAACAGGTGTTAACATCAAGGCAAGAGAAACAGAGGAAGACCTAGAACCACCTGGAGATGATGCAAAGAACAAAAGATCAAGTCTGAGGGGCTGTCATGGCAGCAACTGGATCGAAAGGCACAGGACCAGAGAGGATGAAGGGCTTTCATCAATGGCCTATGTCCCTTGCGGAAAACAAAGGCCTAAGTAAGTAAGTAATTAACCCAATTTGGACCTAAGAGATGTAATGTATTTTTTTTATTTAGCAACTTGAATAGTTACGTGTTTTAGGTTTATTTAAAACAAATATGGTGTCCTATGTATTTTCAAGCGATGTTTGGATTGCCTACATACCTGCTCCGGCTGTCTCAGTTGACTGAATATAACATTTGTATCCATATGTATAAGACTAAATGAATATAACATGGGTATCCATATGTATTGGACATGAATACAGTTGAGTTAGTCATTAAAATACCTCCATCCTATTCTATTATTTGTGCATATTGTAGCAAACCGTATAGATTCGCAGCCTCTTCACAATCTATCTACCATGAGAAACGAATGGGGCATAACCTATACAATTGGGATTCAGTCGGAGATGTACGAGTCATACCATTAGGGATACCAGGCAGGTTTGTGCTTGCGCAATAGTTTGGTACTTCAGGTCGTTGCTCCGTTATGTGTCGAACAAGGGAAACAAATGTGAGCCCAGAAAAAAAGGTAATTCTACTCCTGGACAATCACAGTTCCCACCTGTCAAGTTAATGGCACCAACTTTTGTATGGAGGTATTGTGATGCCCCCCCCCGCTGCTCACATAAGCCACAGTCGTTGGACAGAAGTGTCCAACGACTGGTCCATTCAAGACATAGGTCAATTCAGTGGTCGATGCATGGATGTGATTAATCCAGGAAAGACCATGACCATTTTTAATAAACTTGGTATTGTCAAAACAGGGCTATTCATTCTGACCATTATGCAGACAAATCATACAAATACTACACATAATCAGACACATTTGCATTCACCAATGCTTGTTTATTTTCTTTGTCTTTTTGTCTTTTTGATTACATTATTAGAATTAATTTTAAAACATTGTCTGTGTGATTGGTGTTCGCACTTAATATGCTTGCACATTGCCCCGTACAAACACCTAACCTATAAAACGCTGGCCAAAGTTGGTAGTTACACACTGTCAACCAACCAGCCAACAACCACCAATAGGTATAGCACACTAACCCAATGTTGGTGTTTGTTGGAGTTGGTGAGGGGAATGTGCAAGCACCTTCATGTACATGTAAATTGTGAAATAAAAATAAGATTACAAAAAAATCTATTTGAAGTAACCTAGACAAGTAGTCCTCCTCAAGCATAGCCAAATGAATGCCAGGAAAAACAACGCATTCATTATTGTTGAGTTTGCATGTTTTTTGTGTTTGTGTGTGGTATGCGTTGTGTGTGGATACCTTCATCCTCATCAGGAGCGATGAGGTTAGCTGCGAAGATCAATATTTTGGTCAACACATTGGAGGACCCCTCCACTGCATCATTTACTGCCTTCATGGGGTCAGAGCCCAGCTTGGTCAGGCCTCCTGGATGCACAGATACACATGTTCAACATAGAAGCAAGGTTATTATTGTATGAAAAAACATTTTTGTTAACTGAAATAAAAAAAAATAAAAAAAGGCTTTACAAAAAAACAACAATGTGTGTTTACAAAACTAACTAAAGTAAACATTATAGAGAAAATGTCTTGAGTTTTCGTGTTTGTCGATTAATTTCATAGATAAGCCTAATATTTTGAGTGGATATGAAATCATGTTTTTTTCTCAGATTGGGCTCCCTAAGACTCCTGGCTCCCAAACAATGCCATGTGTGGCTCATGAATGGGTTGTACATGCTGTTCATGTGTCTTTAGTCTATTGGCTATTTTGAGTTTTAACCGGCACACTACCTCCATCTCACCACAGAAGCAGAATTACACACATTTTGCACTTCAGGTTGTATCTTGTGTCAACATTTTTCTGCCCATATCTACATTTATTTCATTTATTTCCTGTTGTGTCCAGTTGAATTTTTCTGGTTAATGACACAAACACACTGATTGACACACATCTTTTATAGTTGTCTTTTGTGGATGGTTCTGTTCATCTGTCCTAAGTGAATACATGTTTTTAAATGGTATGTTTGGTTGAGTTTTTATTACACAATATGTTTTAATCTTGCAACTGACAAATACCCCATTACAAAAAAGGGAAGCGCTTTATATTAAGGTCCTTGTAATAAGTGTTAGTTAATAGGTAATAAGGCCCTTATAATATTCTTATTAAATAGGTAATAAGGCCCTTAATAAGATTAGTTAATAGGTAATAAGTCCTTATAATATGCTTATTAATGTTATGTGAGTTTAACCTACTTACCTATAATGTCATTGTTAAACCTTAACTAAACTTTTTTTCTTGCTTTATAAAGATTAATACTTAATTAATACTTATACATATGTACTGCATTTATTAGCAGTTAACTATGCATTAATTAACAACTAAGCTTTTTTGGAGTTGAACAAACTTACCTATTACGTAATTGTTAAACCTTTAGTAAGCTTTCTTTCTTAATCCTTTTCTTGCTTTATTAAGATTAATACATACTTTATTATGCACTTATTAACAACTAAGCTTTTTGTGTTGCTTTAAGACTAATACAGACTTTATTATGCATTTATTAACAGTTAACAATGCTTTTTGCAGCTACTGGATCTAAAGCGAGAACAATGCCGTATTAAGGTTAATAAATCCTTTAATAACTATGCTTTTTGCAGCTCCCCCATATGGGATGAACATTACATGTGGTCTTGATAGCTTGATAAAATGTGAAAAATGACATGATATAATTATTTAGCGGTGACTCACAAAAACACACTAAGACAGCGATTTTGAAAAATATTTGTTTCAGTTTTCAACACTTTCATTTATGCGGCAACAAAGAACATTCTATAAAACATATATATACATATATATAAAACATAGGCTCAAACAGATCTTGGAAAAACCTTGAGGTAAATGTATGTATAAATGTATTTTCTGAAAACATTATATGAAACACCAATAGAGTGTTACAGGAATGAGTCCTAAAAAAGCACTAGAAAACCATTAGCATTTTGGCACTTCCGGTTTTCTCGTCTCGAAGTCAATGGGTTTTTCGAAAAAAAACAAAAAACCATTGGCTTTTTGTCAAGGGAACCCAGGGCGAAGCTAACTTCTGTGTTGGCCTACAAAAATACGACATCCCTGCACCACTCTATAAGATCCACCTGCAGAGACAAGAAACCAAACTTCTGCATAAACCAAACTTCTGGTTTTACAATTAGTTTCAAAATAAAAGCTCTTAAATGAAGGATCTGATATGCAGCACAACACAAATGATACGGTATCATACCACAGTACGAGGGGCATCTAATTCAAACATGTTATGTAAATACATATGTAGATTAGATACAAAAGAGATTACAACAGGCATTACGATGAAGGCATCTCAAGTTCAACTTTATTTGTCCATAGCTTCAACAACTCTAGTATGTTACTATATAATTTATGTTGTGCTGCATATTAGATCCTTAATTTAAGAGCTTTTATTTTGAAGCAAATTATAAAACCGGAAGTTTGGTTTATGCAAGTGGCGAGCTATGGATGTAGCCGTGTTCTAGGGCCAGAACACGATAACTTACCTAATTAGTATGCAAGAATTCGCTCCCTGATTGGTTCGATCCTTGAAGCATGCTAATTCCGTTTCCTACAGTCATAGCGTAGCCGGGACATTTCCCTAACCATAACCCTAACCATAACCTAACCATAACCCTAACCATAACCCTAACCCTAACCATAACCATAACCTAACCCTAACCCTAACCCTAACCATAACCTAACCCTAACCCTAACCATAACCCTAACCCTAACCATAACCTAACCATAACCATAACCTAACCATAACCTAACCCTAACCATAACCCTAACCATAACCCTAATCATTAAAACGCAACCTGAATCATTAAAACGTTAACACACATTTAAAAAAGCCATCACAAACAATTTCCCGCTCTCAAGAAGGCATTGAGACCGGCGACGAAACGCGCAGGCGCATCATGAGAACCAATGAAGAAGCCCGATTCTTAGCGTGTTCTGGGTACCGTGTTCTCGGTGTCTGAAATACCTCCAAGTGGCCCATGCTATGTCTGTAACTGCCTGGTCTCTGCAGATGGATGATATTGGTGTTTCATAACATTTTCAGAATATCTTTTACAATATACAGTTTACCTCCAGGTTGTTCTAACTGTGCGTTCACACCGAAAGCGCACAAAGAGGAATCCGCCTTGTCCACTCCACCTAAGTCGCTTATGTCGCTTTTGTCACCCTTCAGAATGTTCGTTCTTGCTTCTAAATTTAAAGGGCCCGCACGCCACACGCGTTAAACACCACCACGCAACTACTGCTGTAGCACAGCCCATTTACCGACATCATTGATCACAGAAAGTTACTTGATGCAAAGTTACTTGATGAAGTCATTAAAAACAGAATTACTCCCCAATTATACCATGGTCTGGGTTAATACTTGATTCTGATTGGCTGGATGTTGTAGGTTAAAAAGTGTTAATTTACACCTGGGAAAGACGTCGACGCTATGAAGACACTATGGCCACGTTGCTTGGCAACGCCTGCATACGGCAGATTAAATAGTATGCTCGACTTGTAAACGATTTTAACTCAAACACATTAAAGTATTATTAATTGTGGAGGCGTGAACCGTCCGACGCGGACTTCGCGGAAGCAACCATCCTCCGCTTCGCGTCGGACGGTTCATGCCTCCGTGTCGTCCATTCGTTTCTGTTAATGGACACCTCGAAGGGCATTATCCCTTACTTACTCCCCAATCATATTTACGGAAATGATCATCCCAAATAAACACTGATTTTGCCAAATGTAATGTCAAATCATAGAGGACTGGGTGTTCTGCTACGGCAGCAATCAGCATTTCCAGCGACATCTTGGAACAAATGTTTGGTAGGAACTAACATTACGCGGGTTGTTCTCTGGGACAGATCTGACCGAGGGACGACAGCAGAACGAGACATCCCCATTGGTTATCGGATGGATTTTCCACCTTTCCCTCCTAGATGCGTCATAGCTCATTTACATCAAGTTGGGGGATTTTTAACTTTTTGAATCCTCCTAAATTGCCTATTCCACCCACCTCCGCCAATTCCTCTTTTCCCTCTTGTCCGCCTGGCTCCCAATACAAAGTGAATAACTTCCGGGATCATTTTCCTCTTTGTCCACTTTTGGTGTGAATGCACAGTAGGCTAAGGCCTGTTTGAGCCTATGTTTTATATATATGTATATGTTTTATACACTGTTCTCTTTGTGGCCGCATGTGGCTGCCATTTACATGAAAGTGAATTTTGTTCAAAATAGCTGTCTTAGTGTAGTTTTGTGATTCAGCGCTAAAATATTGTATTTATATGTCATTTTTTAAAAACATTTTATTAAGCTTGACCAGGGTTAGGGTTAGCAGTAGTAGTAGGTTATGTAGTGTTCATTCCAGATGGTGGAGCTGGTGAAAGCATTGTTAACTGTTAATAAGTGCACAGTTAACTACTTATAAATGCCTGATAAAGTCTGTATTAATCTGAAAGCAACACAAAAAGCTTAGTTGTTAATAAGTGCATAGTTAACTGCTAATAAATGCATAATAAAGTATGTATTAATCTTTATAAAGCAAGACAAAAGCTTAGTTAAGGTTTAACAATGACATTATAGGTAAGTTAAACGCAATAAATGCACAATGCACAAAATTATGTTAATAAGCATATTATAAGGACTTATAAGGGACGTATTACCTATTATCTAATGATTATTAAGGGTCTAATTACCTATTTACTAATGCTTATTAAGGACCTTATTACCTAATAAGCATATTATAAGGATTTTTAAGGGCCTTATTACCTATTTAATAAGCATATTATAAGGGTGTGGAGTGTGTGTGGAGTGTGTTTTTGATAGCTGGTTTACAGCCTCACCTGACCTGAGTCTGACTGATTAGATTCTGGGGCTGGGTGGGGCTGCACACCTGTGGTGCAGAGCAATCATGGCACCCAGGATAAACCAGCGAGGTATTTCAGACACCGAGAACACGGTACCCAGAACACGCTAAGAATCGGGCTTCTTCATTGGTTCTCATGATGCGCCTGCGCGTTTCGTCGCCGGTCTCAATGCCTTCTTGAGAGCGGGAAATTGTTTGTGATGGCTTTTTTAAATGTGTGTTAACGTTTTAATGATTTAGGTTGCGTTTTAATGATTAGGGTTATGGTTATGGTTAGGGTTATGGTTAGGGTTATGGTTATGGTTAGGTTATGGTTAGGGTTATGGTTAGGGTTATGGTTAGGGTTATGGTTAGGTTATGGTTAGGTTATGGTTATGGTTAGGTTAGGGTTATGGTTATGGTTAGGGTTATGGTTAGGTTATGGTTATGGTTATGGTTAGGTTATGGTTAGGGTTATGGTTAGGGTTATGGTTAGGTTATGGTTAGGGTTATGGTTAGGGTTATGGTTAGGGTTATGGTTAGGGTTAGGGAAATGTCCCGGCTACGCTATGACTGTAGGAAACGGAATTAGCATGCTTCAAGGATCGAACCAATCAGGGAGCGAATTCTTGCATACTAATTAGGTAAGTTATCGTGTTCTGGCCCTAGAACACGGCTACATCCATAGCTCAAACCAGCTATCAACACACACACTCAAGAGAGAGCCACTGTGGTGGCAGCATGTAACACCCTCCAGCCAATCAGAATCGATATTCACCCAGACCATGGTATAATATGTATTTCAGCACCGTGTCAGTACAAGGCTACGATCGATCGTTACATCTGTGCACGCGCGTTCATGTTAAGAGGAGTTTCGGGAAACCCACAGAAAAAAATAACGATCGTTCGAAAGATGATTCGTAAGAAGGATCGTACGAGCGTGGATCCATCATTATCGGGAATCTGGGCCCTGCCCTGTCAAATGATATGGAGGGGTTTGTTTACTAGTTCTGCCATCGGAGAATGCTTCGGGCCAATTGCTCTGTCAGTTAGCATTGCGCTAGCTGTGCTGCGCTTTAAAACCATACTCCTTAAAACGGAGGTTTTGGAGTTTAACACGCAGCTGCGCACAAAGTTAAACCTGATTGCTGTGTAATGACCAACACAGGATCAGCTGATTCCTAGTTAAACTGCTTGGAAACCGGAAGTACTCTGATTTCTAGTTATACCCCAGCAGATGCAGTCTTAACTTAATGTTGGATGCATTTTGTGCTATAATTACCAACAAAAACTTAATGGGAATGTAAAGTGAACTTTAATATAATAAAACGCAAATAATGTTAAAATATATTATGAAATAGTCTAGGCTACTTTTTGTGGAAATCTGAGTCTGGAATCTGAATCTGCCCTCACCTACGTCAATCAATCAATCAATTACTTGTCATTGTTTTCTCTTGGGGTGCATGCAAACGTGATTAATTAATTAATTGAAGACAAATTAATATGCGAGTAATTAGGGTAATTCCACGCCTATATTTTCTCGGAGAAGAAGAGGGTAGTTAGGATGAACAGGTCTCGGATAGAGAACTATAACGAGGAGCGGAAGTTATATTTATATATATAAGTGTAAATGTATCATACATTATTATTAATACTAATAATAATAATCATTCATAAAACTAATTCTGTGTGTCGGTTATAATGGAGCCTTGTTTCATTCCTGCAAACTGGTTTAGTCTCCTCTAAAACCATGTCAGTTTCGAGATTAGACTAACACGCACAAAATACGCCCTCTAGTGTCTGATGTGAATTTCTCTGAAGACACAGCAATTGAGATCAAGGTAAAACGCAGCTGCAGGTTAAACCACAGGTACATACGACACAGCAATGGAGCTTAAGACGTCACGTGACTTCTTGCGTCACCGACGAGTTTAAAACCGTGTTAAACTCTAAAAAGTGGCTAAGCTAGCGACAGAGCAATTGCCCCTTCGTCTTTTGCCACCCGGAAGAACGTATATTGTTGTTGTGATGTCATGGTGATTTGTCGTGTTGATAACGCACTAGAGGGATCACTCGCCTCTGATTGGCTAACATCACTGTGACGGACAATGCTGTTAGCCAATCAGAGGCAAGTAATTTAAATGTCATGAATATTCATGAGTAAGAGCCAAAAACCTCCCGTTCTTCCCCCCCACCTCCTCCTCCAAAGAAGAACAGCCTGAAACAGGCGCACCAGAGCATTTTTTTCAACAAAACAGGGCATTCATTAATACTAGAGACCACTGCAAAATTAACGAAAAAACGATGCAATGAGACCTTTAAAAAATAAAAATAAACCAGCAAACCCCCCTTGAAGACTCTAAAACTAAACTGAAATTGAAAAGACAAAATCAAAATGAAATAGACAAATAAAAACTAATGAAAAATGCAAAACTATAATATCCTTGCATGGAACACCTTGACATGCATACGCAGCAGAGATGCTTTGGCAAGAAGCAATGGAAACACCTATCACCTAGCACATACAGAACATAGGTACATATATTTAATTGTGGCATATACAATTCTTCTGCAAACATGCTCTTTGTTTGTTTTTGTTTACACAAGGAATTCTATATTTTCTTTTTATATTAAGATTGGAGTACTTGTATGTGTCACTATATATTCATTATAATCATACATTGTGAAGTCGTTCTAATTAATATGGAATGTGCATAATATATTTTTTTCCCAAAGCTTTTTTAATTTTGTCGTAACTAGGGGTTCGCTCCAAACTACATCACCATCTCTACTCTGGATTTTATAGTGCAGATAGTTATTGATAATTATTGATGGAGAAGATCAGTAAAATGGCTTACTTACTGATGCAGTAAATACTTAGTTTGTACATTTGAAGTGCTTGTTGCATATGTCAACAAATGAAATGTATACACAAATAAAGAAAAGCAAGATTATGCCCCCTTGCAGTGTGATGTATTGTACATGGCGCTGTGTGATTGTGTGCATGGGTGACCAACCCAGTTTAGCCCTTGGGGATAAATTAGACATGTTGTGTATTCTATTCACATTTAGGCAGAGTTTCGGTTTAATATTAAAAATTAATATTTTGGTACTATTCCTGTGCATACCCGTGCAATCAATAAATATATGGTGTGATATATAGATATGTCTAAAGACTAAAGGAACTCTTCCAGTGTATGCATTGTCTGCATTCATCCATTATATAAGAATCTACAAATGTCCTTGTTATGCACTTAAAACATTGCATGCTACTATGAGCAGTTCCATGTTTTCAAATTTGCTATTTGTAAAACCATTCCAAAGCTGACCTATTTGCATGCATGTATTGGCATTCCCATGTCAGTGAGTGATTATCAAGCCATTAGCTGTGCTAGGCCTGTCTATGTAGGCCTGTTTTCTTGGGATGCCTTGCCTCTACGCTCTGTTTCCTTTAAAGTTTTCCTGATGGCAGGGGGAGGACCTAGTAGGATAAGAGACAACAAAGCAACAAAAAAGGCTTTAGTAAAACAAGATTTCATTAATAATGTTGGTCAATAATGAATGCAAAGAAGTTAAAATAATGAAACATTAGAGGTTAAAACACAAGTGGTTGTAACACAACATAGTTATATAAGGTGGGGCGCTATGTTAGGAAATAAGTTGCAGTTACCATGAAAGACTATCTTTAAACCAGTTAAGCAACATTCTGCAGTGTAGGCAAGTCCAGTCAGTTTTTTATTTATTTATTTATATATATATATATATATATATATATATATATATATATATATATATATATATAAAATGAGAGGAAATGGACATAAGAGACATTAAGTGACAATCGGAGTGGGAAGAGTTGTGAGTGAGATGTAAGGAGGAAGTTTGGACATTTATGCCGGTTTTACTTGGCGCGTCAGCCCAGCTCGGCTGGGATTTGCATCTCCATTACAACAGGGCTACCCGCTTGAAGGTGTGTCTTTAACTGATGACACGCTTGTCTTGAGTCAATGACATTTAAAAGCAGCGCCCTTTATAGCACTGTTTACTTATCATCACTTCACACAGGAAGCATGGCTTGCTCTGCAGACCAAGTGCTTGCCATTGTCTTTTTTACCCGCTGTTTTTGGACGCAGTTTAAACAAATGTACATGTCATGTATGTATAGTCTGACAGCGGAGGCTTTTGAAACATGCCACTGAATTATGGAAGGCCATTAGAGCAAATAACGTCTCAGAAATGTCAGAAACATTGAAATGCGTGTTAACACATCAAGTTTGGTCGTGTTAACACAACAAAAATTGACATGTTAACGTGAATTTTCTGGTTGTGGCCAATGAGGGACCTTGAATCAAGGCAGTCATACATATTCATCAGGAGGGTTGCATCAATGATGTCCAACAACAATGCAAGGGAGCATGCTGTGCATAAATTACTGATGTTGACGTCTACGCACATGATACACACTCGTTATAGGTGGTTACAGGCCCTAGGTATACCGTAAAGGACATGACATGTTAAAACATAAGCCAGAGTTGTGGTTTAGAAGAAGCCAATTTAAACTTTCAGCGGGGGACGGTGAAGTTTCAGAAGTAGAAGAAACTAGGTGATGGTGCTGCAACTTTCTTTTAAATTGCAACCACACATTTAGGGATTGTACGAGACTAGCAACATCAGACGATGAGGTTAACACAGTTTGCGTGTGCAAACTGTCACATGCACAGTTTGCAAACGCTAAATTACAAAAAGCTAAATATTTTTGCCAGATCAGATGATTTTTCTAATATTATAATTATTAATAGAAATTAAACATAATAAAAACATGTAATACTAACCTGGCATCAAAATACATTGACCGTAGCCTAGTAATAGCCTATGCCTGTTATGATGGAAATGGTAGGCCAATGCCACTGGACCAATTTTAAACCACATTTGAAGAAATAGCTCATGATGCTGCTGTGATGTGAGGTCTCAAGAATGAATTGAAAATATGTGAGGTGTATGCCATGAGGCACATAGCCTGTGGTGTTCATATCAGTTTATGTGGCCTTTGAGCCCGTGTTGTGTCTGACAACCCATGAGCTTGGGGTACAAGAGCCACTGTAACGTCCAGGTATCCACAGTTCCTTCTCCTAGGTCTTACGCTAGGTACTGACTTTACGGACCAACCCTAGAGTGGATGGAGAGCTGGGGACAAACCAGCATTGGAAGCCCTGACAGAGTGGGTTGGTGGCCTAGGTTTACACCTTCAATATCAAGTGTGTCATGTTTGTTGTGCAATAGCCCACACTTTCTCATAGACAAACCATCTGTAGAGAACCAGTGTCCCAAGCCTTTTTGTTTTTACATTTGTGGTTTTCAACATAATTTATGATCAATTATAACCTTTCCCGGAACTTTTCCTTTTCCCCTTTGTCTACCCCTATTAGACAATAATGGAACAACCTGTGACAGGTATTTGCATTTTAACACGCCAAAATTAGACGTCTTAAGGTGTAGAAAATCTACCTGACGTGTTAACATAGTTGTTGTGTTAATCTTCTAATTGTCTTGCAATAACCAGTACGTTTAAAGAACAGTAAATGACAAAATTATACTGATTATGAGAAAGACATTGTATTTATAGCATTGTTTTGAATGATGACACAATTACTTATGATTTAACTTCCTGCGAACTTCCTGTGAATTCCCTGCATCATCAATTTCAAATAAGTGATCTCATGTGAAATTGATGCTGCGGGAAATTCATATCATAAGATATTGATTATGGTAAATGGTAAATGGACTGCATTTATATAGCGCTTTCTCAGAGGTACGACCACTCCAAAGCGCTTTACAACTATTGCCTCACATTCACCCATTCATACAGACATTCATACTCCGAAGGCGGGTCAGCCATGCAAGGCGACAGCCAGCTCGCCGGGAGCAGTTAGGATTAGGTGTCTTGCTCAGGGACACCTCGGCACTTAGCTAGGAGTAGCCGGGAAGCGAACTAGCAACCTTCCGATTGCTAGGCAACCCGCTCTACCTCCTGCGCCACTGCCGCCCCATTATATGATATGATATATTATGATTATGATTATCTAGAGCCGTTTGTGTTCCGGGCTACCCGAGAAACATGGCGGTGCAACACGGTGGGCTCCGAGGAAGAGGACCCGCTCCCTATGTAGATATAAACTGCTCATTCTAAGGTAATGAAAACCCGATTCTTATATTCATGGGATTATACACTAATTCAAACATACTTTTGTTACGCTAGATGCCACTGAATTCTACACACTGCACCTTTAAGCCTGATATACATGGTATTATGATGCTTGCAACACTGATAATTAGATACATTAATTGTTAAATCATCAGCCACTATGCTAGGATGATAATCTATATTATAATCATTATATCATAATCTACAGTATATCACATTACATTTTGTCATTGAGCAGAGCAAAGACTTACAAGCAAGGCTGAGAGCAATCAAATCATTAAATCAAAATTTGAGTAGCTACAAGAAATCCCAAGCGTTACACAACTTAGTTTGTAAATGTTTTTATTTGTGGTAGTGCAGAATAGTTATATGATATTGCACTGTGATGCAACAAATTGCATTAGTCTACTCTTACTCTTGGCTTTACAGGATCCTGCTTGAGAATAAAACTTTATCTCATATGCCTGTAGGCCTATTCTACAACAATTTTTGAATTTCATCTGTATCAAGATTCAAAAACTCACGAAAGGCACAAGACGCTCATAACCGTTTCACGGCCTGGCCCCACCAGACAAAGCCTCTCGTTCAATTTTTATTGGATGCAATGTGTAATGTGACAATCGACATTCAGTGACCACTCCAGACTCAGCCATTTTTCTCAGGTTTTTGTCGAAAATAACATACCCAAAGCGAATAGACTATATCTCCACAACTACAAGCACTTGTAAGTTAATCTTGGTACCAAAAGAAAACAATCAATGTGGATGCTACTGGATCAGTGTGAATTAAGCTCAAACACAGACTAAATGGAAGATTTAATTTCCACCTGAAATAAATGTAATGTTTTAGAGTGAATAACACCTAGTGCATTATCATTTGGTAGCCCTATAGCACTATAGGGGCATAGAAGGTGCCTGGTGTATTTTCTGCATCCAGTGGGGATTGGGCTGGTACTCCGTGCAGCATTCACTCAAACCTTGGTCGCTACAAGGCATATTGCCTACATGGGTTGTGTATTAGTGGGATGAGCTACTGAGCTGCCCAGAATAGAGTATCTTTAATCAGAGAGCATTGTCAAGGTGAGGCCTTCATATAAGCAATGTCAGCTGCAAAAAACAGTTCTCGCCATAATTTTCAACTTGTGATGTCACTGGAGGGTAGTCACATGACAATTTTAAAAACGGCTTGTAATGGCTAATCACACTCACACCTGGGGGTAAAATCGGGGCCCTTTATCCATAACTGGTCTTACCTGAAAGAGTCTTATAATCCATCATATCAAACATGATGACGAAGACACAGGACCAGGTGATGATGAGTGCCAACACCAGCACCCAGGCTATGGGTGAGCTGAACGTTGAGTAGAAGTTATCCATGAAGCTTTTCTTGGGTGATAAGTGTGAGGAGCCGTCGCCACTCTTAGCATCGATCACCATGGTGGTCGTGGACGATCGAACTGAGCAGAAGAGAACCACAGAGAGAATGATATATTCATATTTAAATATATTCTTGTTTAGATGGGGTGTAAATGCATTTTGTTGAAAGGAAAACAGTAGAACACAGAGGAACCTTCAAACCTGTTGTTGCCAGACTTTCTCTTCAAAGAAATCCCTGTTAACTGGATTATATGGGTAATAATTTAAATGAAATCTTTCCATGTAGTTTGCCTTCATTAACTGACTATATTCATTTAAATGAATGATTCTACAAAACCTGTTGCCCAACATATAGGCAGTGGCACACTCAATAATAATACAATACTCCAAATATTTTGAAATCAACGGGACATCTTTCAGTGCTTTGGAAATGTTTCAATTGTTTATTTGGCAGAGTTGGTTTTTGACAATAAATGTATATGCATGTCATGAAGTAATATAAACATAGGTTACCAATGTTTAAGTCTCAATGTTTGAGATGAATTGCAATTAAACAAAGTGTCTTGCGGTAGAATGAAGCGACTTAAACCGAACAGGATATATTGCTATGCACACAATGACATAAAATTACAACAGTATCGTCCTTTAACACAAATGACAGAAATTCTAGGCTGCCTATTTTATACCACACATGAGGTGGTGTGCCAAGTACAGTGGCAACCCAGCATACTCTATCAAATATAATAACCCTGCCATCTCATGAACCATAATCAGAAATGATTGTTTGTCTTACTGGAAACAGATGTTTGAACAGATGTTTGAACTTCACTTGGAATGCCTTTTTATACTATGTTATGTCATGATTTATTTTATTCTATTGTCACTTTATTTAATATTTAATGTTTCAGATTTCTATTTTCTTTTATTCTATGGTCACTTTATGTTGTTTTCTTGCGATGTGAGCTGCTGTAACACCATAATTTCACCACGGGGATTAATAAAGTAGCCATCGATCTATTTTATCATTTGGCATTTGATAGTGAAACATTGTGCAAAGGAAAGATTGTATTCACACCAGTCCAGTGTGGGTGCTACAGGGGCTGTCATAAGGAGACAGAGTTCCACCTGTTGTGTCTCCTCAACGCGCTGCCTGGCAGCCACCAGGGCTTATTCTGTTTCAGCTGAGTCAGATAGCTTAGCAACACACTTATACACAAACTATGGACAGCACTGCCCTCACTTGTTTCTTTGTTTTTTTACAAGCCATCAACTTTACGCTATCACATTGTAAAATATCTGACTAAAAGGAGCCCAGGTAATATAAAAAAAATATTATAATATAATAAATATATATTAAAAATATTACTATTATCAGGGTAATGTAATAATATGAACTGTTTTGTTGTGTAGTTTTTGTTTATTAACTGACCTCAACTTGTGTGGTTGAATGTATTGCACACGAATACACAACACAAACACATTCAACCATACATATAATCCGAGTTTACATTAAAAAAAACATGCTCACTTTCATGTGTATACATATACTACTGCATCAAAAAAAACACTTAATAATATAATACACAATAATATATTTTCTGAAAGGCTCTTCATTTATCTATTTAATCTCTTATAAGCTCTAATACTCTTGCTCATTGATGTAAATGATTCTTAATAATCTAGAACATGTTAAGTAAGGTTATCAAAACACCATTCCTACTTGGATATTCTATTTCTTTGTGGTGTTTATTCCCCATCGTGTTATACATGGACTTTATCTATAATATGACATACTCTTATATATGGACGTTATCTATAACAACCCCACTCCCCAAATCTAAGAAGCAGTCATAGTTTCTTTCATTTTCTGGTTCATGGTGTTGTTAAAGGATACAAACCAGTGACCAATGGCAATCTTAGCTATCTTAACAGGCTGTTGACACATACCTGTTATTTTGAAATATTAATGAAAAGAGCTAAAATTAAATCCAATCTCTGGCATAGCAGTGGTTTTGACCTAGCCTAGTCCTAACTAGACCTTGGTACTCATTACATTCATACTAAAGGTCTAGCAGTGCTGTAGAGACAAACGATGTCTCACTTGAAGGCGGGTGCTGTTGAAGTTTAAAACCTATTGGCTCTGCCCAGTGCCACTCTGGATCTGCCTTAACCAATCGCTAACGTTTGGTCGTGACGTATTTCATGCGCCAGAAACCACGTTGCGCGCAGTATACAAACGGCAGATGCAGTGAGCATTAGCATTAGCCTGGTTCCGCCCGCCTGCGATATTGTTTTTCCCACTATGGCCACGCCAAGCACCGCCCCACCCTGCTCCTGATTGGTTGAGCTGTGCTCTCGACTCTAAGATTATTTACTGCGCCTGCTAACCCTAACCCTAACCCTAACTATATCTTCAACACTGAGCGGTCGTTGAGATTAAACAATCTTCTAGCTTGCTGGGCGCAGTAGAACCAATCAGGATAGAGTCGAGAGCACAGCTCAACCAATCAGGAGCAGGGTGGGGTGGTGCTTGGCGTGGCCATAGTGGGATTCGTAATTTCGCCGCCCGCCTCCGTACTTATGCTCAATAACTGAAATTCGCGCACGACCTCTACGTCACTGTTCTCAGGCCGCGCCTCCTGTTCGCTGATTGGAATGCACATTTTGGGGAAAAGAAATCTTTCTGCCATACAGCACCGCCAGACCTTAGTACTGAAGTGAAATGAAAATTGAGCGGAAGTACGTAGGTGGGCGGAGCCAGGCTAGTTTTGACCAATCAGGTGTACACCTATCATCGTGACTGCTTTTTAATAAATGTATTTTCTGAAAAATTGTATAACTATATCTATTGCTAAAACATTAAAAAGACAAGTATTTAGTACTTTCATATTCAAAAGCATTTTTTTTGTGTCAAGCGTGACAAACCCATATAGACATTATAGAGTCAAAGTCAAGTGCAGCAGATTTTACAGCTTGTGGATTTACAATATGAGGTCACACCTTTTGTTCTTGAACAATACCATAACAGCCAAAAGATGACAACCTGACTAAAGTACTGATACTAGACTTGTATTGAGCCGTGACCAGGCTGACCTAGGGTATCATAATAGAGTATTGATAGAAACAGAATACTTTATCAAGTCATGTATTTTATTGAATACAGTGGTTCCCAAATCCAGTCTCAGTGTTGTACCCTGATAGCTAACATCTCTATGTGACTACCTCACCCAGCTTTAAATAGCACAAGAAATGTATGTGACCTCTTCAAACTTAAACTATTCGATAAACGTCATGATATATATTTGTACTTCCTGTGGTTTTTGATTTGATATTCAAATGGAGAAATTAAGTAAACTCAAGACTTAAAAAATGGAAAATCAGAATTGGCATGGCCAAATATCTTCCTCACAACTGTGCATTGTGCCTTCAAAAGCAAACAGCATTATACTGTCGACATCACATTGGCATATTTTTGGATATACTTAATCTCTATACTTGCTTGAACGCCTGTTTTAGTGAAAATTCAACTTATTTTTTTCTTCAAAGTTATTATTATCTTAGATACATATATTGTTAATACATTACCTTCAACTGTCTCAGTCATTGTTTTTGGTTTTACAAGGTTAGAATCCATCTCTAAATCCTTTAGTCAGATGACATCACCAAACAGCTGAACCCGTACAGCAGATTGTGCACACCCCTTGTTGCACCAAATAAATCCTGCATTCAAAAGAGACAGAACATCCCATCCATGGCTGAAGCTGACTTCCAGAGAGAGAGAGAGAGACATAAAGTGTAGCTTCCACCGGCTAAACACCTCAAACCCTTCTATCCATCTTCTGGACACTCGTAATATTCCTGCTTGTGGTTGTCTTTAGAACAGTACAACTGTATTCTGTCTTATGGATCCTTGTGCGAGACAGACAAAGGGCCAAGTTGAGTTTGAGGTGAGGGTGATGGGTAGAGTGTGACGGGATTAGATGGATCTCGGTGAAAAGGAGGAGGGCTAGTTGGACATTGGAATGAAGGGGGTTGTTTAGCAGGGAAGGGAAGTGGGGGTGGGGGGGGGGGGAATAGTCACATAAATCATCTAAAGTAGGTAATTTAATTTCACTTCCTTTTGCTTACAGTAACTCCATGTGACTTAAAAATCCATGTTTTCAACCAATGGAACTCGCTGTGATCATTCTGAACTGGACAGTTCTATACTGAATACATGGTGGATACAAGTGGCAATCAGCCTATTTCTGAGCCAGGCGATATGGCCCTGGGTTATTCTTAGAGCTGCCTGTGACCATTGGCATTTAGCTTTACCTTTTTAGGCCAGGGGTGTGACCTCACACACACACACACACCCATACACACACACCCCTTGCCCCCTCCCCCCTTCAGCTCTTGGTTTCTCTCTCTCTCACTCCTGTTCTGTCATCAAATGAAGTGATCTTCCTCGCAATGTGTGAGGTGGGTAGCCAAAAATTGTACTCATGTAAAAGTACTTTTACTTCAGAATAATATGACTCAAGTAAAAGTAAAATGTAGTCATCCAAATACTTACTTGAGTAAGAGTAAAACAGTACTTGGTGAAAAAACTACTCAAGTACTGAGTAACTGTTGAGTAACGTCTGATTTATTTATTAACACAAGCATTCAATCAGACAGACAAAAATACAAAATACTCATCTTTCGGCAAATTATAAAAAAATAATTATAATTAATTAATTACAAAATAGCTTAAATTAAAATAATCCAGGTAAATTCACGTACTTCAATAAAAAATAAAAACAATAAAATAATAATAATTAATAAATTAAGCACAAGTAACATTTCCAAGCCTTTGTACTTTTTCACCAGGCTCTGCAGGCAGAACTAGAACAAGGCAGCCCATAAACTGTGTGTGTGTGTGTGTGTTTGAGTCTGTGTGTCATCCGTTTCTCTTTTTTGTTTGCTACGACTGTAAATTGTACAGCTAACAGCCTATAATGTCTCTGAAGCAGAGACTATGCAGGTAGATTCACGGACTAAACTCTGATAATCTACCTGTGTGTGTTCTCACTTTGTTTATTTCATGTACCAGCTTCTAAATCTGACGCGCAATTTACGCCGCAAAATAGTGACACAAAGAAGTTTAATTTGATTTGTGTCCGACGATGGGTGTGTGTGTGTGTGTGTGTGTGTGTGTGTGTGTGTGTGTGTGTGTGTGTGTGAGTGAGTGAGTGAGAACGCTTTGGTAGAGAAACAGTAACAACAATAGAGAGCAAGCACTGGCCTCGATAAAGCTGTTATTTGTTTCCTGATTGTTTCACTGCGGTTACATTCAGCAGGTATAGACACGCCCACAGCAACCCACCTCAGCTCCCCTCACCCCCCCACTACCGCATATGACACGGGGGTCATATGTCCATCCTAAATGGCTAACTATACAAAGAGAGATGTACGAAGGAAGGTACGAACCAAGAGAACTCCAGTGATTATGTGACACTCGATGGGCATGTCGATTTATAGCGCTACGTAACATTATGGATTGATTGCCTGCCCTTAAACAAAGTACTTCAAGAGATAGCGCAAGAGAGCAATGGTGAAAGATCTATTGAGGCTCGAGGTCTGCTGGCACAGATAGATCTTGACTTCATTGTGCACCTTGTTGCAGTCCCTTAAGTGTTTGGAGAAACAAAACTTCTATCTGATAAGCTCCAATTTTCCATCACTTGACTTTTCAAAAGCTGTCGACTTAGCTTTAGTTCTTACACTGAAGGACTTCAGACGCAGACGGTTTTCAAAGGCAAACTGTGACAGTGAATAGCATCCAAGCTTTAAACCTCAATCAATGCATTTCTGACGGCTCTGTTTTAATTTGCTCGATTGTATGATTCAAATATTGATGAATTTTAGAAAGGAAAATACAGACTGGTATGCAGAGACCGTCCATTACATTACTGGTACTGTTCATTGAGCCGTATAAAGAAGTGTTTTTGAGCTCTTCAGAATCCAGGTCCACCATAACTGATGCGATCGAGCAATCTGGGTGTACTAAGTATTAAGTCTAGGAGGGCAAAGGTAACTTGAGCTGAAGCTAACAGAAATGTAGTTTATTTTTGTTTTCAATATTGTAACTAAGTTACTGAAACAAGTACAAATTAAAGCTCCAAGGAGCGTTGGGCGGGACCTCGCCGAGTCTGTCGTGGCGTGTCGTGGATAGTGTCGCGACAGGTTGGCGTCCGACGCGGTCCATGCAGTGTGCGGTAGAGCGGGGCGGTCACAGGGAGAATCGTTGTAGCATGCACATATGCACAGATAGACACACACACACAGTAGTCTACAATTTGTCACATCAGCACGGATGCTTAGCTTACATTAGTGATTAGCAGAGGCTTATTTTGTACTGTTAAAATATGACATCCACTTCTGTCACAACCACTTGCTTTGATTTTTCCTACCAGTAAATTGATGTCGATGCCATTCAAAGATTAACAAGGCCTGTACCATCCAAGAAAAGATAAGAAATGGAAATTGGCTCCATCTAGTGGTGTGGATGGGAATGACATTTTTTTGGTGTTTTAATGGTGCTTCCACTGGGACACGCTGAACGCGCTAACGTTGGCTGATATAGTGGACAAAACAGCAGAGTTATTAGCTGAGCTCTGGATAAAACACACTGGGAATGTTACTAAATAGCATTAAAGTTGGTATTTAAAGTCATGATGACATGAGTTTATGCTGTAAAATAAAGATTGCAATCATCAACTTTAGTTTATCATGTTTTTTAGGCGTTTGTGTTGATGCCCCGCCCCCTTTCTGCCCGCCCCCTTTCTGCCCTGCGTTGTGATTGGCTTGCTCAAAGTCAAGAGCTGGGGGGTATACTACGAAGCTCGATTAGTGGGTTAGCGAGGTATGTTGCGCTCAAAGCCTGGGTTAGCTGTCCTACGAAAGTCGCTCTCTTTTAGCGTCGCTGTATCACCATGGTAACTTATGCTGGCAACCAAACCGTCGGGAGGAGGTTTTCAGCTCAGACTTTACGATTAGATCGGCTTCTTAAAGCTGCAGCGCCGCTTTCGGGACAGATCGGCATTGCCTGAGGATATTCTTTATGAGAGATACAGGTTCTCATCAGAGGGTATTCGCTATTTGGTCGTCCTTGTTGGACCTTATGAAGGCAATGCTACAAAAAGAAGCCGTGCGCAGTGTGTCTGTGTTTCACTGCGATTTGTTGCCACGGGAACATATTTGCATACAGTTAGTGATGCCGAACATATAAGCAAAAAGGTGCCTTGCGATACGCAAGGTTGTAGCTGCCCTAAATACACTGCTAAATATGTTCGTGGTGTTTCCCAACTTTTTGCCAACACAAACTGTCAAGTTGCAAGTTATCAACTTGGAGGTAAAAGAAAACATCTGTATACGTGAATGAGCGGTAGAGTGGCGGTAGCGCGTCAGTCTTCAGGTTCTGCGTGCTGGGTTCGATTCCAAGTTAAGTGGGTATGTGTAGTTTATTTAAAAAAAGTTGTATTTCTTATGTCATATGGAATATTTATTCATTAATGTTACGGAATTATCCAGTTTGGTAATCTAGATGGGGTAAAAGGCGTGATGATGGACAGGCAAGATATGAACCCCGGTCGCTGCATCAGCTCACATCCTAATCCACTACACCGCCGTCGCTATACCTTCCAGCACATGCAATACGTTTCTTACATATAGGATGTATTTGAAAGGAATTCCCTAAATTACACAAAAAAGCAAGTTGGAGGTTGCTTTTGCATTTTGCAATCATATGCGTAAGAATTGTTCGCCATTAATCCCAATAGAGTATTGGGATTAATGGCGAACAATTCTTACGCATTCACAGAATCTGCTGTTTTTTGCCAGCATGGGCAACTGTATCGCCCCTTGCCGTTATTTGCTTTTTAAACTCCTCGTATGAGTTCATAATCACTACTTGCTCCTCCTGAGTGACATACACAGCCCGTGTTCGCTCCGTCGGATCCATTGCGTCAAGGTGAATGACGTATTTGTTATATATGACTTAGAGTGTTCCTTGATTAAACCTCAAGCTCAATATTAAACACGGATGAGACAGGTCGTTCTGATCGGTAGCTGGTTTATTCATTCTCTGAACATCACGTGACTTCAGGTGCTAAGGCATGGGAAAAACCAGAGGCAGTACCAAGAGGGCCAGTAGAGGGCAGTAAGAGACAACATAACAGTTCCCCCCAATATATGACAACTCCTCCCGACTAAATGAACATGTACCCCCCCCCCCCCCCCCCCCCTCAATAAGAAAAATAAATAAGCCACTAACATAGCCACTGCATTACTCAACGATGCATTAACAATAATGTTTCTTCTTTTCTTTTCTTTTTTTTTTTTTATATAACCACTTTAATGTCTGTATTTATTTCGCTTATACTTTAGTTACCCCTAAGGGAATGAGGTAGACCACTCAGACCCTGACATCACCCTGGGGATTATTCTGCCCCATTCTTCTGGGTATGTCACCTATTACAATTCCAGACGTTTGGGCGAACGGCGCGCCCTCTGAGGATAGCGGCGGGAACCACCACCACCACCCGGCGACTCCACCCCAGCGGTAGCAGGAGTAGACGGCAGATTGGGGACTGGTGACAGTTCAGATGATGACTCAGCTGGAGAAACGGGGCCCGAAGACCCAGGCTCCGCCGCACACGGCACCTCCTGTGTGACTGTGGGCGGCTCCAGACGATCACGCTCCAGAGACTCAGCTGGAAACACTGGCGGCACGGGCAGAGCTGCTGAAGATCCTGAAAGCAGCTGGTCTACATGTCTCCTCCAGACGATGTCCTCTGAGGTCCTGACTGTGTAAGACACCGGCCCGGTCTGCGCTAGGACTGCCGCAGGAATCCATCTTGGCCCGTTGCCATAGTTACGGGCCAGTACATTGTCACCTGGGTGGAAAACCCTCTCCTTTGCTCTTTGCCCGCGTCTCTCCACCTGAGCTTGTTGATTTCTGTGAACAGTCTCATTTGTTTTGGGCGGTTTCAGAAGGTCGAAGTTGGTGCGGAGCTGTCTTTTCATCAGAAGGCCTGCAGGAGCAACCTTCGTGGTTGCGTGCGGAACATTTCTGTATGACAGCAGGAAGCCGTTCAGCCGCTGGTGCAGAGAGCCCTGCCCCTGTGAAGCCTTGAGGGCGTGTTTCATGCTCTGAACAAACCTCTCTGCTAATCCATTAGTGGATGGGTGATACGGAGCAGAGCGGATGTGTTGTACTCCATTTGCCTCAAGAAATCTCTCAAATTCTTGTGATATGAATTGTGGGCCATTATCGCTCACCAGTTGTTCGGGAAATCCAAATCGACCGAACATTTCTCCCAGCTTTTCAATGGTCTTTTCCGCTGTAGTTGATCTCATTATGGACACCTCCGGCCATTTACTGTGAGCATCTACAGCCACCAAGAACATCCTGTCTTCCAACGGGCCAGCAAAATCAACATGGATGCGCTGCCATGGCTCCTCTGGCCACTCCCACGGATGAAGAGGGGCGGTCTGGGGCATGCAGCGGACCTGTTGACATGATGGACATGTTCTTGCTGTCTCTTCAATTTGTCCGTCGAGTCTAGGCCACCAGAAGTAGCTCCTGGCCAGCTCTTTCATGCGGACCATTCCACTGTGCCCTGCATGTAGCTGCTGCAGTAGCTTCTTTTGCAACTCTGGTGGAACAATCACTCTGCGTCCCCACAGGAGACATCCTGCCTGCACAGAGAGCTCGTTCCTTCTTGTGAGGTAGGGCTTCAGCTCTGGAAGATCTCCCCGTCCCCCATGAAGCACTATATCCAACACCTTTGACAGCACCGGGTCATTTCGAGTGTGTCTTTTCACTTGAGCATAAGTGATGGGAGCTTCCTCCACTTGCCTGAAGTAGAAGAGGCCAGCCTGTGGCGGCAGGCTGGATCGCGGTGACTCCCTGTGGGTGTCCGGCAGGGGAAGCCTGGAGAGGCCGTCTGCGTTTGCATGTAGCTCAGACTTTCGGTATTTGATGTCGTAGTCGTGAGCAGACAACAACAAGGCCCATCTTTGCATCCTACTGGCCGCTAAGGAGGGAATGCCTGTATGAGGCCCAAATATTGTTGTCAGGGGGCGGTGGTCTGTCAGGAGTGTAAACTTCCTCCCATAGAGATATTGGTGGAATTTTCGGACACCAAACACAATCCCTAGCGCTTCTCGCTCAATTTGTGCATAGTTTCTCTCTGCTTTATTCAGTGTGCGTGAGGCGAATGCAACGGGACGCTCCTCACCATTCTTCATAATGTGAGAAATAACGGCCCCCACCCCATAAGGAGAAGCATCGCACGCCAGCTGTAGGGGCAGTGAGGGATCAAAATGTGTCAGGACGAGTCCAACAACGCCATTTTTGTTTGTTCAAATGCAGCCTTCCGCTGCTCAGTCCATTTCCAGGCCCTGCCCTGACACAACAGCTCGTGAAGAGGCTGAAGCAAAGTAGCGAGGTTCTCGATGAACTTGCCATAGTAGTTCAGGAGGCCGAGAAAAGAGCGTAGTTGACTCACATTTTCAGGCGCTGGTGCGTCTGTGATCGCCTTGATCTTAGATGGAGCTTTGTGCAGTCCTTCAGAGTCAATCACGTGTCCCAAATACTCCACTGAATTCTGGAAAAATTCACACTTTGATCTGCGGACTCGTAGTCCATATTCTTCCAGACGCTGTAACGTAGCATCTAGATTCACAAGATGCTCTTCCTCGTTCTTTCCCGTGACTAGTATGTCATCTAAATAACACTGGACTCCATTTAAGCCGCACAATATCTGGTCCATCGCACGCTGGAAGAGAGCTGGGGCTGAAGTTATGCCAAACGGCAGTCTGCAGTACCTGAAGAGGCCCTTGTGAGTGACTACGGTGAGCATATCTCTTGACTTCTTATCGACCTGCATTTGGAGGTATGCTTGGTTGAGGTCAATTTTACTGAATTTCTCTCCCCCTGCCAAGCCCGCGAACAGGTCGTTAATGAGGGGAAGTGGATACTGCTCAGCCTCTAGTACTGTATTTACGGTGACTTTGAAATCCCCGCAGATTCTCACAGAGCCATCCTTCTTCGGAACGGGCACGATCGGAGTGCCCCAATCACTTCGGCTGACTGGCTCCAGCACCCCACTTTTGATTAGGGCCTCCAGCTCTGCTTCAACTTTTGATTTAATGGCATAAGGCACCGTTCTGGCCTTAAAAAACTTTGGTCTGCTGTCCCGTTTGAGGTTCAGTTTGACCGTTATTTCCTTCATTGTTCCTAGTCCTTCTTTGAACACCTCAGCATGTTTGTTCAGTACAGTTGTTAAGTGTGAGTCGCCTTTACACACCTGCCGGATTGCCGGCCAGCCTAGGGTGAGGACTTCGAGCCATGCACGGCCTTGCAGAGACGGAAAGTTCCCTGTGACCACGTACAGTGGTAGTTTAGCTGTTTGATTATTCACCTTGACTGTGACATGAACAACCCCTTTAGTTGGCACTGACTCACCGGTGTATGTTTTCAGGGTGAGGCTGGTTTGCTGTAGTGGAAGGTGTCGTAGTTTCTTCTTATAGACAGCATACGACACCAGAGAGACCGCTGCGCCGGTGTCAATTTCCATGCGCACGGGTTTCTCCTCCAGCAGCGGAGTGACCCAGTATCCATCTGGACCTCCCTGTACCGAAAGCACGTACACCGTCGCCTCATCTGATGAGCTGTTGCCATCCTCTGCAGCGTGGCTTGGCTTCACACTATGCACAGATTGTTTCTTTTTTACGCTCTGTTTTGGCTGTCTGTTGTCGTAATGTCCCATTTTTTTATCAGCTTTACTTTTGCATGCGCGCTCAATATGTCCCATTTTTCCACACTTCCTGCACTCTACGTCTTTACTCCAACAATCGGCTGCCAGATGTCCCGTCCTGTCACATCGGTAACATTTATTCTGAGCTCCCCTGTCTCTGGTGGCAACTTGGTGCAGTTTTCCACCTGTGCTGAGCTGATGAGCGTCTCTGGCAGCTAACTCCATGGACACGCTAATTTCCATAGCATGGTCTAAAGTGAGCGCACTTTCAGTTAGCAAGCGCTTCTGAGCAGCTTCACATCTCATTCCGCACACGAGTCTGTCTCTGATGGTGTCATTCAGCACAGCACCAAACTCACAATGTTCAGCCAGCCTTCTCAGTGCAGCCACAAACACTGCCACAGACTCCCCTTCTTCTTGGTTTCTCTTATGGAAGCGTAAACGCTCCGCGATCACTAAGGGCTTTGGTGAAAAATGTGTTGCTAGTGTGGCTACTATGGCTTCATAGCTTTTAGCTCCCGGCTTGTCTGGCTGGACCAGGCAACGCAACAAGTTGTATGTCTTCGGCCCCATGACTGTCAAGAACGTCGGCACTAGCGTTTCATCCTCTATTTTGTTTGCTATCACAAAGCACTCAAAACGTTCTGTGTAGGAGCTCCACTGTTCGACATTCTCATCATAGGAGCCAATGCTACCCACTATCCCCGCCATTTCTGTCCAGTTAGCAGATCACTGTCCTTTATATAGCTCCGTGTGCTTGACTGTGACGTTACTCACGTTCACATATTCTCCGACGCTGCAGCTAGTTAGCGTTAGCCGCTCGCTGCTAGCCCGCATCACACACTGCCGAATACAGCTCCGGTCAGGATTTTCTCTTCTCACCGAGCTGTCAACACACGCAGAGTCGTCGATCCTCGTCGCCACTTTGTTATATATGACTTAGAGTGTTCCTTGATTAAACCTCAAGCTCAATATTAAACACGGATGAGACAGGTCGTTCTGATCGGTAGCTGGTTTATTCATTCTCTGAACATCACGTGACTTCAGGTGCTAAGGCATGGGAAAAACCAGAGGCAGTACCAAGAGGGCCAGTAGAGGGCAGTAAGAGACAACATAACAGTTCCCCCCAATATATGACAGTATTGACGTTGGGTTACGCCCTTTTTATGTGAACGCGCATTGAACCTAAAGCGGAAAACCTGGCTTGACAAAGTTACCTTTAAGTGAGCTTCGTGGAACCGTTTAACTCTGATTGCGAGTTTCGTCTTTAGCAATCGAGGTTTTCCCAAGAAAGCCTGGATATGTTCAGCGAGCTTCGTAGTATACCCCCCTGGTCTTGCTTTTTGTGGAACAGAGAGGAGAGGAGCTGTTTTGCATTTTTCAAGGATTTGAAGTTTGTGATCCCTTTTCTTCTTACGGTAAGTTTATTTATCATTCCTCTTTCATCAGTTTATTAAAAGTTGTAATGGGGTCTAAATTGTAGTCAATAGTTGATTATATGTGAACAGCAGCAGTTTTTGCCATATTGGTACTATAATGTTGGTTACTTTCACTGTATGTACACAGCACACTGTGTTTAATAACCTTAGACCTAACACAGATATATAAATATGTGTGTAACTCTATCAAGTATAGTATATACCATATATATATATGGTAACTCCTGCTGTAATAAATGTACTTTAGATGGTATGACATTTTCACAGTACCATCTGTATTTAGTTATATATTAGTTAATGGCCATTGCCATTATGTTTAAGTACAAATGGACATGTTTCAGTAGAATTAGTTTGTGTTTTTAAAACTAATGAGTAATGTGGAGTTTGTAGAAGTAAACTGAGGAAAGAGATTAAGTGTAATGTAGACAGCACAAATAGTAAGTAAAGTGGTTATAGAGAAACCAACTTTTCAATGGGTGTTTCAGCCAACAACTGTGGTTAGAGTAGTTGGCTGTAAACATTATTTATATAACTAAAGGCCACTGTTGTAATCTGTCTGAAAGAATCACCCATTGAAACAGTTGGTTCATTATAACTACCTTACTTACTATTTGTGCTGTATAACTCTAACCAGAGTTGTTGGCTGAAACACCCATTGAAACAGTTGGTTTCTTTAATTACTACTTTACTTACTATTTGTGCTGTTTACATTACACTTAATCACTTTCCTCAGCTTACTCCTACAAAGTCCACATTGCTCATTAGTTCAAGGTGTGATAGGGTGTGGCAATCAGACAATGTACCTTTCATACACAAATTACAACAGTGGCCTTTAGTTATGTAAATGGTTGTTTACAGCCAAGTACTCTAACCAGAATTGTTGGCTGAATCACCCATTGAAACAGCTACCGTACTTACTATTTGTGCTGTATAACTCTAACCAGGTTAGAGTTATACAGCACAAATAGTAAGTAAGGTAGTTATAATGAAACCAACTGTTTCAATGGGTGATTTAGCCAACAACTGTGGTTAGAGTACTTGGCTGTAAACAACCATTTACATAACTTAAGGCCATATGTTTATATATGCTTTCAGATGCCACGTGGGAAGTCTTTTCGTCGTTCTGTGGCTGCTAGGAGGAGAGAGGCAGTTCGAGCGGAGGTGGAGCATCTACCACCGAGTCCTAAGTTTGTTCCAGGTATGTAGCCAGTTGATGTGTCCATTTTGTATCAAGTTCTATGTGTACAGTGAAGTTAAATTGTAAATTAGGTTAATGTTTGTTTTTGATGAGTTATTTTTGTCTGTCTGTGTATAGGTCGTGGTACGGGGACCCGCAGTCGTCCGAGGCAGTACCCTGTTTCTGTGTCTGGGAAGACACACAAACTGGTGGTACCAGCTCATTCCGTTGATAAGAAGGTAATGTATTGTTTATTTGTTAAGAATGTATTAAGAAATGTTCTTAGTCAAAACGTGATTTCTAAATAGGTTCTTCTATTTTTCCAGTTCGTTCTTGTCGTTGGGGATTCCCATCTGCGCACTGTTGCAGATGGGAATGTCATGATGCCAAAGGGAAATCTTTCCTTTGGCATCATGACAACCCCAGGGGCTAGTGCGTGCCATCTTAGGACGGAGTTGCTGCATGCCACACTGCCCCGGACCCCGGACGCAGTGTGCATCCTGGCCCCCAGCAACAACCTGACGACCAGCAGCACCCCCGCTGTGGCCGGAGAGGAGTTCCGGAAGCTCCTGATCAGCGCGCGTGAGCGTTGGCACAACGTAAGTTACTTTGTTTATACTCTGTGTTATTTATTGTGTGTTCAGTAAATGCAATGCTTAAATGAGGTGTTACATTGTAACATTTATGTATGTGATTGGGATCTCGTTTTGAACAAAAGTGAGTTTTTATTATGTGTTATTGTGTTGTAGGTGTTTGTGCTGGATTTCGTTCCGCGCCTGACAGTTTCCCCGGAACTGCAGAACCACGTGAGCCGGGAGTTCCATTCTGTGGCCAAGTCGTTGGGTATGTTTCAATTAGAACTTGAAGTTACACGTTTAAAGAATCATTGTTTGTCAGATAGTGTTTGAATGACTATTATAAAGTATTATTTTGTAAATAGCTGATGATGATGTATGTAGGTATATGAATATTTAATATATATTTTGTCTTCCTAGGTATTCCTAGGTACTCCACGCTTGAGCACTTCCCATTCAGGCAGCGGCATCTGTGGGTCAGAGATGGTGTAAGTATCTATAAGTTTATACTGTGTGCACATGAGGAACTTTAATTTACAGTTATTTGTAGTTGAATGTTATGTTATGTCATAGTAAATGTATTCCTATAACACTCCAGGTTCACCTGAGCGATGTCGATGGGATGGGCATCCTCACCCAGTTGCTGTGGCAGGCTGCCTACATGCATCTGGAGGTGACAGCGCCAGCTCCCAGGACCCCCCCGAGGTTTGTTGTGGGGTCAGAGGGAAGGGCTGAACGTGGGGAAACAAAAACCTCTCCCCGAGAGGTCTTTGTTTCTCCCCCTTCACCTGCCCCCTCTGACCCGTACGTGTGGATGGAGATGGTCAACGGCAAGAAGGTAATATTTGCATATTGAAATTGTGTTTGTCACACTGATATTTGCAGTGTACAGTTTACTTGAAATATGTTCACCATGCACAAATTGTCATGAAAGTATTGCTATTTGTCTTTGCAGAGGATCCAGTCAGACGAACAGTGTGCTATTCCACCCAAGCGACGTGTGGTTCGGCATGAGGTTTGTAGTATACTTTGATGGTTAAGATATGTATATCCATGTACATGGTTTTAGGCAATGGCAATTGTGAGTAATATGTATTTTTTATGTGTATTTCACAGGTGGACGGACGTCCGATTGTGCTGAGGGAGTGCTTCATCCCGCTGAATCCTGTCCGGTTCAGCAGTTCCGTGTTGGCTGCCATGGATGCTGTGGTTCCTGCACGTCTTCCGAGCCCTGACCTCCCAGCTGTTCCACAAGGCTCACCGGTAATTTGATAAAAAATGTGATGTGTTGAGTGAGATTTTGTAGAACTGTATTTGTTCCTTTGAAAAATGTTTAAATATTTGTTCTAAAAGTTTGTTTTCAATTTCTTACATCAGAGACCTATTGTGGAAGGGCGACCGAAGCGTGTGACCTGCAGGAGGAGACTTGCAATGGGCCAGGTTTGTGTTTATTTTATAAATGTAATGACTTATTAGTACAGTTAAAATTTGCATACAGCAATAACGTAATGGTTTGTTTACTTTGCAGTAACTTGGCAATTATGCAAATGCAAAATAGCAGTTTTGTTAATGTATTTTATTATGTTTGTAGGTGGATGCAACTCCAACTGCTGTGACCAGATCCTTGGAGCCATCGTCTACCACGGCTGTGGGAGAGGTGGTGGTCAGCAGGTCGGATCTTCCTATTCTGAGCCCACCACGATTCATCAAAGATAAGTGTGTAGCTTTTGGTTCTGGTACTGTCAGAGTTGCGCCGTCAACTGCTGATGGTTCTTGCACTGATGGAATGGTTGTGCCGTCAACCGCTGGTGTTTCTTGTTTTGATGGAATGGTTGCGCCGTCAACTGCTGGTGTTTCTTGTACTGATGGAATGGTTGCGCCGTCAACTGCTGGTGTTTCTTGTAATGATGGAATGGTTGCGCCGTCAACTGCTGGTGTTTCTTGTAATGATGGAATGGTTGCGCCGTCAACTGCTGGTGTTTCTTGTACTGATGGAATGGTTGCGCCGTCAACTGCTGGTGTTTCTTGTGCTGATGCAATGGTTGCGCCGTCAACTGCTGATGTTTCTTGTACTGATGGAATGGTTGCGGTGGTGGAGGAGGTGGAGGCGGTGGTCAGCAGGTCGGATCCTCCAATTCTGAGCCCATCAGGATTCATCAAAGGTAAGTGTGATGGCAATCCTCAGTCTTGCATGTGTGCAGAAAAACAGCAAGTAGCTGTTGTTTCTGGTACTAATGTCAGAGTTGCGCCGTCAACTGCTGATGTTTCTTGTACTGGTGGAATGGTTGCGCCGTCAACTCCTGATGTATCTATTGCGTGCGGTGTTGTTGCGGCACTTAAACATGTCATTTCTCCTGTGTGTACATGGAAAGGGAGAGATGTTGATAACATTTGTTCTGAAGGTACCAAGGTGGCTAGTTTTGTAGCTAAATCAAATAGGAGTAGTGGCTTTGAAAATGAGCTGTGTGAGTTCTTTAAACAGCACAGTGTTTTTGGCCAGAAGTGGGATGTTGGTATTGGTCCATCAGTGTACGGAGGTTTTGGCTTGGACGAGTCTGTGTTACTTGAAAAAGTGCAGGAACATTTGATGAGTGATGGAATGTGTCTCTTGAACCTCCACAGTGCCTTTAGTGTGATTATTCAGCACAATGACTACATTGTGTTAGTTGATTGTGGTACTCGTGATGCATCTGGGTTTGCTTCCCACGTTGGTCGGCCTGTAGCTGTTTTCAACACATCCGTGTTGGATATGATGTATCATATCAGTGATCTAGGGCGGTCTTTGGGTGCAGAGTGGTATGCTATTAGCAGCTTGTCTGTGAAGGCAGGTTTAGTTCATCCTGACATTGACAGTGCTACATTGCTGATAGATGTAGATGTTGATGTCACAGTTGCAAGTGCAGCTGTAGTTGAGGGTGGTAGTTCACAGAGTAATGTTAGTTCTGTCAGGGGATCGTTCCATCAGGGGGATAGCCGTCTGTTTCAACACGCTGGAGCTCAGTGTATGGCTATCAGTTTGGTAGCTCTTGCAAAACACTCCACTGATAGCGTGTTTTCATGGCAGACTGACAATCTGGACAAAGTTGTAGTTTTGGGGGATAAGCTGTATAATGAGATAACAGCAGACAGCAATGTGAACAGTAATCAGTCTAAACATCTCTGTGTTTTAGATTTGCCCCTGAAGTCTGTTATTGATGGACAGACATTGGACTTTGAGTATGGGGAGTACGTTTCTGGAGATATTGATGTAGTGTCAGGTGATTTGATTGATAGTGGTTTAACAACTAGTCTTAGATCTGGATTAGTTAAGATGTTTGGTAAATATCACACATGTTTGCTGACAGTGTGTGGTACTACATGTGCAATCATTGGTCACGGTGGCCATTTTGCTCTGGTTGATTCGCATGCACGCAGTGTGGATGGGATGTTGGATGATGAAGGGCAGAGTGTTGTTGTGTACTTCACTTGTCTGGATGATGTATTTGCTCACATCTGCAAATATGCAGCTAATTTTAAAAACAAACCGTTTGAGATTGCTGGTGTTTGTGTAATGCAGAGATGTCCAGTTTCACCCAGTAATGTGTTTTCCAGTGCAAAGGTTGTAGAAAGCAGGGGAAGTCAGTTTGGTTGTAATTTACCTGTTCAGCCAAGTACAAGTAAGGATCAGCCTAGTACAAGTATTAAGCGTAAAAGTCCAAGGAGCATGTCTTCATCAAAGAAGTTAAAAACCAGCGATTACGCTGAGGTTAATTCAGATGTTGTTTTTGTTGCTGATGTTGTGAGTAAAGGGCTCCAGTTTAAACCGCTTTGTGGGGAAGTTGTAGAAACTTTGTGCAAACAGTTAAATGTTGAGTCAGAGAAAGTAGATCCACTTAGTACAGAAGTTGGTGTGTTGGGTGCTCCTTGTCTGAAGGAGAAAATAATTGGTGATGGTAACTGTTTCTTTAGAGCAGTTAGTCATGCTGTGTGTGGTACACAGAAGCATCACAGAAAAATTAGAATTGCTATAGTAAAGCATTTGAAAGCCAATGGTGGTATTTTTAGAGCTGAATATTCTTCAATGGAGGAATATCTGACAAAGTCAAAAATGGCCTATGTCGGTAGTTGGGCCACTGAAGTAGAGATTCAAGCAGCAGCAGACTTTTTTGGAGTAAGTATATTCACATACTGTGACGGTCGCTGGCTTGAATATAGTTGTAAGGACAGGCCGTTGTCATATCAGGCAATTTATTTAGAGAATTGTAATGGTAACCATTATGAGACTGTTGTTTGTGTTCAGCAGCCAAACATGCAGTGTTGCTATGGGTATTGCAAAGTGGATAGGTACAACTTTAGAAATCGTAGTGTTATTGCAGACAATTTGACTTCAGTTGCATCCTCAATTTGTGAAGCAGAAGTACACATTATTGAACCAAATGTAATAAACCTGCGGTGTAGTACATTATCTGTAGAAGCGCAATCCCCAAGTAAGTTGTCTCCGTCTAAGCATTTATTAAGGAAAAAGCAGTTACAACAAAAAATAAGTTATCAGGAAAACAGGCAAAAATGTAGAGAAAGGAGTAAAATAGATTATCAGGAAAAAAAATGGTACAAGGAAAAATTGAAGACAATTAGTATAACTAAATATCGTAAAAATAAGTCTCACAGGGATAAAGTAAAGGAAATGAGTAAAATGAAATATCGTACAAATAAGTCTTACAGGGACACATTAAAAGAAAAGAGTAAAACTAATTATCATACAAATAAGTGTCACAGGGACAGAGTAAAGGAAAAGAGTAAAACTAAATATCGTACGAATAAGTCTCACAGGGTTAGAGTAAAGGAAATGAGTAAAATTAAATATCGTAAAAATAAGTCTCACAGGCTGATTGTGAAATCTATGAGTAGAAAGAAATATCATGGCAATCGTCATCATAGGCAGCGTGTTATTGCACATATCAAATTAAAGAGGCAACATATAAAAGCAACATTGACAGAGTTTGATGTAGTTATGCAGCAGTTTTTGGCTAAAGTAAATGATGGGCCGGATTTTGTCTGTTGTGTGTGTTTCAGAAAGCTGTTTAGAACTCAAGTTTTATGTTGTAGCATGGAGGATTATAGTAAAACAAAAGAAATAGGTTTAATTGCAAGTAAATGTATTAGTGAAGAATATTTGCATAAATGTAGTACAGATTGTGTATTGCCTTGTCAGTGGTTAGATACAGCTAGGGGTCGGTTGTGGATTTGTTTCACCTGTCACGGTAAAATTAGTAGGGGTACAATGCCTCCTGAATCTGCTTTAAATAATTTGGCAACATCTTCTATTCCACCAGAATTGGCATGCTTGAATAGTTTAGAGCAACATTTAATTGCGCTGCATATTCCGTTCATGAAGCTGTTGGCGTTGCCTAAAGGTGGGCAAAATGGCGTCCATGGGCCTGTAACGTGTGTTCCTGCTAATATTGTACAGACGAGCAATTTGCTGCCGCGTTCAGACATGGACGAGTCTTTGATACCTGTAAAACTGAAACGCAAGCTCACATACAAAGGGCATTATGAGTATCAGTATGTGGATAGTATGCGCATCAAACAAGCATTGCAGTATTTGAAACGGACTAATGTACATTATAAGGATGTAGAATTTAATGAAGCGTGGTTAAATGGCTTTTGTAGGGAACAAGAGAGTGTGGCAGAGCAGGATAGTATAGCAGTAGATGGTAATGATGACAGTAATGCTGTTGTTGCTGCTGAGGAAGATGAGCTTTTGCATGACAGACAACAACATTGTATGTTTCAGGACACTTGTCTTATGCCTGTTGACATTGGTCAAGAAGCACTTGATCAATATTTTGATAACGTATTAAATTTAGCTCCAGGAGAAGGCAACACTCCTGTCAAGATGTTGTCTGATCATTCAAATGAAGCAAAGTGTTTCCCAGGGATGTTTCCTACCGGATCTGGGACATACCATGATAGCAGATCTCATCGCTTGACTTTGTGCCGGTATTTTAATAATCGTATTTTACATGCTGATGGTAGATTTGCACACAATGTTGACTATATCTTCTATGCTCAGTACATGTCTGAGGTTCAACAGGTTGTGTCAAATGTGTCAATAGCATTGCGGAAGGGAAAAGGGGGTCAATTTAAAAAGATATCGTCAAATCTATTAAATGATGAAGAACAGTTTAAGCAGTTTCTGCAGTTTGATGATGGGTATCGCTTTCTCAAACCTATTAGAGGTACCCCATCTTTTTGGCAGGGCGTGCAGCGTGATTTGTTAGCTTGTGTTCGTCAGCTGGGGGTCCCGACGTGGTTTTGTTCTTTTTCTTCTGCTGATTTGCGGTGGAAGAATCTTTTGAGTAGCATATTGAAACAGGAAGGTAGGACAGAGACAGCCGAACAGCTCGAGTGGGCAGATAGATGTGATCTTTTGCGGCGTAATCCTGTTACTGCAGCGAGGATGTTTGATTTTCGCTGGCATTGTTTTTTGAAAGAGGTTTTAATGTCTCCATCTAATCCTATTGGCAAAATAAAAGATTATTTCTATAGGGTTGAATTCCAGCAGCGTGGTTCACCACATGTTCACTGCCTGTTTTGGATAGAAAATGCACCAATAATTGATAAAAATACTGATGAAGAGGTAATTCAGTTTATTGATAAATACGTTACATGCGAATTACCTGCAGAAGATGACACACTATTGGACATAGTTTCATCTGTGCAGAAGCATTCCAAACGGCATTCCAAAACGTGCAAGAAAAACAACACTGTTTGCCGTTTTAATTTTCCTAAGCCACCGTCTGCGAGAACATTTATATCTCGCCCTTTTGAAGACCAGGAGGGGGATAAGGCATGCACATGTCAGATGGATGGAGCAGACCAATTGGCAGATTGTGCATGCAAACTTAGGAAGAAGAACAAATTACTAGAAAAACAAATTGCAAATAGCATCCTGACAAAAATTAAAGATGCCCTTTCAGATGACAATGCCAGTTTTGACAGTGTAGAGCAGTTGTTTAGTCATTTAAAAATAAATCAAAGGAGATTTGAGAGGGCTTACAATGTTTGTGCTAAGAAGACGCACGTTGTTTTAAGAAGGCAAGCTAATGAGGTTTGGATTAATCAATACAGTAAACCACTTTTAAAATGTTGGAATGCGAATATTGATATCCAATATGTTGTTGACGCGTATGCTTGTGTAGTGTACATTATTTCCTACATTTCAAAAGCAGAGCGCGAGATGGGACTGTTATTAGCAAATGCACAGAGGGAAGTAGCTAAGGACAAAAGTAGCAGTGCTAAAGATGCACTAAAACGTTTAGGAAGTGTGTATTTACACAATCGGGATTTGTGTGCACAAGAGGCTGTCTACAGGTTGACTGGCATGCATCTGAAGGAGTGTTCTAGGAAAGTAGTTTTTGTTCCTGTTGGAGATAACAATGTCAAAATGAGTTTGCCATTATCCGTGTTAAAACAGAAAGCATCATCAGATGATCTTACCACAGAAGATATGTGGATGACTAGTTCTGTTGACAGATATAAGAATAGGCCAAGAGATGGTACCTTTAACGATATGTGTATGGCAACTTTTGCTTCAGAGTACCGTGTTTTGAGCAAATCTGAGATGTCTGTCAACAGGGTAGAACTACAGAACAATTGTGGCTTCATTTTGAAAAGAACACGTTCTGAACCTGCAGTTGTTCGTTATGTGCGCTTTTCAGAAACCAAGAATCCAGAGTTGTTTCACCAGAGTATTATGCAGTTGTTTTTACCATTTCGCACAGACATGCACCTGAAACCACCAGGTTATGAAACGTTTGAACAGTTCTATAGTCATGGTCACGTGGGGTTAAATGATGGACTGCATTCGGTTAAGTCAATTGTGGATACAAATCGCAGCAGATTTGAAATTAATGGTGATGAACTGGATAATATCCAAAATTCGGTGGACCCTGGTGCAGTTCTGGAAGACGCCTGGTGTGAGCTCTGCCCGGAGCAAGAACAGGAGCGTCTCCAGTGTTTGGAGGAACGTAACCACAATGAACATCCTTCAGATGAGCCAGTAGAAGGTATTCCGGATTTAGCGGTTAGTAATAGGCAGGTTTCTCATTTAGAGAAAAGACAGAATGTCCTGTGTAGAAGTGATGGCTTGGCCTTAATTAGATCCCTTAATGACACACAGCTCGCTATCTTTTACCAGATTAGACAGTGGTGTTTAAGTAAAGTTAATGGTGAAAAAATAGCTCCGTTGCGCGTTTTTGTTACAGGTGGTGCAGGGACAGGTAAGAGCCACTTAATCAAGGCTATCCAATATGAGGCAATGAGGTTGTTGTCGAGAGGGTGTCGCAATCCGGACGACATTTCTGTTTTGCTAACTGCTCCTACGGGGATAGCTGCACACAATTTACGTGCAGGTACTATTCACAGTTCATTTGGCATTGGTAAAGATGTACGTTTGCCTTACACGCCACTGGGTGAGGAAAAGCTCAATTCTTTGCGTGCCAAATATAGTAACTTGCAGATTTTGATAATTGATGAAATCTCCATGGTTGATCATAAACTATTGGCCTACATCCATGGACGTTTAAGACAAATTAAACAGTGTGGCGACTATTCCCCATTTGGAAATGTTAGCGTAATTGCAGTTGGAGATTTTTATCAGTTGCCTCCAGTGAAAGGGAAACCGTTGTATTCAGATGACGATAGTGTAGGCTTGTGGACACAGTTTCAGATTGTTGAACTGAAAACTATTGTCCGACAAAAAGATGTTGTGTTTGCCGAGTTGTTGAATAGGATTAGATGTCGTTCAAAAGGGAACCCCATGCTAGATTCAGACATACAATTATTACAGCATTGTGAAACCGGTGAAGACAGCTCAGATTTACATATTTTTCCAACCAATAAACAAGTAAGTTGCCATAACATTCAACAGTTATTCAAGAGTTGTCCTGACTATGTTCAGATTGAGGCCAAAGATTTTGTAAACAGTAAAACAACAGGCAAGCTTGTGTTGAAGGAAGGACATCATACCCACACAAACAATACGTCTCTGGATCAGACACTGGTTTTGGGGGTAGGTGCCCGTGTAATGCTGTTAAAAAATCTGGATGTGGATGATGGTTTAGTGAACGGTGTGTGCGGCACAGTCACACATGTAGTTTATCCAGATAACGATGACAAGTTCCCGAAAATGATTTATGTAAAGTTTGATGAAGATCAAGTGGGAACTAAAAGGAGGAGTTGCTCTGCATTTGCTGCCGCAGTTGAAATGGGTTCCACGGGCATTGAAGCAGAAGAAGAAAGGGTAACAAAACATGGTGGATTGCGCCGCCAATTTCCGCTCAAGCTTGCCTGGGCTTGTACAGTCCATAAAGTCCAAGGACTTACAGTAGATAAAGCGGTAGTTTCGCTAAAGAAAATCTTTGCAGCTGGTCAAGCATATGTGGCTTTAAGTCGAGTTAGAAGTTTGTCAGGTTTAGTTATTCAGGATTTTCACGAGAAAGCCATATATTGCAAAGACAACATTCAAGCTGCAATTGCAACCATGCCTCCCTTCTTGGTCACAAATGATACAGGTTGTAATTCTACTGCAACATCTTTTAATGTGTTTTTGATGAATGTGCAAAATTTGACTCAACATGTAACTGATTTGGCTTTGTGTACACAGCATCTGCAGCTTAACTGTATTGCTGTTACTGAAACATGGCTGCCTGCAGTGTCCTCATTGGAAACTGTAAAAATGGATGGTTATGCTTTTCACAATCATCCAAGGAGTTTGTCATACAATAGCAGCAACCCTTTATTCAAAGAAATTCAAGACCAACAACATGGTGGAGTTGGCATTTATAGTGCAGACAATTTGGCATACAGTATTATCAAGGTACCTCATGTAAATTTAGAATGTTTGGTTTACAACTGCACTACATACAATATATTAATTGCAGTTCTTTATCGACCACCATCTTACACCATAACTTTGTTCAAAGAAAACCTAGAAAACTTAGTTGATTGGCTAATTGACCAAAGTACCACAGTTGCTGTCATGGGAGATTTCAATGACAACATATTGAAATCATCAAGTATCAGCAAATTAATGACTGACAAAGGCTTTATCCAAATTGTCAAACAAGCAACAACGGAAAAAGGCACATTAATTGATCATGTGTATGTCAAAACAACAAATTATGATGTACAGTCTGTTGTCTTGCCGACATATTTCAGTGACCATGAAGGGATTCTATGTTCATTTACATCTAGGAGTTCGGAACAGGAATAAGGACAACTTCAATATATTCTGTCTATCATGCTAACATTTAATATGCATGTTTTAGTATGTTCATTTTTTGTGAACATTTTTTTTCTAATGTGCATGTTTTTTATTGTATATTTTTATTGTTATTTTTTATTTTTGTGTTTTTTTTTAATTTTGTTCTATTTTTACCTAATTGTATAACACATAGTGGTTTATGACTGTAAACATTTTATTACAACACATAAGATAATATTACAACACATAGTGGTCTATGACTTTAAACATGTTATTACAACACATAAGATAATATTACAACACATAGTGGTCTATGACTGTAAAATTATTATTACAACACATAGTGGTCTATGATTGGCTTAACCTTTCATGTGATGTCAAAAACCAAAAAAAGACACTAGTAATGGTACTCCTAGTTTACTGGGATGGGGTTCGATTCCCTGTGGTGTCCTGCTGATAGTTTTGGCATTGACATGTAAGACCACATATAACTAAATGACAATGTTAAAAACAGTAGATGTCTATCATGCTAACATTAAATAGGAATTGTTTAGTTTTTGATGTAGATGTTTTTAGAATTGTTTTATAATAAGCATGTTTGTGTAGTTTATATTTGTAATGTTGATTTTTGTTGTATTAATTGTGTAATTTTGTGATTTGCTAACATTTATACAGGGAAACTGGTAGCTAACATTAGAGTTAGGGAATGGTACAAAACTGCATCACAGTTTGAAATTCGATTAAAAATGCCCAAATTTGACGACACGCCCTTTGACGTAGAGTTGCAAAAAGCACAACATTTGTTTTGCACCATATTCTGACTGTAGTGACCGATTTTGAAGCAGAACTGATAAATTCTCCTGGGGGCAGTTCGTTCACAAACTTTGGGAAAAAAGACCACAGAACCAACTTTGACGGCACGCCACGGACACGCCCTTTGACGTAGAGTCGCAAAGAGCACAACGTTTGTTTAGCACCATCTTCTGACTGTACTGATTGATTTTGAAGCAGAACAAACTAATTCCTTGGGAGGAGTTCGTTCACAAACATTGGAAAAAAAGACCAAGGAATGAAAAATGGCCAACTTTGACGGCATGCCACGGCCACGCCCTTTGACGTAGAGTCGCAAATATCACAAGGTTTGTTCAGCACCATGTTCTAACTGTAATGATGGATTTAGAAGCAGAACAAACAAATTCCCTGGGGGGAGTTTGTTCACAAACATTGGAAAAAAAGACCACAGAACCGATTTTGACAGAACGCCACGGCCACGCCCTTCAACGTACAGTCGCAAGAAGCACAAAGTTTGTTCAGCACCATCTGCTGACTGTACTGACACATTTTAAAGCAGAACAAATAAAATCCCTGGGAGGAGTTAGTTCCCAAACATGGGAAAAAAATACCACTGAATTAAAAATGGCCAACTTTGACGGCACGCCACGGCCACGCCCTTCGATGTAGAGTCGCAATTAGCACAACTTTTCTCAAGTAACATCTTGTGAGTGTACTGAAGAATTTTGAAGCCCAAGCGACAACTCCCCTGGGAGGAGTTTGTTCAAATACAACTGCAAAAAAGACGACATTATTGAATACTGCCTACTTTGGCGGCACGCCACGGCCACGCCTTTTGACGTAGAGTCGCAAATAGCACAACTTTTCTCAAGTTCCACCTCCTGAACGTATAAAAAAATTTTGAAGCCCAGGCGACAAGTCCCCTGGGAGGAGTTCGTTCAAATAGGAGGCGAAAATTGAAAAATGTCAAAAATTGAAATGAAAATATCTGACTTCCGGTGGGTTTTGGGGTATGAATCCAAGAGGCTTTTTTGTAGGTCTTGGACTGCTACATGGGCCTACCGAGTTTCATTAATATCCGTGAAACGGGGTGTCGGGGCTGCTTTTTAAAATTCCTGTAGGGGGCGCTACAACCACGACAAACATGATTTTTGGTACCTGAGCTCCGGGCACTAGTCTACATATGTCCTGTGAATTTCATATTCATAACTATTATGGTCTTTGTACAGTGATTTATGCTGACATTAGAACGCCACCTAGTGGCGGAATTTTTTTCTCCTTTTAACAGAAGCCTCAGGGAGCCATGTGCTACCATCCTACCAAGTTTCGTTGAAATCGCACTTGCCGATGTGGAGATATAAACTTCTTAATTTTAAAGAGCGCCACCTAGTGGCGATGGTCTGAAAATGTGTACGATGGTTAATGGAGGTATATGGAACTATTGACTAAAGTTTGGTGTCGAACAAACATACGAAAGTGGAGAAATGGTCCACTTGCTTTTTTGACGTAAAATTTACACAAATGAAAATATTTATAGCGCGCTTATTTTTTGAAATATGAAAAAACGTTGAATTACTTTTTTTCATGGGACAGTCTGGAGATGCTACCTGTGAAGTTTCGTGCGAATCAAAGAAAGGCGCATAGTTGCGACCTATGGACGTAGTATTTGCGAGTTTTCGCGCTGTAGCGAAAAAAAAATGTAGGCGGAAGTGGGCGTGGCCTATATGAGGAGGTGCAGCAATGTTTCCTGCATGTGTGGATATAAGGTTTATGAATGTGCGACCAAGTATGCAGGAGTTATGAGCGTTACGGAATTTGGTCAAAAATAGCGCCACCTAGTGGTCTTCCAAGTGTGCGACATGAAAGTGACACATAGAATATATAATTTTTCACCAGCCCCGACAACTTTGCCAAATAAAAAAGACTTTTCGTATATGTTGAGATAGTGCAAATCGCCGGCAAAGTTCCTAGAAATAAAAAGAATAATAATAAACAGAGCAATTTCAATAGGGACCTTCCAGTTTCACTGGCTCGGTCCCTAATAATAATAATAAACGAAGCAATTTCAATAGGGACCTTCCAGTTTCACTGGCTCGGTCCCTAATAATAAACAGAGCAATTTCAATAGGGACCTTCCAGTTTCACTGGCTCGGTCCCTAATAATAAACAGAGCAATTTCAATAGGGACCTTCCAGTTTCACTGGCTCGGTCCCTAATAATAAACGAAGCAATTTCAATAGGGACCTTCCAGTTTCACTGGCTCGGTCCCTAATAATAATAAACGAAGCAATTTCAAAAGGGACCTTCCAGTTTCACTGGCTCGGTCCCTAATAAACAAAGCAATTTCAAAAGGGACCTTCCAGTTTCACTGGCTCGGTCCCTAATAATAAACGAAGCAATTTCAATAGGGACCTTCCAGTTTCACTGGCTCGGTCCCTAATAATAAACGAAGCAATTTCAATAGGGACCTTCCAGTTTCACTGGCTCGGTCCCTAATAATAAACGAAGCAATTTCAAAAGGGACCTTCCAGTTTCACTGGCTCGGTCCCTAATAATAAACGAAGCAATTTCAATAGGGACCTTCCAGTTTCACTGGCTCGGTCCCTAATTATGGACTCTTTTTTGCGGGGGGTGGGCATGAAAACGAAAAAGCAATGTCCTCTTTTTCTTTTTAGTTGTGTCATAAAATGAGCAGTCTTGAAGAAGAAAATGAAAATGCAGTTTGGATGATCTATTATTCATTTTATTTATGAGTCAAATAATGCAGCAATGACCTTGAAATGAAAATGCCTTTCTGTTAATGCATTTTAACTTTCAAATTTGACATTTCAAATTGAATTTTGGTAACTATTTGCCGGGGCATATTTTGAAAATGAAATCTTAAATGTCCTTTTCTTTTTCATTTTAATTAAGTTACAAAATGAGCAATATTGAAGAAGAAAATGAAAATGCAGTTTGGATGATTTATTATTCATTTTATTTATGTGTCAAAAAATGCAGCTATATTCTGAAAATGAAAAAGCATTTCTGTTAATCCACTTTAATTTGAATTATGGTACAGATTTGCTTCCATAGCATGGCTAGGTACCATCGTGTGATGCGGCCATTGGTGTCCCTCATTCGCTGCAGGCACTGGAGGGCATTGTGATCAGTCTGCAGAGTGAATTTCCTCCCCAAAAGGTAATACTTGAACGAGTCGAGGGCCCAGTTGACTGCCAGAGCTTCGTTCTCCACCGTAGAGTAGCGGACCTCCCTTGGGAGCAGCTTATGGCTGATGAAAGCCACGGGATGTTGGTACCCTGACGGTCCCTGCAGAAGGACAGCTCCAATACCCTTCTCAGAGGCATCAGTTTGCAGAATGAAAGGTTTCTCAAAGTCAGGACTATAGAGGACTGGGTTCTTACCCAGAGACTGCTGAATGTCCCGGAATGCTGTTACTGCCTCCTCCGTCCACTGGACCTGGTTGGGGCACCTTGATCCGGTCATATCATGGCTGAAAAATTGGGGATGAACTGATGATAGAAGCCTGCCATCCCCAGGAAGGATCTCAGTTGCTTCCTGGTCTGCGGCAGGGGGCAGGCATGAACCTTGTGGACCTGTGGTTAGATCACTCCATTTCCAATGATGAAACCCAGATACTCAGGCCTGGCGAAAACACACTTTGCAGGGTTAATGGTCAGGCCTGCAGATTGGAGTCGCTCCAGAACTTCCCTCAAATGCAATCATCAAGGTATGCACATGCATAGTCATCACATCCACTCAATACCTGATCCATAAGCCTTTGGAAGGTTGCAGGGGCCCCATGCAGCCCAAATGGCATCACTGTAAACTGGAAAAGCCCCCGTGGAGTCCGAAAGGCAGTCAGATCCCTGGACTGCTTGGAAAGATGTACTTGCCAGTAGCCCTTGCAAAGGTGAGGTGGTGAGGTATTTGGCTTTGCCCAGGCGCTCGGTCATGTCATCAATATGTGGTGTTGGGTAAGAGTCAAACTTTGACACAGAGTTCAGGTATCTGAAATCAATACAAAACCGTATTGTGCCATCCTTCTTTGGGACCAAAACTACTGGGTTACACCACTCACTTTTTGAACGCTCAATGATCCCCAGGGCCAGCATCAAGTCCACCTCCTTTTTCAAGGACACCAGGAGGCGCCTCATCTCTTAACACAATGTTCAACCATATTTGTGCGTCCTGGGTACTCTTGAAATATTTGAGGATTACATAAAGCTTTCACCTGATTTTGTTGATCAGTTGACAGATGGCCCAGATCAAGTTCAGTGGGGGCTGGTGAGGGCAGGTATTAATCATCTACGGCCTCTTCCTCCTCCACAGCCATGATCAGCAAAACCTCTGCCTTCTTCTCAGGTCTCTCAGCCCACTCTTTGAGGAGATTCACATGCAGCACCCTGCTGGAATGTGGTCGCCCTGGGGTGGCAACTTGGTAGGTGGTGGGTCCAAGTTGTTTCTCCACCTCAAATGGTCCTTGCCATTTTGCCAGAAGCTTGCTATCACTGGCGGGCTGCATGACTAGGACCTTCTGACCCGGGATAAAGGTCCTCTACTGTGCTGACTTATCATACCAAGCTTTCTGGTACTGCTGGGCCTCCGCCATGTGCTGCTGGGCAAGTTCAGTCATCTTTTGTAGCCTCTCTCTCATCTGAACAACATAGGAGATGATGTTAACAGCCCCCATCCTCCCCTGATCCCCTTCCCAAGCCTCCCTCAGCAAGGTCAGAGGTCCCCTCACCTCATGACCATACAACAGTTCGAATGGAGAAAACCCCATAGAGGCCTGGGGTACTTCCCTGTATGCAAAAAGGAGGTAGGGTAGCCATTGATCCCAATCAGAACCAGTGTCATTGACAAACTTACGGAGCATTTGCTTTAAGGTCTGGTTAAACCGTTGCGTCAGGCCATCTGTCTGTGGATGGTAAGGGGTTGTTCGCACACCCTTGATGCCAAGCAGTTGGTAAACCTATTTCAGAAGTGTGGACATAAAGTTAGTGCCTTGGTCGGTTAAAATCTCACAAGAAAAACCAACTATGGAAAAGAACTGCACCAAGGAGAATGCCACAGTCTTAGCTTTGACAGATTTTAGGGGAAACACTTCTGGATACTTAGTAGCATAGTCTGTGATCACCAACATGTAGCGGTTTCCAGCTTTGCATCTTTCAACTGGACCAACAATGTCCATACTAATAATGGGGAGAGGCTGGAGCGGAGCTCTAGAGGGTCCCTTACCTGATGTCTTCTGGCACTGAGGGCAAGTCCTACAAAAGTGGGCAACATCTGCCTGCAAACCGGGCCAGTGAAAATGTCATCTAATGCGAGCCAGGGTCTTGTTTCCCTAGGTGGCCAGCCCAGGGAACAGAGTGGCCCAAGACAAGTACTGTGTCTTGGGCTGCCTTGGGAACCACTAGCTGCTTAGCTGGTCCATGTTGATGGTAGAGAATACCCTTCTGCAGGAAATACTCCTCTCTGGCACTGTACTCATCCTCACCATCCACCTCTCTCCCTTTAGCCCTCTTCAACAAGGTGACTAAGCTGGAGTCCTCTTGTTGCAGCTGAACCATGTTGGAAGGTACCTTAAAACCCAGTGGCAAATCTGAAGCTACCTCAGCTGATGGTCCTACCACAGTGTGCTGGCATCTCTCTTGTGGTTCCCAAACATCCACATGATTTCCTCTTCCACCTCGTCCTCCACGCTGCATTTTTTATAGGCTGGGGGTGACAAGAGAAAACCAAAAGGGGAAAAAAAAACATGCCTGTGCTCTTTCCGGCTGATCCCACCACTGCCACCATATGTGAGGGACCGAACGGTCAGGCAAGAGAAGTCACAGGTGGATTTTCAAAAAAAGGGGGTTTTATTTACCCCAAAAAATGCATATACAAATTTACAAAATATCCAATAAAGTTCTGGGCCCATAAAAGAGGTCAACTAAACAGAACTTAACTCAGGCTATGCTAACTCAACATAAACTGAAGCAAACTCAATCAAATTGAACAGACTAACTGACCTAATGAAAACAAAACAGACCTCCTGAACTCTTCTTCTTCTTCTTCTTCTTCTTCTTCTTCTTCTTCTTCTTCTTCTTCCGTGCTTATTGGCTGTTTGTGTTACACCCATAGAGTGCAAGCTGACTCAAGGGTTGGCTTATTTTAGAAAAGAAGTTATTCTGAAATAATAAATTAAACAAAAAGACAAGTGAGTCGGCTGGTCTTCAGTGGCTTTACTAGTCCCTGTTAACTGTCAACTGGACTTAATTGGAATGATACAATTTACAATAATAAAGCATTAACAATATAATATTAAAATGTCAATATTTAAAAATACGGTAACAATCATGCATTCAATAGATATTTCCATTTAAAATCAATAAGCTAATAGAATCACGATAAACAAAATATGCTGTATTTATGATATTATGATGTATTTACAATTCTTATAATTACCCATATAAAACAATTACCTTATTCCCTTATAGCGACACTCAACAATTACATTCACGATAGGCTATAATCTCTCTGTCAGTCCTCTCTGTTTACAGGTGACGTATCATCGAGCTGCCTGGTTGCCTTGGCAACGGTAAACTATAACGCCGCCAACGGCTGCTAATCAGTTGTTCGGGCTCTGGCTCTAACGTCAACATTCTATTAACCGTTGGGAGAAAACGAATAAAACCGTTGGGCTAAAATGAATATAACCGTTAACAGAAAACTAATGAAACAAATAAAATATGAACTACAAAACACTAACATTAAATCCTACATATCAGTGGAGTCAGGCAAACGTTACATCTGACTCCCGACAATTCACTCAACAATCCCAATGTAACAGGTGTGCCCGCACTGCTACTGTTCTTATATGAATGGGCGCACAGCTGTTAGCTTATAGTGGTCTGCGTTGTGTTCTGGGTGAATGCGCTGGATGTGTGGAAGAAGGACTGCTGGACCACCATGGAGGCTGGCTGTTGACATTTATTGAGATCTGCACGAGCCAAAAGAAACGTGTCACTGAGCACAGTAGCGGAACAAGTCAGAGGCGGGCCGGGGGGCGGGACAAATGACCGGGCCCTTTACGGTACGCGTTTGTCGGCCAGGGAGGGGGGGGGTGCTGCGCGATTGTCGACCCGGGGGGTGCTACTGCGCGATTGTCGACGGGGGGGGGGGGGGGGGGGGGGGGGGGGTGCTGCTGCGCAATTGTTGACGTGGGGGGGGGGTGCTAGTGCGCGATTGTCGACGGGGGGGGGGGGGGGCTAGTGCGCGATTGTCGACGGGGGGGTTCTGGTGCGCGATTGTCGGAGGCGGGGTTCGCGAAAATCAGCCACAGCCGGGCCCCTAGAGACCCGGGCCCGGGGACGGCCGCCCACCCAGCCCCCCCTGGCGCTCCGCCCCTGACTGAGCATATATGACAGTCATCGACAGGTCCGCATTCCCCTCCTCCACTCAGTTAGGTTAAAAATAAATAAAATAACATACTGAACACAATTTGCTGCATTCCTACAAATGTAAATATGACCAGCATTGACATTACATATAAAACAGATAAAACATTCATACCTGCACAGGGCCGGATCAGTAACCACAGGGGCCCCTGGGCACTGTCAGTCCAGAGGTCCTACCGACCTACGACCGACGGGGGCGGGGGCGATCGCAATACAGCCCCGACCAGACTCCTCGTTCGAGGGGGCCACAGGGGGGTCCGGACTCAGAGTTACGGGGGCGCTGCCCCCCCCTAGAACCGCCACTGGGTGCAGCACAATGGCTCCGGCGGACAGTTTAACATAGAAGCGAGAGATAACCAGATATTTTGCTTGTGCCCTCACTGCCCTGGGCCCTTTAGATATTGTGGGCCCCTGGGCAATTGCCCAGTTGCCCATATGGTTAATCCGGCCTTGCCTGCACGAGCCAAAAGAAACGTGTCACAGGGCATATACGGCAATCATCGACAGGTCCGCATTCCCCTCCTAACAACCAAACACACGGGGAAACCCTGTAGCACTCGGACGCACATGTATACAATAAAACTCTGAAAAAGTGCCTTTACAAAGTGTTAGTTGAAGTAACAGCGCTGTAGCGTGTTCACAGACTTAATAATGACTTAATAGTCACACATTAAGTTGCACATTAAACATTTTCATTGTCTACAAAACAATTTATATGCTCTAATATGACGACAAATACAACAACGTACCTCCACTCAGTTAGGTTAGCGCAGAGCTATAGAGTAAACATCTATAGCTCTGGGTTAGCGCAGACTGAGCTTGGCGCTGCGTAGACGTCACTAGACAGGAACTTTTCTTAAAGCGACAGTACAGGTATAGTAAACACATTAACATTGGAGTTTGAACAGGTTACAAAAGGTACCTTGAACATAGCTTAAACACATACTAGCTTCATGTTAATCAGTATTTGGTGAAATTTCAATAAAGTTAAGACATGTCACTTCACCCTGGTTACAAACACCCCTCCTGAAATTCACCAACATCCTGATGAAAGGATGCCTTCTCAGGCTTACTAAAAAGTCTATTACTGACACAACCTGGCACAAATGAAAGATGGACCTAATCCACATAGTCAACCCTAATACAAGGTTCAGAAAAGAAAGAGGTAGATCCAAATCTCTAGATTTCCCTTAGTGTAATGTGGCGCCTTGTACGCCACACAACATTTGGCCCAAAATACTCAGTCCATAGACATTTGCAGGTGTATAAAAAAACTCAAAGTTGGCCCAAAGAAAACGTATCACATAAGCACTTTCAACGCTTAGTCAAGCCCAACTATTAAGACAGCTGAGAACGGCCGTCAACAAAACGTTTGGACCTTTCAAAAAAATGGTCTCTGAACCATAGATTCTTTCAGTCTGTTCACTGATTTTACCAATCTTCCAGCACGTGTTCTGACAGGGCCATCATCCTCAGTGTGTGCATGAGAGTCAGTGCGACCTGAGGTGTCAGCAGGCTGAGATGGTGGTGCGTCCCTGTGCGGAGCGACTGAGATGGGTGGACAGTCATCGATAACAGCAGCAGGACCAAGTGCTGAACTAGGCTGTGCATGCTCTTCTGCAACAGCCAACTCGGACTCCGGTGAGTCGTCAGGTGATGAGATTGAAAGCTCCTCTTCATCTCTGGAATCTGACACGTCCTGGGCATTTTCACCCTGAGTCAATTCTCCAGACACTGAAGCCATTTCATCATCATCAGAGACGCAATCTTCCTCATCAGACTCCTCTTCAGCCCACGACTGATCAGTTGCATGAGCAGACTCGGCTTGGTCAAATCCAGGGAGAGGCAGGAAGTTCACTTCCAGTAAGAAATTCCTATGCACAACTCTTGTGTGTCCCACTGCATCCTGTATTTTGTAGACGTGGATACTGGGATTCACTCCAACCACTGTGTACACTCCATCCTCCCATTTGTCAGCCAACTTCCTCTTTCCTCGTTCCCCTTTATTCGATACTGTGGGGGGGCATGGTGCATTGGCCGCAAGGGGGAGCTGTGGAGGCCGCTCGGGAGAGCTGCGCCAGGTGAGAGTGATTGGCACACCTGTATTCCATTGACGCTAATCACTCTCTCCCTTTATAACGCAGTAGCGTGCTGGACCCGGGAGGACCGGACACAGACACACGGTGGACCGACGGAGCCAGAGCTGGGCCCGCGGCGCCGTGTGGTGTACATGACCGTATATATATTATATGTCAATAAAACGTGTGTACACTGAGACGTGAGGTTTATTCCCTGCTCCAAACCCGTGGCATCGTACAACGCCACAATTGGCACCTGAACAGGGCGGCAGGGATGGACCCACAACAGCCCATGAACACGTTGCCCCAGATGCTGGCAGAGGTGGCGGCGATGAGCTGGGACCAGGCGGTCCTCAGCCGACAGCAGCTGGCGGCCCTCCAGGGCCAAGGCGGAAAGGCAGACCCAGCTGCTGGAGGCGATGGTGAGTCGGGCAGGGGCAGGCTGGGCCCCGCTGATCGGCCATTCGTCTTCGCACAGCAGCTGAAGGACGCGGCCACCAGGTGGCTGCAACCCGGGGGGTCCGCCGGCGAGGGGAGAATGCTGGAAAAGATCGTCCTGGAGCAGTTTGTGGAGGGGCTCCCAGCTGCCACATCGGACTGGGTGCTCTGCCACCGCCCGGCGGACCTAGCCGGGGCCATCACCCTGGCTGAGGACCACCTGGCCGTCCTCTCTCGGGGCCGGGCACATGAGGGCCGGCCGGCCTCTCCAGGAGGTCCCACGCCAGCACTCCGGAGAGGACCCGCATCGGGTCTCCCACCCCCGCATACACCCCCACCCCCACACACACACTCCCGCTCGACCATCCCCCAGGCCCCGCACTACATTTTGTAATAATCGCCCCTCCCCTCTCCCCCGCACTAATCCACCTGTTTTTTTTTCCTTCCCAGGGTCCAGCCGCTACGGGCGCAGCTCTTGACCCACAGAGGGTCAAGGACACTGCAGGTAGTAGACGCTTCGCTCTTCGCTCTCCGCTCTTACTTTCTTACTTTTCTTTTTTTCCCATTTTAATCCTGTCCTTTTGCTACAAAATGTATGGAAAGCGGGTCCTGGATACTTTTAAATCACTGGGAGCTTAATTTAGGAAAGTATCTGAAGGCTACCACTATTATTTAAACCCTGAGTGTGGCCTATCAGCAGCGAGTGTGAGTGTGGCCTATCAGCAGCATAAGCCTGCACTATATTGACTGGGTTTGTGGAGCTCAGCTAAGCTAAGCTAATTAGCAACAAGATGCCTCTAATTAGCTGTGACGAGATGCCTCCCTTTTCCACGGCTGACTACCACAAACTTCTCCAGAAGATAGCAGTACTGGAGACGAAAGTTCTGCGACTCGAAGTCAATGTGGAGGTAAATGGTCAATATGGGAATGAAACCACTCTACCGATGACCCAAATCAGCGGAAAGGAGCAGGCTAACAGACAAATGCCTTGTGCAAAGCCAAAGCATAATTCATGGAAAGATAAATCGCCTCCCTCAGATATGGGAAGACGGTTAACAGGCAGAACCCAGCACCTGGAGACTTGTGATGATACTGAGTGGCCTGCACTGCCGTCACACAGGAGGGTCTCTTCAACCCCAGTACCAAGGAGAAAACAGCCGTGGAATGTGGCTAAAACAAAAAGTAAGAGCAAACCGACCAAAGACAAAGGGATTCTACTAGAGAACAGATTTGCTCCACTTTTACAAGACCCTGACTCCCCAAAAGAAAGGTCATCTTCCAGCACCGGAGAAAGGTACGAGGCTAAATCATATACTAAAAGGCTGCAGAAAGAGCTAACCACTGGGCCTCAAACGCTGATAGTGGGTGACGGAGCTGTGAATAAGACAAAACACTTTTTCGGCAAAAACACCAAAGTACTTTGTTTTACCAATGATATGGTGTCCGATATCTCACAGAAAATTCTGGAAATCACTGCTGAGCATCCGACAGTGAAATCTCTCGTCATTCACACAGGAGCACTTGATGTTGTCAAGCAACAATCAGAGGTATTGAAACGGGATTTTAATGATCTGCTGAACAAATTTCGATGTCTGAATACTGAGGTGTCTATCAGTGGACCTCTACCAACAGTTCGGCGAGGAGACGAGAGATTCAGCAGGCTGTTCATGCTAAACAGATGGCTCAAAGATACGTGTGCTGCTCAATCAGTGAACTTTATTGACAATTTCAACATTTTTTGGGAACGCAGACACCTCTTTGAGGCAGATGGATTTTGCCTTAACAAGTCAGGAGCAGAGCTGTTAAGCTACAACATTTTTGATTTTTTGCGTCGGTCAGCAGCAGCCCCTGCCAAGGACAAGAGGCGAGACAATCCAAAACAACAGATAAGACAGCCTTCTGGACAAAAACTACTACTGCCTGAGATAAGGAGTGAACATGAAGGACAGCACACCGAGAGAGAGGCTTTAACGTCATCATCCCTACCCCAACACGAGGAGTCTCCCCCAGCCCCACCAACCCAACAGGAGGAGTCTCCCCCAGCCCCACCAGGAGACTCCCAACTTTCACCCACCGGGACCCCATCCAGCTCTCCAGGCAGTCCGGATTCCCCATTCCCCCATTTTCTGGATTTCCAACTCACACCACGCCCAAATCCCATTTTTTTCTCCCCTAAATCCCCCTCCTCGTCCAGCCCCACGTCACAGAGCCCCCCCACCTCCTCTGACTCAGATAATCTGTGAGTCGGACTGATACGTGCCGGGTCCAGGCTGCAATACTGATACCAATAATGTTCTCCCCCAGGAAAAGTCAGGGCCCTATGGAGTTCAGATGGCCTTCTCAATCCCTGTGATGACAGGCAACAGAAGAATGGTTAAACTGGTGAGAAATAAAAAGGGTAAATCTGCCAATTTATTAAGTATAGCATGTCAACCTCGAAATATACCAGTGTCTCCTGCTATCTCCACAAGATTAGCTCTACTCAATATCAGATCACTAGTCAACAAATCACTGTTAGTTAATGACGTCATTATGACCTATGACCTAGATTTTTTACTTCTTAGTGAAACATGGCTGACTGAAGGTAGCTGTTGTGCTATTCTCAATGAGGCAGCACCAACACATTTCAGTTTTATGAACAAGTGTCGAACTGGTAAGAAAGGCGGAGGAGTTGCTGCCATCTTTAAATCTGTATTTCAGTGCAAGGAAATTACGTTAGGTGATTTTAGCTCTTTTGAATATCTCAGTTTTTTTCTAAAAGGTGATCCAAAAGTCCTTTTTTTAATCATTTATAGACCTCCAAGATACTCATTGATAATTCATTGATGAGTTTGCTGAACTGCTGTCAGTTATCTGCACTGACTATAACTTTTTTATCATAACAGGGGATTTTAACATTCACGTAGACAATAACATGGACACTAATGCCAAAGAACTCTCTGCTCTACTTGACACTTTTGGCCTCTTGCAACATGTGAAAGGGCCCACACACACTCGAGGCCACACTCTGGATCTGGTTATCTCTAAAGGTGTTAACATTTCTTCTGTGGATGTTAAGGACTTGGCTCTTTCTGATCATTTCTGTGTGTTCTTTGATTTACAGATCATTCCAAATGTTCAGTTAACCTCTGTGTTTGTTAAGAGAAGGTACATAAATGAGAATACCAGTGCAAAGTTTATGGAGGCTATAGCTATGTCACCAACTGTGAGTGCAGAGTCAGTTGATGAACTCCTAGATCAATTTAACTGGAAAATCTCAAATGTCATGGATGCTGTTGCACCTATTAAAACTAAGACGACCTTGATCAGAAAGAAAACACCATGGAGGAACACTATGATGGTAAAGGCTTTAAAAACAGAATGCAGGAAAGCAGAGTGTAAGTGGAGAAAAACTAAACTTCAAATTCACCATGACCTCTACAAAATAAGTCTTTGTAATTTTAACTATGAGTTAGTAAAGGCTAGACAGCGACACTTTTCTGAAATTATTAATAAGAACATCAACAACACCCGCACCCTATTTGCTATGGTTGATAAGCTGACAAACCCCCTAAACAGATAGCTCCAGAACTCCTTTCCACAGTAAATTGCAATGAATTTGCTTGCTTTTTCAGTGAAAAAATCCAGTCCATAAGGTTAAATATTAGCACAAATCAACAAAACAATAAAATAACGCAATCCCTAAGACCTCCCAGGAATAACTCAACTGCGATGTCAGAATTTAATACAGTTGACCAAAAAACCATAGAGGAAACAGTTCAGCATCTAAAACCATCAACATGCTGCCTTGACAAAATGCCATCAGACTTTTTTAAAACTATTGTGAACTCTGTCCAAATAGATTTGCGACAAATACTAAATAGCTCACTCCAATCGGGCACGTTTCCTAAATCCCTAAAAGTAGCTGCTATTAAGCCACTCTTAAAAAAGAGATCGCTGGATGCTTCCATGTTAACCAACTACAGACCTATCTCAAATCTTCCTTTTATAGCCAAGATCGTTGAGAAAGTGGTTTTTAATCAACTCAGCAAATTCTTGCATTCCAGTGGCCTTTTCGACAAATTTCAATCAGGCTTCCGACCTCACCACAGCACAGAAACAGCTCTTATTAGAGTGTTAAATGATATTAGGTTAAACACTGACTCAGGCAAGGTGTCAGTTCTGGTCCTGTTGGATCTCAGTGCTGCATTTGACACTGTGGATCACAGTATATTGTTGAACAGGTTGGGAAATTGGGCAGGACTCAGCGGAACAGTCCTAGAATGGTTCAGGTCCTACTTGAAGGAGCGGAGTTATTTTGTGACCATTGGAAGTTATGAATCCAATCGAATGGCTATGACATGTGGAGTTCCTCAGGGGTCAGTTCTTGGACCCCTTCTGTTCAGTCTATATATGCTGCCTTTGGGTCAAGTTCTGCAGAACTCTAATGTAGACTATCACAGTTATGCAGATGACATGCAGATATACATAGCACTGTCCTCAGATGACTACAGCCCAATACAGTCATTGTGTCACTGTTTAGAGCAAGTAACAAATTGGATGAACCAAAATTTCCTTCAATTAAATCAGGACAAAACTGAGGTAATTGTTTTTGGCAATAAAGAGAAGAGGACTGCCGTCAGTAAACATCTCGAGTCACTCTCTCTAAAAACTAGGGACCAAGCCAGAAACCTTGGCGTGCTGATAGACTCAGATTTGACCTTCAGCAGTCATATCAAATCCATCACCAAAACAGCCTTCTATCATCTTAAGAACATATCAAGAGTGAAGGGTTTTATGTCTCAAACAGACCAGGAGAAGTTGATTCATGCTTTTATCTCCAGTAGACTCGACTACTGTAACGGTCTTCTGACTGGACTCCCACAAAAAAGCATTAAACAGCTGCAGCTCATTCAAAATGCTGCAGCTCGAGTTTTAACCAGAACAAAGAGACCAGAGCACATTACTCCAGTTCTAAAGTCTTTACACTGGCTCCCAGTCAGCTATAGAATAGACTTTAAAGTTCTGCTACTGGTCTACAAATCACTGAATGGTTTAGGTCCAGAATACATGAATGACATCTTAGTAGAATACAAACCCAGTAGGGCTCTGAGATCTACTGACTTAGGTCAGATAGTGAAACCCAGAGTTCAAACTAAACATGGTGAAGCAGCTTTTAGCTGTTATGCTGCACAACACTGGAACAAACTACCAGCTGAACTGAAATCAGCCCCAACTGTGAGCATTTTTAAATCCAGGTTAAAAACACTTCTCTTCTCCTGTGCTTATGATTGAGCTTGTTCTAAGCACTTTAAATTGTAAATTTAATTGCACTATGTCCTTTAAAATCATGATTTGATGCTGCTCTTATAGTACTTTATTTCTTTCTATTCTTTTATTCTTGTATTTTTTTATTGCTTTTTATTACTATTATTATTATTCTAATTGTTCTATGTAAAGCGCATTGAGTTGCCATTGTGTATGAAATGCGCTATATAAATAAAGCTGCCTTGCCTTGCCTTGCCTCAGGCGGCAGGGCAGGAGTGCTGGAGGTGTGGACAACTCGGACACTTCCGAGGTGAGTGCCCCCTCATGGAGGTGGGCCAAGTGATCCGGGTTGTCGGCCCTCCAGCACCCTCCCCCGGTCCAGGGGGGACGTACAGCGTTCCGGTAAGGATTCAGGGGGGTACACATCAGGCGATGGTGGACTCAGGCTGCATGCAGTCTATCGTTCATCAGAATCTGATTCGGCCCGGGGCTTTGATAGAGGCGGGAGGTGTGGATATTAGGTGTGTGCATGGGGATATTCACACATACCCTGTAGTACTGGTGGAAATTCAGTTTAAGGGAAAAAAGCATAGTGTAAAGGCAGCGGTTAGCTCCCGCCTGACGCACCCCCTGATTCTGGGTACGGATTGGCCAGGGTTTGATAGGTTAGTGGGACAGTGTGCGGGGGTGCGTTCACGGCCGACAGGGACAGGGGATACGTGCGCTGTGCTCAGCGGTGACGCGAGGACGTCCGACACTGCAGACGGGGAGGGGGAGCTGGCGGGGCCTTCACAGGAGGCTCTGCGGGTTCCCGTGTTCGACTCCATGGAGGATTTTCCACTTGAGCAGTCTCGTGACGATACTCTACGCTTTGCCTTTGACCAAGTGATACGAATTGATGGTCACATGGTGTGCCCTGACGCAGCGTTAACGTATCCACATTTTTCATTGCGTAGGGACTAGAGGCTGACATTTTTTCGGGAATCCCGCGGGACACGGGATTCCCGCGGGATTCCCGTGTTTCGGGAGTCAATTTATTTATAGTCACGTGATCGGGACGTGACAGGAAAAAAGTAAAACGGGAGTGAACGGGAGCGGGAGTCAAAATTTTGAATGCTGCATATGTCCAATTGTTTAATGTTCCAGTCCTTATTGAATGACATGCTGTTCTCTTGGTCGCACTGCACGCGGAGGCTGAGCGCGCGCACTGCGCGCCTTCTCGGGCGCTTGGGGTAGGTTTTCCACACACACGTTATTTTGTGTTACGTGTGTGTCTCGTGCAGACGCAACTGACATATTGAGGCTATAGACGGACAAGCAACAACTTAATTCATCATCATTGTATTTATTTTATTTTGATTCTCTCGCCTTTTCTGTGCCTGACTTCCTGGTCTATCCAGCTTGACACGGTGCTCGCGGCTCGCGTGAAAAATAGAAATGAACCGATCTGAAGAGCTGCAGGCGCAGATGTGCGACCAGGCAGACCGGTTAACATTTGTGCTTCGGTTCCGCGTCCAGTGCGACAAGGTGATTAACCACAAACATCACAAGCAGCTGATCTAGTGGTTCAATGACAGTTTGTAGACTCTCTCCCTCTCCACCATGTTCAGAATATACATCCATCCATCCAGGCATGATGATCCATGCGTTTTACATATTTTCAATGAAAAAAACTAGACTAGAAAAAACGGTAACGGGACAGGATCGGGAGTGATTTATTCGGGATTAGGACGGGACGGGATTATTTTTTGATTTGGTCACGGGACCGAGACGGGACGGGATTTTTTTTGCGGGAGCGGGACGGGACGGGATTGAAAAAACACTCCCGTGTCAGCCTCTAGTAGGGACAGACTATATAGAGTGAGTCGTGACACTCAGACAGAGGAAATAACTACACAGTTGGTAGTACCGAAGAGCCGCCGGGAAATAGTTTTCCAGGCGGCTCATTATAACCCAATGGCTGGACATATGGGGTGTGAGAAGACACTGAACCGGGTAATGGCCCGATTCTATTGGCCAGGCATTTGGGCGGACGTGCGCCGCTGGTGCGCGTCTTGTCCCGAATGCCAACTGGTTAACCAGCCGGCCATCCCGAGAGCGCCGCTGCAGCCATTACCTCTGATGGAGGTGCCGTTCGAGCGCATCGGGATGGACCTCATCGGGCCATTTCACCGGAGCGCACACGGATATCGCTTTGTGTTAGTTCTCGTGGATTATGCAACGCGATATCCGGAGGCAGTGCCGCTGCGCACCATCTCTGCAAAGAGTGTGGCGCAGGCACTGTTTCAAGTTATCTCCCGAGTTGGGATCCCGAAAGAGATCCCGACTGACCAAGGCACACAATTTATGTCACGGACACTGGGAGAACTATAAGGATTATTGGGCATTGTTGCGAATTAATAACATGTATCATCAGGCTGTAAATATCTACACATAGCCAGGAGTAGAAATAAATATACAAGTTGTATTTACCCCACCTGACCACATGATGGCGGCAAACATAATACACTGGGGGCTGGCGCTCAACACTAGCGTCATAGAGGCCACGCCTCCTGCCCAGTGACTTCCGGCGGAAGTCGCTGGCTCGAGTCAGAACTGGCGAGGCAGCGCATCGGGAGGATGCTAAGCTAAGCGGCTCTCCACGCGTGGCATTTTCATTTACTCCCCCACATGCTTGATAGATTAAGATAACTTAAACCTAAACAAATAAAGTGAGTTAAAAGCGTTCCTGTTGTCGGCGGCCTCCTTCCCTCGGGACACTAAACCCCACAGCATCAAGTCAATTCGAACCAGTGTATACCACCCCCAAACAGACGGCCTCGTGGAGCGCCTGAATAAGACTTTGAAGTCCATGATCCGTAAGTTTGTGCACGGGGATAGTCGTAATTGGGATAGGTGGCTAGACCCTCTGTTGTTTGCAGTGCGCGAGGTACCCCAGGCCTCCACAGGATTTTCTCCCTTTGAACTACTGTTTGGCAGGACACCACGTGGGGTTTTGGACCTGGTTAAGGAAAGCTGGGAGGAGGGTCCGAGCCCGAGTAAGAACGAGGTGCAGTACGTCCTGGACCTGAGAGCAAAACTCCACACACTAGGACAGTTATCACGTGAGAATTTGCTACAGGCCCAGGAACGACAGCAGCGACTGTACAATAGAGGAGCTAGGCTAAGACAATTTTCACAGGGAGATAAAGTGCTTGTATTGCTCCCTTCGTCTAACTCCAAATTACTCGCCAACAGTGGCGGCTGCTGGTTTTTCAAAGAGGGGAAGCTCATTTTTGGCCTACATCAAAAAAGTTGTCAATTTATTATTATTATATTATTTATATTATTATTATTTCGCCAAGCAAATATCAAGAAATGGGCTGCAGTTTGTCGTAAGACCTCACTTGCAAAATCCGCGATGGGACTGAGATCCTGGTTGGTCAAGCGACAATGTATTTGTCAAAATAGCTGTCAATCAAAAAGTGATTCAGCCTTTCGACTGATCCTCCAATCATCATGCGGAATCCCAGCGTCCAGGCTAGCCTAGGCCAGCCCACTGCTCCATCCACCCCCAGAGACGCTGAGCGTCCCGGGGCGGGACAAATGTTGGCATTTATCCAATGACCATCGAGTTTTGAGGCAATGAAAAAAACTGTTCCATGCAGTCTCATTCAAGTGAATGGACGCTCGGCTTCTACGGTCAAATACATTGACATTACGGGAAGTTATGAGAAGTTAACAAAATCGAGTCAGTCGACTTGGATAAGATTCTGATCGAACTCGTCTTCGACATGAACGTATTCTAACGCATTTGTAGTCAATTAAATGTTAACACAACAGTACATATTTAACAATTTAATTTTTGACATTTTAGGGGAAGCTGAGCTTCCCTTGCAGTCTTAGAGAAATCGCCTCTGCTCGCCAAGTGGCATGGACCCTTTGTGGTCACACGGCGAGTGGGTGACGTTGACTATGAGGTTGTGCGTTCGGACAGAGGAGGGGCGACACAAATTTATCACCTCAACCTCCTTAAAGCGTGGAGAGAGGCAGAGCCTGTTTCTCTGGTGACGGCAATTGCAGAAAGAGATGAGTTGGGGCCGGAGGTACTAAAATCGACCAATCCTGCCTCGCTCCTTTGTGGGGACCAGCTCTCACCGTCCCAGAGAGCAGACATAGACAGGTTGCAGCAACGTTATACGGATGTGTTCTCCCCCCGGCCGGGACGCACAAACCTTATTCAACACCGGGTTGAGACTCACCCGGGTGTGACGGTGCGTTCACGGCCCTATCGGTTACCTGAGCACAAGAGAAAAGAGTCCAACAGTGCCTGGTGTAGCCCCATCCTTCTTGTGGGCAAGAAGGATGGGTCTATCCGGTTCTGTGTGGACTATCGCAAGGTGAATGAGGTTTCACGGTTCGATGCATATCCTATGCCCCGGGTGGACGAACTCCTGGATCGCCTGGGCACGGCTCGTTTTTTTACGACACTGGATTTAACCAAAGGCTACTGGCAGATTCCCTTATCTCCAGAGTCTAAGGAGAAAACGGCCTTCTCCACTCCGTACGGTTTGTACCAATTTGTCACACTTCCGTTCGGATTGTTCGGGGCCCCAGCCACATTTCAACGCCTCATGGACAGAGTGCTGCGTCCACATGCTGCATATGCTGCCGCCTATCTGGATGATGTGATCATCCATAGTGGCACATGGGCGGAGCATGTGCAGCAGGTGGCTGCGGTGCTCGAGTCACTGAGGCAGGCGGGGCTCACGGCCAATCCGAAGAAGTGTGCAGTTGGACGGAGGGAGGTACGGTATCTGGGGTACCACTTGGGCGGCGGGCAGGTGCGTCCGCAGGTAGATAAGACAGCAGCGATTGCAGCCTGCCCAAGGCCCAAGACAAAAAAAGAGGTGCGGCGGTTTTTGGGGCTGGCCGGCTATTACCGGCGATTTATTCCAGACTTCGCGGAGCTGACCAGCCCCTTGACTGACCTCACCCGAAAGGGTGCCTCAGATCCGGTCCAGTGGACGGAGCAGTGCCAGGGGTCGCTTGAGAGGGTAAAGCAGGCCCTCTGTGGGGAGCCCCTCCTCCACACACCTAACTTCGCTCTCCCTTTTGTCTTGCAGGCTGATGCGTCGGGCAGAGGGCTGGGGGCCGTCCTGTCCCAGCAGGTACAGGGCTTCGACCGCCCGGTGTTGTACATCAGCCGGAAGCTCTCCGAAAGGGAGGCCAGGTACAGCACCGTGGAGAGGGAGTGCCTGGCCATCCGGTGGGCGGTCGATGCCCTGCGGTATTACCTGCTGGGGCGCCCATTCACCCTCTGCTCGGACCACGCTCCCCTCCAGTGGCTCCACCGTATGAAAGATGTTAACAACCGGATCACCCGGTGGTATTGGCACTGCAGCCATTTAACTTCCGGGTGATCCATAGGCCAGGGGCGCAGATGGCTGTGGCCGACTTCCTCTCCCGTTCCCATGGGGAGGGGGGGGGGAGTGGGTTAGGCCGGATGGCTCCCCGGCCTAAATCAGGCGGTGGAGGTATGTGGGGGGGCGTGGTGCATTGGCCGCAAGGGGGAGCTGTGGAGGGCGCTCGGGAGAGCTGCGCCAGGTGAGAGTGATTGGCACACCTGTATTCCATTGACGCTAATCACTCTCTCCCTTTATAACGCAGTAGCGTGCTGGACCCGGGAGGACCGGACACAGACACACGGTGGACCGACGGAGCCAGAGCTGGGCCCGCGGCGCCGTGTGGTGTACATGACCGTATATATATTATATGTCAATAAAACGTGTGTACACTGAGACGTGAGGTTTATTCCCTGCTCCGAACCCGTGGCATCGTACAACGCCACAGATACCACAGATCTCCCACAGACAGGAAAGTGCCCTTGGCTCGTTTGTTGTATTGCTGGCGCCAAGCATGCGCCAAGCATGTTACCCAAGGTGCGGTTGAATCGCTCGGTTCCCCCATTGCCCATCGGATGGTAAGCTGTCGTGTGGGATTTTGCAACACCAGCCAATCGGAGGAGCTCTGCAATAAGGTTGCTCTCGAAATTGGCGCCCTGGTCGGAATGTATCCTCGCCGGGAAGCCATAAACACAGAACACATTATCCCAAAGCTTCCTTGCGACTTGCTTCGCCGTTTGATTGGCACAAGGGAAGGCATGAGTGAGTTTGGTGTAGTGGTCAGTGACCACCAAAACATCAACAGACCGCTGCTTGCTATCTTCGGTGGTCCAGAAATCCATACACACTAACTCCATTGGAGTTGAGCTCTTGATGCTTTCCAGAGGAGCACAAGCAGCTGGTTCCGGTGACTTCCCAAACACACATCTCCAACAGCATCTTACATGTGCCCTCACATCCTTTTCCATATCAGGCCAATAGAAACGCTGTCTTGCAAGTGAAAGAGTACGGTCTTGGGCCCAGTTTCCCGATAACGATGGATCCACGCTCGTATGATCCTTCTTACAAATCATCTTTCGAACGATCGTTATTTTTTTCCGTGCATTTCCCGAAACTCCTCTTAACATGAACACGCGTGCACAGATCTAACGACCGATCGTAGCCTTGTACCTGTCCACTGACACGGTGCTGAAATACATATTATACCATGGTCTGGGTGAAAACTCGATTCTGATTGGCTGGAGGGTGTAGGTTGAAAAGTACACCTACCTACGAAAGACGTTGACGCTATGAAGACGCTATGGCCACGTTGCTTGGCAACACCTGCATACGGGAGATATTAAATAGTCCGCTCGACTTGTAAAAATAAAAAAAAACTCACGATTTTAACTCTAAAACACATTAAAGTATTATTAATTGATTAAATGTTTCTTTCTTTCGTAAGTGACCATGGTATAAGCGGGATAATGCCCTTCGAGGTGTCCATTAACAGAACCGGGTTCACGCCTCCGCGTCGTCCATTCATTTCTGTTAATATTTAATCCATTAATAATACTTTAATGTGTTTTAGAGTTAAAATCGTGAGGTTTTTTTTCATTTTTACAAGTCGAGCGGACTATTTAATATCTCCCGTATGCTCCGATCTATAATCTTCAGCCAATCAGAATCGAGTATTCACCCAGACCATGGTATAACATATACTAAGCTATCGCTCACGCACAAACTCACGCACCCTTCGATCTGCTTCCACACACACCCTCAGACCGCCTACGACAAAGCTGCGCACCATGGGCGATCGGGCCTTCTCCGCTGCTGCTCCAAGACTGTGGAACGCCCTCCCTGACCACCTGAAGGCCCCACAGACTACAGCTGCTTTTAAACGAGACCTATCTTTTTAAAAAAGCCTACTGCTAATCCCCCGCTTGTGACGTTTTATGCTTAAATTTTTAGTGTTTGTAACGACTCCTTTATTCCTTTTATACCCTGTAGCACTTTGAGATTTCCGAATGTAAAGTGCTCTACAAATTAAATCTATTATTATTATTATTATTATTATTATTATATAGCCTATCGTAACTTTAGCATCACCAGCTGGACATTCAGTGGTATTGGATGTGTTAACGACGCTCGTAGCGCGCTACGAGGACAGCTGGAGCTCTCGTTAGCTACGAGCGTCTTAACGATGGTCGTTACGCAACGACGCTTTTGGGAAACAGGGTGAAAACTGTCTGATGGTCGTACGACGAATTTAACAAACCACTTAGGCTAACGATGCTTTCGGGAAACTGGGCCCTGGCTAACACCAGACACAAATGAGATGTTGTCTGGCGACCACCTATTCATTTTCCTGTAGAGGAGGCGTGGTTCCCGATCGTCCAGAGCCGTTTATTGGGCGCTACGAATGTCTATCATAAGCGTCTGTTCGTAGCTCTTAGCCAATCGTATCAATTCTAACAGCGGTTAAAGCTAGCGAGTGAGTCCGGGAGAGGGCTACTCTCCTCGGACACGTTACTCTGAAGCCCCGGTGACGGTCTGGAAGTGCGGATTAATAAATAAAATTAAAAACAGCGGTAATAGCTAGCGTGTCTTTATCCGGGAGAGGGCTACTCTCCTCGGACACATTACTCTGAAGCCCCGTATCAATCCGTACGAACGAACTACAAGCTTCCGTCTGTCAAATAGTATGCATCATCGTCTTTCCGTCCCTCCTCGTTCTGTCATTGGATATCAAAGCCTCGCAAATTCTTGTGAGAGGAACCGGTCATAGCCCCCAGGCTGTCTGGCAGTTCAAAATTTCGAGCGCGCAAGGCAGCATGGGTATATCCAGGCTACTTGGACATTGCAATTGAACCCAGAACCTTTCGGCTAGAAATGGGATGTTTTCTTAATTTCGGTATTCATATAATTGGGGGTCAAGCAGCGAAGCTGCAGACACCCATTGTTTTCGTACTGTTTCCTATTATTGGGGGTCAAGCAGCGAAGCTGCAGACACCCATTGTTTTTGTTAGTTTTCCTATTATTGGGGGTCATGCAGCGAAGCTGCAGACACCCATTGTTTTTGTTAGTTTTCCTATTATTGGGGGTCAAGCAGCGAAGCTGCAGACACCCATTGTTTTCGTTAGTTTTCCTATTATTATTTTCCTGCCATTGGAGTCTATGGCAGCCCATAGAACCCCATGGTCAAAATTTGGCACACTGATTCAGGACAGTCCCATAAGCCGTCACAGCAAATTTGAGGTCGCTAGCCCATGAGCTCTAGCGCCACCAACAGGTCAAAGTTGGACATGCATTCATGTTTATAACTTTTGACCCATTCGTCCAATATTCACAAACAAGGTATCATTGGAATCCTTGGGCCAAGCCGAGTTCAACGCACCCTATGACGTCATTTTGCGCCATGATGGATTTTCCGCCATCTTGGTTTATGTTAAAAACCTTCAAAATGTTTCACACATCACAAATGTTGTCTAATCATCTCCAAACTTGGCACATATGTTGATCAGACCATGCCTCACAAAAGCTATCGAACAGATTTTTCAAATTCAAAACCGTTTGGCTGCAACAGCCAATCAAATTTGACCACGAAGCAGCCAAACAGGAAGTAAGCCAATTTCTCAACAGCCCTTTGACATATAACCAAACTTGGTACATAGACCCATGACATCATCATGGGGACGCTCAATGAATTTGGTTACCTTTGACCTCTAGCGGGCGCTGTTATTAATCAATATGTGTTTTAACTCCTCTCTCTTCACATGAGTATATTTCAAACAAATGTTCAATGTCTGGTGATACTGTCAGACCTCCCCATATAGCTCATGAATTATTTTTCATGGAAACATCAGAATTTGGCCACCATGTTGAAAGATGTCAAAATCAATAGTACCTATCCACCGGCCACAAATTCTGTTGAAACATCATGAAACTTGCCATATATGATCTTCAGACCAAGCTGAACACGTGTCAAACGGCTTTTTCAAATTCAAAACCGTTTGGCCGTGACAGCCAATCAACCAGACGGCGAAGCCGCCAAATAGGAAGTAAGCCTGTTTCTCAGCAACTCTTTAACATATCATAGCCAAACTTAGTACATAGACTCATGACAGTGTGTTAAATAAAACTAATAACATATCAAAAATATTCAATCATTATGTCAATCTGACATACAGCATACAATCAGAACACTACTGTACTTCTGTTACGCCACGTCCTGCTACACGGTCCAACACTCCCATCTAGTGGCCGATTGTCGCTACTGATGAGCATTCCCCCAACACACCTGTTTGCAATCGGCAATCACCATGCCCTACTTAAGCCGATGCCAGTTCGTGCTTTGCTTTCCCCAACGTCGGTCCCTGCCTGCCGGACTACCCGCATGTTGCCGACGCTGCCTGCCGGACTACCCGCCTGTTGCCGACCCATCGCCTGCCGGACTACCCGCCTGTTGCCGACCCATCGCCTGCCGGACTACCCGCCTGTTGCCGACCCATCGCCTGCCTGACTACCCGCCTGTTGCCGACCCATCGCCTGCCAGACTACCCGCCTGTTGCCGACCCATCGCCTGCCGGACTACCCGCCTGTTGCCGACGCTGCCTGCCGGACTACCCGCCTGTTGCCGACCCATCGCCTGCCGGACTACCCGCCTGTTGCCGACCCATCGCCTGCCGGACTACCCGCCTGTTGCCGACCCATCGCCTGCCTGACTACCCGCCTGTTGCCGACCCATCGCCTGCCTGACTACCCGCCTGTTGCCGACCCATCACCTGCCTGACTACCGCCGGCCTAGCCTGGCCGTTTGCCATTGCCTTTTATTTAATAAATTCCCTGTCTTTCATCCCGTCTCCGCCTCCCTATGTTCAGCGTTTGGGTCCACTAATCCCGTTCCCTAACAACAAACGAAAATAGAAAATCAAATATAATTTACAATACTGTGCCAAACATTGCAAGAATGCGATTTATGGGATGGCCAATCCCAATCTTGATTGATTTGTTATTGATTCACGTGGTTTTATGTAATGCATGTATGCTCCTTTAGGTGCATGTTATGCCAATTGCAACGTTTTGGGTGCGCCCTGTTTGGTTTCATGTGATATAGGCCGTCTCACCCACTGTTTTCATTGCCTGATGAAGATCCGATGGGATTGAAACGTTGCCTTGTTTTTAAGTAAATAAATGTCATTCTGGAGCATAAACATTGTCTTGGGATGTGCGCACAACTCCTCTCTAAGGCGCCATTACACAATTGTGTCAACATTTATTTGAGTAAGAGCATTCACAGTATGTTCACTTCATCCTGATGGTAATTGTGATTGCACCACAGATAAATTAAGACCCAGTCAGTCAATGCTAGAAAAAAATCAGGAAGAGTTTAATTATTGTGGTTATTACCAAGAGATAGACAGCATAGTTTCTCTTAAGCCACTCTAAACAAGCAAATAGACAGGGTTTAAACATAATATGATAGGTGGTCAAAGTTAAATGCAAGTTATACTGAATGTTTGCATACAAAACAGTGGCAAAATAACAACCAAACATGCCCTTATTGTAAAAGTCCACACTGACTCAAGAGTAGATGTATATTCAGAAAAACAATAAACATGTTGCTCAAGCAGAAGAAAACAAGACATTTATTCATTAATATACAACTTTTAAAGATAAAAGCATGTTTATTCATTAGTGGTGCATAGTTAGAAATGTACATCCTCCCAAAATGTGCATGAACGCTGATAACACACCTTTAAAAAATGAAGGAAAATGATCTCACAAGACCATTATGGACAGTCAAACTTCTAGCAGCAGTCGTTTTTGTAGTTCAGATGGGTCTTGGAAGTTTGACCTACAGCTGAAGATAGATGAGCTTGAGCAAGCTCCAACAACGTAAAATGCAGACGGCTGTGTAGACAGAAGAAAGCATGTTCATTTGTTAACGGTGTTTAGCCATTTAAAGCATATGCCATTCAAATTAATAATCCAATATGTCAGAAGGTTGCTTATGACATTGAAGCATTACTGGTGGAAAAGCTAGATGCGTGTTAACAGGCTCTCTGACCGTTACAGGTTCCTGAGTAGCCTGCATCGGGCAAGAAAAACATTTACATTCATTGACGCAGTATAAAAATGGACATCCTCCCAAATATAGTTGCATGACATCAAAATTGTACAATAAAAAGGAATATCATTGATGTTTATATCATCTGAGAAGAGTTTACAAGAGTAATTCTTACTATTTGTTTCTGAATGGCTGCACCATAGGTGAAAATAGATGAGCTTCATTGGAGAAAAAGGTAGATGAGCAGCAACAGGCTGTGTATTTGTCCCTCAGCAGGCTGTGTAGGTAAAACAAAGCATGACCATACATTAACAGTGTTTTGCAGTTTATATGCAATTCATATGAGTACCTTTTAATCCACAACCCTTTCTGGATGCTCATATAATCTGATCTCACAAGAGTGTTTCTGACAGACTACTTACATGTATGTTGTTTGTAGTTTATAGGGGTCTTGCACAGTTGAACCACAGGTGGAAACTGATAATGTTGAACCAGCACCACTGCGGAAAAAGGTGTATAAGTGTAAAAAGGCTCTGGTCAACAGGCTGCACAGGCAGAATAATGTCAATGTCATATGTAATGTACAAAGATGGAAAAGAAAATAGATACTCACATATTGGTACTGTTTTCCATGACAAAAGATGCAATAACAGCAATGCAAAGTCCATGACTAATAAAATGCACCGAAGCAACTGTATGACTGTTCTCGCCAAACAAAACTGCTATGCACAAAAGCAAAAACAATCCCAAATGCAAAACAAAGATAATACATCACAAGGATCACAAGTGGAAAGTGTTAAATACAGTTGTAAATTATGCATATTATTTGCATCACTCTTAACAGTAGTGTTCTGGGATGCAGTAGAATTGTCTATTTTGTTAGGAAACATGTGTCCTGGTTTGTCCCTGAAAAGTGCACATCAGGTCTGTAGAGGTAGCATCACTGCTTAGTGTCCACAAGTCATTGTGGTCCTTGGCTGGTTAGAAGCACAATACATCATGTCTTGACGGATCCTGACAGTGGTGAACATGAGCAAGCCACCTCCAGAAATGGCAAAAATATAGTAAACTGTGCTTCTAACCTGTCTCGGCCTTACAAAAGGCCACAAAACTCATCCCACAGTTAATATCACACATTGCCTGCAATGTTTCAGTTCAAGAGAGGCGAGTTTGCCCATGTGGTTATGAAACACAGACACAACCAATGACAACAAGTCAGAATGATGGTTGTCGAAGACAAACTGTCTCCTCCTGAAAAGTAATCCCCTGAGCCCTGTTTGCGATGGTCCGCCGATTTGAGCAGGAATGTTCTGCACAGCGCTCTGGTGGCATCTTGTGTCTTCTGCTGCCACACAACTAGGAGTATGGCAGCTCCAAAATGGCGGCCGCATTTCATTCGCCCAGCACCCAATGCGCCGTCTACTCTTTATAATGGCTATGGTCATCATGTAGCCACCTAGTCGATTACGTTTGTCCACCAAAATTAGTTTATAGAGTCCCATTCAGCTTGACCCCCACAACACTGCTTGCAGTTTTAATTATTATTATTTTCCTGCCATTGGAGTCTATGGCAGCCCATAGAACCCCAGTGTTAAGAGTGGTGAAATTTGGCACACTGATTCAAGACAGTCCCATAAGCCCTCACAGCAAATTTGAGGTCGCTAGCCCATGAGCTCTAGCGCCACCAACAGGTCAAAGTTGGACATGCATTCATGTTTATAACTTTTGACTCATTCATCCAATATTCACAAACAAGGTATCATTGGAATCCTTGGGCCAAGCCGAGTTCAACGCCCCTATGACGTCATTTTTCGCCATCATCGATTTTCCGCCATCTTGGTTTATAATAAAAACCTTCAAAATGTTTCACACATCACATATTTTGTCTAATCATCTCCAAACTTGGCACATATGTTGATCAGACCATGCCTCACAAAAGCCATCGAACAGATTTTGAAAATTCAAAACCGTTTGGCCGCAACAGCCAATCAAATTTGACCATGAAGCCGCCAAACAGGAAGTAAGCCAATTTCTCAACAGCCCTTTGACATATCATAACCAAACTTGGTACATAGACCCATGACATCATCATGGGGACGCTCAATGAATTTGGTGACCTTTGACCTCTAGCGGGCGCTGTTATTAACCAATATGTGTTTTAACTCCTCTCTCTTCACATGAGTATATTTCAAACAAATGTTCAATGTCTGGTGATACTGTCAGACCTCCCCATATAGCTCATAAATTATTTTTAATGGAAACATCAGAATTTGGCCACCGTGTTGAAAGATGTCAAAATCAATAGTACCTATCCACAGGCCACAAATTCTGTCGAATCATCATGAAACTTGCCATATATGATCTTTAGACCAAGCTGAACACATGTGTTAAACAGCTTTTTCAAATTCAAAACCGTTTGGCCGTGACAGCCAATCAACAAGACGGCGATGCCGCCAAATACAAAGTCAGCCTGTTTCTCAGCAACTCTTTAACATATCATAGCCAAACTTGGTATATAGACTCATGACAGTGTGTTAAATAAAACTAATAACATATCAAAAATATTCAATCATTATGTCAATCTGACATACAGCATACAATCAGAACACTACTGTACTTCTGTTACGCCACGTCCTGCTACACGGTCCAACACTCCCATCTAGTGGCCGATTGTCACTACTGATGAGCATTCCCCCAACACACCTGTTTGCAATCGGCAATCACCACATGCCCTACTTAAGCCGATGCCAGTTCGTGCTTTGCTTTCCCCAACCTCGGTCCCTGCCTGCCGGACTACCCGCCTGTTGCCGACCCATCGCCTGCCGGACTACCCGCCTGTTGCCGACGCTGCCTGCCGGACTACCCGCCTGTTGCTGAACCCTGTTGCCGACGCTGCCTGCCGGACTACCCGCCTGTTGCCGAAGCTGCCTGCCGGACTACCCGCCTGTTGCCGACGCTGCCTGCCTGACTACCCGCCTGTTGCTGAACCCTGTTGCCGACGCTGCATGCCGGACTACCCGCCTGTTGCCGACGCTGCCTGCCGGACTACCCGCCTGTTGCCGACGCTGCCTGCCTGACTACCCGCCTGTTGCCGACGCTGCCTGCCTGACTACCCGCCTGTTGCCGACGCTGCCTGCCGGACTACCCGCCTGTTGCCGACGCTGCCTGCCGGACTACCCGCCTGTTGCCGACCCATCGCCTGCCAGACCACCCGCCTGTTGCCGAGCCATCGCCTGCCTGACTACTAAATACGTAACTGTACTTGTTTTAGCCTTCATTTATTTCTTAGTTATTTATTCTTTACATTGAATATTGCACCTTATGCTTGACTGCAGACCTTTTTTGCACCTTTTATGTAAAGCGCATTGAGTTGCCATTGTGTATGAAATGCGCTATATAAATAAAGCTGCCTTGCACCTATGTTTCACATTGAACACTGTAGAGATTGTATATAGAGTCTTCTGTGTATTGTATATTATAGATGCCTTTTTTTATTTTATCCTTATTGCATTTATTATTTAGTGTCTACTTGTAATGTTATGCTGGCTGCTACATTTAAATTTCCCAGCTTGGGATCAATAAAGTACATATCTAGCTACCTACCCGCCTGTTGCCGACCCATCGCCTGACTATTGCCGGCCTAGCCTGGCCGTTTGCCATTGCCTTTTATTTAATAAATTCCCTGTCTTTCATCCCGTCTCCGCCTCCCTATGTTCAGCGTTTGGGTCCACACATCCCAATCTTGATTTTGTTATTGCTTCACGTGGTTTTATGTAATGCATGTAAGCCAGCTCCTTTAGGTGCATGTTATGCCAATTGCAACGTTTTGGGTGCGCCCTGTTTGGTTTCATGTGATATAGGCCGTCTCACCCACTGTTTTCATTGCCTGAAGATCCGATGGGATTGAAACGTTGCCTTGTTTTTAAATAAATGTCATTCTGGAGCAGGAGCATAAACATTGTCTTGGGATGTGCGCACAACTCCTCTTTAAGACGCCATTACACAATTGTGTCAACATTTATTTGAGTAAGAGCATTCACAGTATGTTCACTTCATCCTGATGGTAATTGTGATTGCACCACAGATAAATTAAGACCCAGTCAGTCATGCTAGAAAAAAAATCAGGAAGAGTTTAATTGTGGTTATTACCAAGAGATAGACGGCATAGTTTCTCTTAATCCACTCTAAATTAGAGGCCTGCACGGGCCTAAAATTTCAGGCCCGGCCCTCTGGCAATCAGGCCCTAACCCGACCCGGCCCGACAAATTAAAGGAACACTCCACCCATTTGCATTAAGCTTTGCATTGTTAGAAACCCAGTCATACTTTTGAATGGTTGTGCAACACTCTCTCATTTTCCCCTGAGATGGGAGAAATCCGTATTTACCTTTTACACTTCGTCCTACAATGACGCAAAAATCGTCGTTTTACATCATAGTAGGAGGAAGTGTAAGAGGGGGGGTATTTCTATTAAAACTACAAGCACTTGTTCCCACTCTTTCAAACCCGCCCATAGGGGGTGGGACCTAATGCGCTAACACACCTATCACAGATCAGTGCCAGTGCGTTAGACTTCACCTGCAGAAAACATGGCCGAAGGTACTGAATACGCAGACGGATACAATATGGAGGATTGGGATTTTGATGAAGTTATGGTAGAAACGGGTGTTCGTGGCTACCTTTATGAGCCACAATATAGCGACGAGCAGCTGAGGGCTATGGAGGAACAGGAGGCGGCTGAAGCTGCTGCCGCTACAGCCGAGGCAGGCGACCTGCCTGCCGCGGACGAGGAGCCCGCAATGGCTCGAGCTAGGGCAGATTGGTGGTACCTGTGCTCTCACGTGCGCCAATGGACACAGAACAAGAGTCTGTCTGCTGCCAAGAATTCCAGCGGTGCCAATTTCTTCTGGACGAAATCAAGGAATCGGAGGACGACACGGACGTGTGTGTTGTCGATCACCCGAGTTTCGCACCCCATATGGATAGCGGCGTCCTGGAGACCTACTTTAGAATACCTAAGGTCAACTGGAAGCGGCAGCCAAAGCCTACAGGGCCAAATGGACGTCTTTCTGTAAAGTAAGTTTATTTTCTTTGTTACTAATGCACAAATAGTTTGCAGTTATGCTAGCTACTGTGGCACGCTAGGCTCAAAGACCATCACTAACTTTGTGCTTTGTGATGTTTTGTCCAGACAATTTCGCCTAACAGCCTACCGGCACTTTCTTGAGTGGGTCCTGCAAGGAGAGAGATTGGGCAGAGGGCGTCGAGTCGTGTTACCAGCTTGTGTCGTGCAGGCTATCCGCCAGAGATACCCAGCTCCAGACGGCCAGTACTGCGGGCACCAAGAAGCGGAGGACGCTCAGGACGATCTATAGTTTCATTGTTTGTATATAGTCGTTCAACAGTTGTATTGTTTGTATATAGTTATTTAATTAAATGGTTCACATTTACGTTGTTGTAGTTATTTCTTAGTAGTGTTGCTCCAAGTGTATTCGAGTTATTGAACGATCAACATTTCAAAACTGTAACGACATAGCTACTGTTGCCTCAGATGACAAAGATAACAGAATGGTGGTCATACCTATAATTTCTATAAGTTAAGTATTACAGTGTATTATAAGTATACATTGCATTATAAATTTGTTGCAAATCAGTTACCTCCTTCCAAGTTTATGCTTTGTTGAAGGCAGACAGGAGAGCAGGAGTGACATTTTGTTTTTAATTCACAAAGAAAGAATTGTCATGATCAAAACACACAACATTATCCACACTATTAAAAAAAGATATTGACCCTGTGATTGGGTATGTAAGGTGCTCGTGGCAGTGCAAACAGGTAAGGCAGTGCAAGGAGACATGGTAATATTGCAAAATATTGTTGAGGAATGGGTTATTGTAGAGCTGACATCTCAGAAGCGGCTCTTGAATGATGACGTTGCACCTCTTCTGATGACAACAAAGCTGCAGCAGACGTCGTTGTTGGAGTCTGAAATGTCATACGTTCAATAATTTTAAAACATTTGAATTACGTCAGACTAACACAGTAAAACATGGTGGATTTACATCGCTAATAGCAAACGTGTAGAACCTAGCTAAGTGTCTAACGTTACATTGCTAACTTTGCTTCCTCATTGCTGACGAGTAGAGTTAGCGAGGCAGACACATTACAACAACAAGCGACCAAAACATACAAGATATTTACTTTGTAAACAGCCAAATCATATGAGATGTGTTCTCAGTAGCCGCTAGCTGAGTTGTTGACGGGGGGGTTGGGGCGAGATTACGGGCTGGCGGAGTTGTTGACGATCAACAACTCCGGGCGGCTGCCGCTTCGCCCGTGCCTAAAACCGCCACTGCTGCTAATAGAGTCGAGTCAGAAAGAGCCTTACCTCCAGGCAAATGCGTTTAGCGCAGCTAGCACTGCCAGCACTGCTAGTTCCAGACGTTCCTGGCTCTTCGTCGTCATCATCTGGCAAGGCAAATATCGCCGGAATTGCGGTTTTCAGAAGCGCGGGTCTCTTCGCTCCCAAGGGGTTGGGTTCGAAGTCTTCGGGCTATTGATAGCCAGCCACTTTTTGCATAACTCCAACTCTTTGGGTAATCCATGAAAACTTACTCTGTGTATTTTCCTTGTCCTGGCTGAACATCCCGGTACGATGCAAGTGCACACCATTTCGAAAAGAAAACGAGGACTCGGAGTAATTCACTCAAATAACTCTTTACTAGGCGGTGGTAGCGTAGAGTGGCGCTCAACTCTAGATCCTTGGTTTATAGATTTATGGGCGGAGTTCAACCAATCAGTTCAACCAATTAGTTCAACAGTGGGAGTGGCCTGCGGAGCTGAGCATTGCAATGCACTATGGGGATTGTGGTCCGCAATCCACAATCGCTAAAAAGTCATTTTCTGCCTTATCTCGGTCAAAAAAGCACCACATTTAAAATTGATGCCACTATTTGACTACATATATGATCCACTTTCAATACATATTCATGTCTCCACCGGTGGAATGCCCCTTTAAGCAATTACTGAGCCCGAGCCCGAACCCGAACCCGACTAAAAGGGTCCGCTATTTAGACATGACGGTTTCCCGACACTTCGGTTGCGTAATAGTTTCTCAGAAAGCCGACTTGAACAAATAAACAAATAATACTTTTAACACACGATTAACCCTTGCAAAGACAAGCGTTCATGAATTTAATTAGACCTCAATGTCGAAATAACGGGATGTCGCAAAAGCAGCATGTAAAGGACAGCCAGGATAGACCTATAGGCTATATGACATCGGTAAATCTGTATGCGCCGCGGGAGTAGATAAATGAGCAGCACACATGAGCTCCTTGTCCATAGCCAACTTAGTAAGCACCGTGTAAATAAATAAAGGAATTGAATCACTTTGAATTGAATATTTATTAAATAACAATCAAACTATTGTAGGCTATTGCTCACCTAATAAAGGCAACAAGTGCAGTATAGACCGCTTCCAACACAGGCCTATTAATAGTACAAAGTAACTGAAAACACTCACATTCTTTGAGTTGGTCCAAATAATCCCCCCCCAAAAAACACAGGCAAACCTATTTACAGTCCATCTGGTTGTTTATTTCGCTGCGCTGTGCAGGAAGAGAATCGCGTCCACGGTCCATGTTTCGACTGAATGGAACGGACGTGACTGAACACAGCTTTTTTTTAAATTAGGCCTACAACGTGCTGCGTGCTTCCAAAGAAAAAGAGAAATAAAAAGCTGTGCGCGTGAATGTTTTTCTGACATGAATTCTGACATTATAATTGAAAAAATCATGAATACATAAAACCAACTTTACTAGTGTCAAGCCCGAGCCCGACCCGAGCCCGGGCTATTTATTGAATTTAAGGCCCGTACCCGGCCCGAATTTGCATATTGTGTCGGGGCCCGTTGGGTCCCGACGGGCTTGCAGGCCTCTACTCTAAATAAACAAGCAAATAGACAGGGTTTAAACATAATGATAGGTGGTCAAAGTTAAATACAAGTTATACTGAATGTTTGCATACGAAACAGTGGCAAAATAACAACCAAACATGCCCTTATTGTAAAAGTCCACACTGACTCAGAGTAGATGTAGGCATCTTGTGTCTTCTGCTGCCACACAACTAGGAGTATGGCAGCTCCAAAATGGCGGCCGCATTTCATTCGCCCAGCACCCAATGCGCCGTCTACTCTTTATAATGGCTATGGTCATGTAGCCACCTAGTCGATTACGTTTGTCCACCAAAATTAGTTTATAGAGTCCCATTAAGCTTGACCCCCACATCGCTGCATGCAGCTATATTTATTATTATCCTGCCATTGGAGTCTATGGCAACCCATAGAACCCCATGGTTTAGAGTTGTGAAATTTGGCACACTGATTGAGGACAGTCCCATAAGCCATCACAGCAAATTTGAGTTCGCTAGCCCATGAGCTCTAGCGCCACCAACAGGTCAAAGTTGGACATGCATTCATGTTTATAACTTTTGACCCATTCATCCAATATTCACAAACAAGGTATCATTGGAATCCTTGGGCCAAGCCGAGTTCAACGCACCCTATGACGTCATTTTGCGCCATGATGGATTTTCCGCCATCTTGGTTTATGTTAAAAACCTTCAAAATGTTTCACACATCACACATTTTGTCTAATCATCTCCAAACTTGGCACATATGTTGATCAGACCATGCCTCACAAAAGCTATCAAACAGATTTTTCAAATTCAAAACCGTTTGGCCGCAACAGCCAATCAAATTTGACCACGAAGCCGCCAAACAGGAAGTAAGCCAATTCCTCAACAGCCCTTTGACATATCATAACCAAACTTGGTACATAGACCCATGACATCATCATGGGGACGCTCAATGAATTTGGTGACCTTTGACATCTAGCGGGCGCTGTTATTAAACAATATGTGTTTTAACTCCTCTCTCTTCACATGAGTATATTTCAAACAAATGTTCAATGTCTGGTGATACTGTCAGACGTCCCCATATAGCTCATAAATTATTTTTCATGGAAACATCAGAATTTGGCCACCATGTTGAAAGATGTCAAAATCAATAGTACCTATCCACAGGCCACAAATTCTGTCGAATCATCATGAAACTTGCCATATATGATCTTCAGACCAAGCTGAACACATGTGTTAAACAGCTTTTTCGTCGTGACAGCCAATCAACAAGACGGCGAAGCCGCCAAATAGGAAGTAAGCCTGTTTCTCAGCAACTCTTTAACATATCATAGCCAAACTTGGTACATAGACTCATGACAGTGTGTTAAATAAAACTAATAACTTATCAAAAATATTCAATCATTTTGTAAATCTGACATACAGCATACAATCAGAACACTACTGTACTTCTGTTATGCCACATCCTGCTACACGGTCCAACACCCCCATCTAGTGGCCGATTGTCGCCACTGATGATCATTCCCCCAACACACCTGTTTGCAATCGGCAATCACCATGCCCTACTTAAGCCGGGGATCTCCAACCAGCCGATGCCAGTTCGTGCTTTGCTTTCCCCAACCGCGGTCCAGTGATCCGATTACCCGCCTGTTGCTGAACCCTGCCTGCCTGACTACCCGCCTGTTGCTGAACCCTGTTGCCGAACCCTGCCTGCCTGACTACCCGCCTGTTGCTGAACCCTGTTGCCGACCTCTGCCTGCCTGACTACCCGCCTGTTGCTGAACCCTGTTGCCGACCCCTGCCTGCCGGACTACCCGCCTGTTGCCGACCCTGCCTGCCGGACTACTGCTTGTTGCCGACCCATCACCTGCCTGACTACCCGCCTGTTGTCGACCCCTGTTGCCGACCCATCGCCTGCCGGACTACCCGCCTGTTGCCGACCCATCGCCTGCCGGACTACCCGCCTGTTGCCGACCCATCGCCTGCCGGACTACCCGCCTGTTGCCGACCCCTGCCTGCTGGACTACCCGCCTGTTGCCGACCCATCGCCTGCCTGACCAAATGCGCTGTCTACTCTTTATAATGGCTATGGTCATCATGTAGCCACCTAGTCGATTACGTTTGTCCACCAATATTAGTTTATAGAGTCCTATTCAGCTTGACCCCCACATCGCTGCATGCAGCTATATTTATATATATTGTTTATGATATAATAAATAAAAACAAAAGTAATGAAAAGTGAAAAAAGAAATACCACACTGTCTCTGTCTCATGTAGTGATGTTCTTTGAGGAAGAAGGCCGCCGACACAGGATCGCTTTTAACTCACTTTATTTGTTTAGCTTTAGGTCTATTATCTATGAAGCAAATAGAGAGGAATTGTAAAATTCACGCGCGTGGAGCGACCCTTAGCTGGATATCTGTCGAGATACTCAGCCTCTAGGGTTTCTCCCTTCCCCCGGATGTGTGGTTTGGTAGTACCTGGGCAGGCGTGGCCTCTATGACGCATAATATGCTCTGATTGGCTAGTGTTGAGCGCCCGCCCCCAGTGTATTATGTATGCTGCCATCTGGTGGCCAGGTGCAGTTAATACAGCTTATATATTTCTTTCTGTTCCCTTGTGGCTATGTGAGGATATTACAGTCTGTTGATACATATGTGCGGTTATACATTCGTCACACTCACAGTAAGGGCGTGTTCACACCTAGCGTTTTTCTGCCAGCGCTCGTTTTACATTATATTCCTATGTAGCAGAGCGTTTTTGGAAAACGTCCCCGGCGTTTTTTTAATGCCTCTCTCTGCGTTTTTTTCTCCCGCACCGAGCGTAAAAAAAAGTTGAAAAAAGTTCAACTTTCAGGAAAAAGTGCCCGACGTCAGGCGTTTTTTTGACAACTGACTAAGGGACTGCACGATATTTACCGGGGGGGGAGGGCCGGTCGTCAGGGGGGGAGGGCCTAGGATAATTTTTTTAAGCCTTAGGGGAGGGCCCAGGAGAATATTTTTGGCCTGGGGGGAGGGCCGAGGAAAATTATTTTATGGGGGGGCAATCGTCATGACTCATGCCGAGTTCGATGTTTAAATGAAAGATAGGATAGCCTGTAAGGAAGTGAACGTCTCCTTTACCATAACCATAACCCTTTTTGGAGTGAATTGTTTCACAGTAGACTGCGGACGCTGTAGACTCTGCTCTGCGAGCGGACGCTGTAGACTCTGCTCGTCTCATACCACCGCGAACGGGTTTATGAGACCCCAGATCGTTTCACACAGACGCGGGAGGGTACCTTTGGCGTCAGTATCCAGGGCTTAATTTGGGCCGGAACACGCCGGAATATGTTCCGGCACCTCCAACGGTGGATCCGGCACCTTTTTTATTTTTTTATTCCCCCCCCCCCCCCCCCCGCCGTCAGTGGTTACGATGTGTGTGTGGACTCGGGTCTGCGGCTGAGTCCGCGGCCGGGTCCGCGGGTCCGGTGCTGGGTCCGCGGCTGGCGGGTCCGGTGCTCCCCCCCCCCCCCCCCCCCCCGTTGACAATCGCGCCGAATGTAGATCATATTGTAATGCAGCGTTGAATGGATGAATAGCTTACATAAGGGTCCCCAGCACTTTTCAAACCACACTCAAGCTTATGGTTATTGTCCCCACCACTTCTAAAACCAAACTGACGCCACTGACCACATAGACCAAGAATCGCAGGGTGATCATTAGTCGCTCTTAGTCACAGTAGTTTGTGTTTTGTCTTATCCTATAAGGTACAATGTCATCAGCCAAGTTGTGAAATTATTGGGGGAGTCTCGTAACATTGATAAAAGCAGGCTTGTCCCCATTCTCAAGTTCAAGGCACAGCGTGGCATAAACCCCTGCTCTTGCTGCGTGTGTACCCGTGTGTGTGTATGTGTGCTTATGTGGCCGTTTTAACCTTGTAAACGTCATTTTCCGACCAATTTTATTTGATTCACGTAGCGGGGAGGGCCTAGGAGAATTATTTTGAGCTGGGGGGAGGGCCCCGGAAAAAAATTTTTTACCAGGGGGGAGGGCCAGGCAGAACAATTTTAACCCGATCGTCTGGCGACCGGCCCTCCCCCCCCGCTAAATATCGTACAGTCCCTAATCACAGTACGCCGCAAATCGCGCATCATCGAAACGAAGCTCCTGGACTAAATTATGGTGGGCACCTTGCTGCTGCCTTCCCCGAGTGATATCATGCACCCACAAACGTGCAGGTACATGATTCTCCTCATCGTCAGCTAGGGCCAATGCAAGTGCCAATCGCCTGTTTCTTGCCATTTTGTAACAACTATGTAAGGGTAGCCTGGATACGTAGTAGGCAGTAGCGGAGGTGGGGTGGGGGTGGGGGCGCCGAAAACCCCGGGCCCCGCCCCCGAGGGGGCCCCCCGCGATCTACCGCGAGCTGTGATTTTTTTTTTTTTCTCCATAATTTCTCTTTGGCAATAAAACGTTGATTGTATCCATGGTAGACAATTTTATTAAATATATATACATTTTCAATTTGTTTACATGACGTAGAGACGTAAACAGTAGACATACAGTAGACGTTGACGTGATTTACAGTAACGGTTAGCGCCGCTCCCGTAGCCCATGTTAAACGACAACATTATTAAATGTGATGTGTGCGAATATGAAGCGGACCGTAGAGACCGTTTCAGAGTGGATGTCTTTTACTACATACTTGATGTATTTGTTTCGCAGTTTGAGCATCGCTTTGCTGATTTCAGGAGAATGGCTGAGAAATTTGCTGTGATGAACCCGAAACATTTTTGTCACCCTGATGCTGCTCGGAAAGTTAGAGCGCTTGCGGAGTTCTATTCGGAGGATCTGTCTAAGGCCGATGATGTGGTTGATGAATTTGTTACATTTCGTACTATATACCGTGAGCTGAGCATGGAAAAACATGAACTAAACACACACAGCATCCTACCATTTCTCATTGAAAACGACATGGACCATGCTTTCCCCAACCTTGCCATTCTTTACCGCATTTACTTGACAATTCCGATAAGCAGTGCTAAGGCAGAGAGGACTTTCAGCCGTCTGAAATTGATAAAAAGTTTCTTGCGATCAAGCATGGGAGAGGAGCGGCTGTCCAACTTAGCGCTGCTGTGCATCGAGAGGGACATCGAGATTGACATTAACAAAGTAATCGCCAAATTTGCTAAAGATAAGAACAGACAGATGATGATTTAATTAAATTCGTTTGGAATATCCCAATACATGTCAGTTCAGAAAAGAAAATGATTAGTTCAATCGTAGCATGCCTGTAGGTGGCCTACTGTAGCCTAGTGCGTGTCATGCGTGTGTTGCGCACTAGGTTTTTTTTCCATGGGGGCTTGGTTCGCGTGTAGCTCGCCCAAATTGTTGCTGAAAGAATTGTTATATAGGCCTATGTTTGTTTATTATAAGTTGTCACTGTTAGAGGCAATTCTTTTACCCTGTATGATTGACAGGCCTACCTACAGAATGTGAAAGATCAGTTCAGAAAAAAAAAAGTATGGAATTTTATATTTTAGCCTATAGCCTACGATGACTAGGCTACTGTTTTTAACTTCATTTTGGGGGGCTAATGACCTCTTATCGTGGACAGATCATTAAACCCATTTTATGCTTGGATTTGTGTTGGCTGACTGTGTGTGAGAGATTCTAATGAATGCTGAATGCGAGGCTACTGGCCTAGGCCTACATTTTGTTTGCACATTAGGGGCTATGATGACTTACGTTTACGAATACGTTTATTATATAGGCTTATATGTGCTGTTCACAATAGAGGTTGCCATTGGTTACTTTTTATTATTATATTTTATTGCACTGTAAAATATTACTAACAGGGGGGCCCCCAATCAGTTTCCGCCCCCCCTGAGACACAACCCTTGCTCCGCCCCTGGTAGTAGGCTATTAACTTCGGGGTCTAGAATGGGTTCGTTGCTAGGCGATAGAAAAAACGCTCTTGGAGCTTTTAGGACAAAAAACGCTGCCAGGTTTTTTTGTTGTTGAATAAACGGTCAGCTCAACTTTTCCCTATCACAAAAAACGCTAGGTGTGAACACACCCCTAAACAGTGGTGTAAAAACCCCCCGCAAAAAATAAAATTCCAAACATTCTGAAAATGTTTGGCTCCGTCGCCATGACCACTGCGTTAGAATTTTCAACCCAGCTCAGTCCAGGCTCTGGTAAACCTACAGCCGATCCACAACCCACGGCCAGGAGAGACAGGTAAGACACATGTGCTGCTTAATGCTTCAGAAATTCAAATGTTTGGTTCATGGATCATTTTAAAAATGAATACTATTTTTTTAAAATCACTTTGGACTCTGGTAACCTATGTTGGCATTTGCTATTATTTATGACATTTTCTAGACTAAATGATTGATTAATCAAAAAAATTGAAAAGGGGTTGTGTTTGGGGGAGCTGCATTTAGAATGTTAACCTCTGGTCCTCAAAACCATACAACATTCTGATGATGTCATCACCATTGAAGCCTCTTGTGGAGATGTGGTGTGCTACAGGTCTGGTGTGTTTTGTCCGTTGCGTGTTGCCGTACCGCTTAGAGCACCGTTGCCATTAGACAGAGGTATGTGCATAGTAACAGTTCTCCCTGTATTGTATTTTATTGAAAAGAGTAGACATAATTTGGGTGGTATAGTTTAATGCAGTGTGTGTACTATTTGTTTACGCATGCATTGTGATGATTTTGGTATCATTGTATTAACTAATGAAATGTTTATTACTATTATTTTCATCAGACCATTTGCATGCTAACTAGCTTAAAAGTTCGTTATGCTAATCACAGTAATGTTACTGCAGTTGAAGGTAAAATGCATTACATTTTATTTTTCATAAATGCAGAGGCTGTAAAGATTAACACCACCACGTTTTATGAAGACATTTTGTGTGTTGTCTTCTGTTTCCAGGTATGCTGGATATATAGTATAATATATAAATAGCAATATTATGTATTTCAGTTTATATTAATACTGTTGTTAATTATTCTATATGATTACAGTATGTTTTTGTTTTGCAGTGTTTGAAAAATAATTGTGTTCTTTAGCGATGTAAACAATTATTTTTGCGTTGGCAACAGACAGAGAGCCTGTAAAGTTCAACACCACCATGTTTTATGAAGACGTTGTGTGTTGTCTTCTGTTTCCAGGCCTTTAAATATATTCACACATACACTTGAGAGAAGTTGAAGGGAACAGCCCATATGTGTGTCATGTTAAAGTGTGAAAAGTGTGCATGCGCTTGAGAGAAGTTAAAGGAAACAGCACATATGTCCAGGAAAGGAGCTGTTGCATATGGGCATATGTTTGAGGCTTGTTGTCGGGTGACGCCTGTTGGTGTTTCGAGAAAGTACATATTAACCCGGATGTTTTTCACATACGAGTGCAAGGCTCTGTCATGTAGCACACGGCAGAAGTGTGCACAGCAGACTGGGTTGCGCCCCGTATTATTGTTAGACTGTCAAGTTATTTTCAGTATTTATTTCAGATTTCAGTCGCAGTTCGGTTCGGTTCAGACAACACAACTGCTCGGTTAGGTTTAGTCGCCACAACTTCTTGTTTAGGTTTAGGGTTATGCTTAGGCAGCAAGGTGTGTGCCATAAAACCCTGAAGACAGGCCTCTATGGTGTGCTGTGATGTGTGCGCGAGGGTCGTGCTGTGTTGTTGAAACCATAGACATAATATACGTAGACGCCTCATAGACTGACGCTGCCTGTTGGAGCTGACGTATCAGCGCGGCCGCCATCATGGATGGGTCCCCAGTGCGCCCCCAGTGCATTTATTTCTACTGAGGAAGGCGTATCCCCAACTACAATAATAAGCAACTCCCCGAATTTTTACCGGATTTTCACACGGTTTGGTTTGTTACAAACGGCAGAGATTTAGTTATGATACAGGACGAATTAATAAAAAAAAAGAAAAAAGAATTATTGTTCAATCTTACTTGTTAAAGGTAATCCCACGCGATCTGGTGTCAATACTGCGCCGTAAGCTGCACAAAATACTGGCATAGCTTGCTCTCCCGTTGACTCCGATGCTAGACTAGAGTGAGGAGACCCAACCAATATGGCGGCGACGCTGGGTTACGTTCCAGCACGTCATGAGGCGTCTACGTATATTATGTCCAGAGAATGTCTATGGTTGAAACCACTGGAATGACGTCATCGTGACGTCAACTCCAAATTTGTATAATCGCGCGCGAATTAGTTTAGTAGTGGGAGTACAGTGGGTGGCAGTCTGGATACTGTGTGAGTACAATTTGTGCCGCGAATGAAATTATTTATTTTCCAAAGTTGCATACGAGCTGTCAAACGGAATCACCTACACTCGTTTTTATTTAGAAAGTAGTTTAACTTGTATGTGAACACATGGATTACGTGTTAGCTTTACATTAGCTGAACTAGCTAGTTGTACAACTCGTTCAGACCATTGCAGTTAGTAGACTATTACTAACTACGTCAAGTTACTTTCTACGGTTGAATGACGGTTGTATCTTACAGCTCTTTTTGCCATCTCGTCGTCTTTTGATTCTGAACCAGGGAGCAACCGAAACACATTTTTCTAATATAATTTACTTCCGTGTATTAGCGAACACCAGTGCGTCAGATGGCCACGCGAAATGCCACGTCAGACCGTGAAAGCCGACATAAACGTGTCAGACGGAGTCAGCAGGATGCTGAGCGACAGGAGGAGGAGGATGTGGTCGGACCCAGTCAGCGGAGCCTTCAACAGGTACACGCAACGCCACTGAAGTCATGTTTTGTTCAGTGGTCCCTGTATCTTAACCGTTGTCATCGAAAATGTTACCTTTTGAAAAGTAAGTAAATGTAAAATGTGACCACATAGATATCCTTTTGCTGTTCCATGTGTGATCATCTGTTTCTGTGACACAGGACAATCTCCCAGTTTTCGTTGCTCAAACTGGGTGGAAACAATTAGTTTAAAAAAAAACAAAAAAACCTGCGTTGCAGAGCCAATCAAAAGTCTTCAGGGCGGCCCTTAATTGTGGGGCGGTGTGCTTGTAAATACTGTCGTACCAGCAACACGTGCATTATAGGATGGCTCTGCAACAGTGGAAGAACACTCCTTCAAAGTTTCTGTTGTGCCAAACGCAAGGGCGAAATCACAGGCGAAATCCCCTTGCTTTGTCCTGCGTATGTGGCAGGGATCCCCTTTGGCTTTCAAAAACGTTACCTGCTCCTCTATTATGGACAGCAAAGGGCATATGACCAGGGGGGTATTGCACAAAACTAGGATAAAGAAATCCAGGATAATTGAGTAAGCGCGGCTTAGACTATTCTGCTCGGCGGTATCCTGGCTGCGTGTATCCTTTTTCCAACCCAGTTTAGACAAAACCACGCCCCCTTGCTAGTACGGAAGCCGCGTATGCCGACGCGAAGCAGCAGCTACCCATACTTTACTGTGTAAAAGCAGTCATTTAGTAATGTTTATATTGTTGTGAGCGCATATGGCATTCTGATCACAAATGCGAAAATACGTAGCTCGCCTATGTCCATACTTTACTGTGTAAAAGCAGTAATTTAGTAATGTTTATATTGTTGTGAGCGCATATGGCATTCTGATCACAAATGCGAAAAGACGTAGCTCGCCTATGTGCGAGGCTATCGGCTATCGCATATCTTTAGTGTGTAAAGCAGTCAGTTTAGTAATGTTAATTTATTGTCAGTGTTTACACGCCGGCGATTATCTCCTATCATACCCGAACATTTTAGTAATGTTAATAAATTGTCATGACAGACAGCGTTGTTTGGTGTACTACGCCACTCTCTGTTAAAGATTCTAAGACGCGATTGTCTCCCATCATATTTTTTTTACGATTTAGGAACACGCGTGGCGATTTGCAAACGACTGATAAGCGTAGTAGTACTAGTTTCTATTGGGGTCAGTCTCTATGGTAACGCGTAACCGACTAGGCTTCTGTACTGCGGAAGTGGGCGTGGGCTCGTCTAAACTGGGTTGGAAAAAGCATAGACATATATACATAGACGCCTCATGACGTGATGGAACGTAACCCAGCGTCGCCGCCATATTGGTAGGGACTCCTCACTCTAGTCTAGCATAGGAGTCAACGGGAGAGCAAGCTATGCCAGTATGTTGTGCAGCTTACGGCGCAGTATTGACACCAGATCGTGTGGGATTACCTTTAACAAGTAAGATTGAACAATAATTCTTATTATTTAAAAAAAATAATAATAATAAGAAATTCGTCCTGTATCATAAATAAATCTCTGCCATTTGTAACAAACCAAACCGTGTGAAAATCCGGTAAGAATTCGGGGAGTTATGCTTATTATTGTAGTTGGGGATACACCTTCCTCCATAGAAATGAATGCACTGGGGGCGCACTGGGGCCCCTTCCAAGATGGCGGCCGCGCTGCTACGTCAGCTCTAACGGGCAGCGTCAGTCTATGAGGCGTCTATGTATATATGTCTATGGGAAAAAGCATACACGCGTCACGGCCGCTGAACAGCTCCTTATTGGATACCCGACCCAAGCCCGACGGGACCCGAGCGGACCCGACGGTACCCGATGGGCCGGGTCGGGTTCGGACTCGGTGACGTCTGCGCGATGTGAAATTTGAAATGTAATTATGCATGGTAGCCAATGGGCTGTTTCACATGTTGCAAAGGTTCGATTGTGTGATTAAAATAAATGTTATAAATATGACATAAGCATGTTGCGCTCATCTGTTTGTTGACATTTCCAAATGCGCTGCAGTTGCGTAATAAAGGCGGACTTTCATAAACACAAACGTAAATGTGTCATAGTATGAAAAAATATAGACTTTAACTGTGTTGGCCTGAGTAATAACACTTGAATCAATATAAAAAACAGCCAACAGATTTAAATGAAATGAGAAATGACTATATATGTAATATTTTAATTCGGGATAATTAAAATGATGCAACATACTTTGAAAGACCATGCACATGCTGTAAAACACATTAATTCCTCACAGGATTGACGGTGTAAATACAGGTGAATCACTAGGATTAAGCTTAGCCTGGCTGTTAGCCTGGTCTGGAGCAGGCTAGCTGCAGAGAATAAATCACCATGGTAACTTAGCCGGGATAAGTGTGAGCTGCTTTCATGCAACCGACTTGAGGCTAAATGTAGCCAGGATAACCTAAATCCGTAAACATATCCCGGCTTAATCCCTTATCCTAGTTTTGTGCAATACCCCCCAGCACCATGGATTTCTGTACCTGTGCTGACAACAAGTGGCAGACAGTTGGCCAGGCTTGATAGACCAACATGTATTTCTTGTCCTGGGTTAAAATGTTTAAACTAATTGCACCAATCTTGTGGACTGAACACACATTCGGAATCAAATAATCTAACGTTGTCGGGACATTCATTTTTAATGTTTTAAAAAGCTCTCTCCATGTTACAAAGTGATGCACTATATCTCCAGTTTATTTTACTATGGAGGAGAATGGGGGGAGAGTATAATTTCTGGTAGGGTGTCATTTGTGGAAAAATGTAAGGGGTGTAGGTTAGCAGCTGTTCTTGCCACCGTTCTAGCAACTAACTTGCATTTAGAAATCCCCAGACGATTACTAGGCGGTGAGATCTCCCATCGTCGTTGCATCGCGAGACTAAGTGAAATGTGCTTTATGTGCTCAGCTACAGATCAGCGAGGAAAAGGAAGGTGAAGAAGGCGAAGTGGGCATCGTGGAGAGCATCGCCCTCAAGAATTTTATGTGTCACTCTACCTTAGGCCCTTTCACTTTCGGGTCCAATGTCAACTTTGTTGTCGGCAACAACGGAAGTAAGTTCAACCACTTGTTTCCAATATGTGTGTGTCTTAACAGCGGGTTTACATTGTCAAATGCTTTAACCAAACAGATTCTATTCATGTGTGTCAGGTGGAAAGAGTGCTGTTCTTACAGCATTGATCGTAGCCCTTGGTGGGACTGCACAGGCGACAAACAGAGGCGCCTCCCTTAAGGGTTTTGTTAAGGAAGGAGAGAGGTAAAGAAAGCCTGCACCTCAACTCTCCAAATTAATTGAAATTGGATAAGACATGTAGACAGGGTAGTTCATATGAATTAACCATTGTGGAATGTGTGTCCATATGCTTCATGAATGCACAATTGTGTATCTATAAAATGTATTTTGTATAGGTCTATCAAAAAATGTTGTCGGTCTGTCAGTGGGGAGTTGACATTGCATTTTTAAGGAATAGGAAAATGTTTAGGTGAGACTTTTTTTGCCCCCACTTTCTGTCGATGTGTATTACTGCAGCGAATGGTCAGTATTCTGTGGAAAGTTTTCTCACTGTCCCCCTTATATCTCAATATTCTCCCAGCTCTGCAGAGGTTTCAGTCACTCTGCGGAACACAGGCCGAGATGCCTACAAACTGGAGGATTACGGACAGGCCATCATCATAGACATGAAACTCACACGAGAAGGAATGAGGACGTACAAACTGAAGAGCAAATCAGGTTGAGACTATACAAAAATATAGCCTTTGAAATGTATGTATATATTTAAGCAATCAATATCACACGAGAGGGAGTGCTGTTATACAGAATATTAGCACGGCTGTGATTCGGTGGTGGGTACAAGGTCGCAGGCCAATTTATTAGTTGACAGTAATAAGCGACAACAGATTATGATTTGTTTGTTTATTTAATCATTTATTTGGCTCCGCCAACACAAATAGTTACACAACTGGACTGGGACTGGACTGTTGCCAAGCAACACAAACATTTTCCTGCACACAACAATCGTTAATGTAATTAACAGTTATTAGAACACCTGTAGAGCGGAGGGATACATGTATAGTTAAAAGTCCCAGTGCTGTATATAAGCACTCATGGAATGCCTCTTGTCCAATCAAACGACTCGGTCGGGCCTAACTGTTGTATAAATGTGCCATATATATTAAGCATGCACTGTTTTTTTTCCACTGCCAATACCAGTTATTTTTACTGAACTTGACTCCCCCTAAAAGTGTTCCGGTCCATTTCTTTGACTGAACTGTACAATCCAGTGGTTAATGGCTGACATCGATCACTGATTTAGTAATGATAAGAAGTCAACACCAATCACAGAGTGTTTAACTTGGATCTTGGCAGTTTTGCACAAAAATATTTTGCATTGAAATATTTTTTCCCCTGATGTAGGCCAAATCGTGTCAACCAAAAAAGAAGAGCTCATGTCAATTCTGGACAATTTTAATATTCAGGTACTATACTTTCCTTTTTCCTTAATACTCCATCACAAAAGGCAGGTTCAGTCCTGAAACCAGATGAACTAGTTTTTTGTTGTACATGTATTTATTAAGGTCAACAACCCGGTGTCAATCCTCACTCAAGAGATGAGCAAACACTTCCTACACTCTAAAGGAGAGGGGGACAAGTACAAGGTAAAGTTACATACTTAGTATCATAATTCATAATATCACAAATGGCATTGGTGGCATTAACACTAAGGGCCCTATCATGCACTCAGCGCAATTGACTTTGTGCACTGGCGCTTGTGCAATTCCTATTTTGCACCCGACGCACATTGGAATTTTCCCTCGCAAGGCGCAAGTCCTTCACTTGGGGAATGAAGTTGCGCTCCGGGGGCGGTTCAGCGAAAACAGGAGGCGTGTCCCGGCGCAAACGTTCCCTGGTGCTATTCTGCACTTTCACAAAACAATTGCGCCACAGACCAGGAAAAACCGAGTCTAAAGTCAGTGGCGCTTATTCAGACGCTATTTTAAGGGCGCATGCTTGGCCATAATCAGGGGGGGGGATGCGCGATTGTTGACGGGGGGGGGGGGGGGGGGGGGGGGGCGGTCCAAAACTCTGGACCGGCCCAAAAATAATAATAATACACAAAATACAAAATAAAATAAAAAAATAATTACGGCCGGCCGGCTCGGCCTGAAATCGTCCGGCCGTTAGGGAAATCTCCCGAACCTCCCGATGGCAGCCCGTCCCTGGCCATAGTGTAGTGTACAACGTGCATACACTTTGCTTCTCTCATCTACAAGGAAGCAGTTCCCATTTTTGCAAACCATACATACAAGCAAAAATATTACCACATATGTGAAAAAATAGACATAAATCTAGCGTACACAGTTACCCAAAATATTCAGGCTAATAGTAATGATGGATCAAATTAACCTGTTTGACCAATAGTCGCAAGACACATATAAGGACACCAGGATGTAATCGAAAACACACAGAAACACGAAGCGGTGTAACTGAAAGAATATTCGGCATACTGAAAATGCGCTTCAGCTTATTTGACAGAAGAGCTGCATCATCTGTAAGCAGTGCTTGAAGTGGGCCGGTACGCACCGGCACTTTTTCTTGCGTACCGGCACTTGTCACAGGCTGCCCCCCCACCCCCTCGTCGGTCGTAGGTCGGGGGGGTTATGATCGTGCCCCCCCCCCCCCTACCGTCGACAATGCCCCCCCCCCCCCCCCCCCCCCCCCCCCCCCCCCCCCGCCGTACGCAGTACCGGCACTTATTTTTTTCCACTTCAAGCACCGTCTATAAGCAAAGTAATCTCGGTCTAATGTTAGACCACATTGCAAATATATCACCATGCATTCAAAACCTCGTGATTCAGTGAGAGTGAGGCCAAAACATCGGAAAGTATGTCTTTGTGACATTTCTTTATTTACATTTTGTCAACGGAAAATGAAAAGCTGAAAAGATTTAAACTGAAGAACTAATTATTTTTCCCTCTGATGGGCATGCGCGCGCTACGGCGGGATTGGACACGTCTGGGTCCAGTAGTGGCGATGCGCGATGTGCTCGCCATGGAACAAGCGCGCCTGCATTTAAAGGGAATGTGAGCCGACGCTCTGATTGGTTTATTGCACGTTACGCCCAAACCACACCTATGACTAATGTAGCTACTTCAGACCAACCCATTTTAGATTTGCGCTGGGCGCAAGCGTCATTTATCCCGCCGGCATAATAGCAACAGCGCCCAAGATCCGCCCATAAAGCCACTTGCGCTTTGCGTTTCATACTTGCGTTTCAGACCGGCAAAATAGGGCCCTAAGTGTTTCAGATGACTTTATTTCTAATGTGAAAAAAATGTGATTAAAAAAATGGAGACAATCGCTTAATGTCAGACTACGATTATTTTTTTCAACACTTATTTTCAACCATTTTAGTTTTTCATGAAGGCCACTCAGCTGGAGCAGATGAAATTTGACTTCATATCCATTAAAACGGCCAAGCAACTTACTGAGGACAAAGTGTCGCAAAACGGGGAGGTGAGCACCTAACGTTTCAATTTCAAAATGAATAACAGGTTTCATCACGGTGACTATTTCAGTCGGAATTCTCCTCCCCTTCCGCTATCTGTGGGTTACCGTTTTCACAGTCCCCGTTGCTACGTGAAACGACCAACCTCTGAGCTAGCAACCAACACACTGAAAATGGCAAGTTATGACAAAGTTTTGGATCGTGCAATAAGGCAGGCCTGCTTGGTTCTTTTGGTGAATGGTTGTAAAGATATACAAGGACTATGTCCAACAATTTCCTCCGGACACTATTTTGCAAGGGCACTGTTGCTGCATCCTGGGCTTTTCGCCGCCCAAGACGATTGTGATTGATTTAAAGAAATACAAACAAGACACCGTTTTTTCCCCTATACCACAATGATAGTGGGTTCAGCCAGACCTTTCTCTGTGTGGAGATAGGTCTGGCTATGCAAGGCTAGGCTCTGTAACCCATGAAGCTAGGATGTCCTGTCTAGCCATATCCACATGTCTAGCCAGGCCAGCCGGGGCTTAGTGGCGCATGACTGCATTACAGTGTTTGCGGGATCTGAGGCGTATATACCAGGAAAAAGAAGACCGCTACAAGAGCTTGTCTTCGCTGGATGACATGCAGGCCAAGCTTGAGGAGTTGCAGAAGCAGATGGCCTGGTCCCTGGTAATATTAGTACAACCATGTCTTCTCTTTGTTTCCATGTGTATGTCTGTAATTTTGCTAGTAAGTAGATGGATGTCTTGCAATAGTAAAGAAGGCAACAACAGTGTGTAAAGTGCAAGTCCTGTTCTGTGGCTTTATCACGGCAGGTGGCTGAGATGGAGAGAGAGCTGCTGCCTGTGCGGGAGAAGCTGCAGTTGGACCAGCTCTCCACAGAGAAGTTTGATGGCAAAGTTGACGAATGGAAGGTGCAATATGTTTAATGACTCAGACTTTTGTTTGTCCAGGGAATATTCTTCGCTCTTACCCAATTTTGACCTGGCATTGTACCGATATCCCATTTTGTACCGATATCCCCTATTGGTATTGCTCCACTTCCGTAGTTCATAATGCAACATATTTATGTTGATGTTACAAATTGCATAGGGCTGCTGCATCCAACTCCGTGCTAGGGACCCCAGCAGTCTAATCCATTCCCTATTGTATGTGTGAACAGAACAAGGTCTCTGAGGGGCAGCAGAAATACAAGCAGATCCATGACCAGCTGAACAGCCTAACCGTGCGCATCCAGGAGCTCCAGTCACAGTGCACCCAGCTGAAGGCCGAGGCTCAGAGAAATGACGGCCTCCGCAAGGCCGGAGAGGTTGGCACTAAATCACCGCTATGCTAAAGCTGGGCTCTTGAAATGGGAAATTCAGTTCAGTTTTTCTCTGACTTTTTCAAATTTTTTGACACATGTATTATTTGTCAAACAGGGGCCAGGGACGTTGGTTTGTTTCTTGTATTCTCCTGCACTGAACGCTTGACACTTGCATGTTATATACTGCAGTCTTAAATTCCTGTGTGTGTGTGTGTGTGTGTGTGTGTGTGTGTGTGTGTGTGTGTGTGTGTGTGTGTGTGTGTGTGTGTGTGTGTGTGTGTGTGTGTGTGTGTGTGTGTGTGTGTGTGTGTGTGTGTGTGTTCAGGTGACCTATCATCGATGCAAGACCAACTTGAGGGACCTGGAGACCGACAAGGTCCAGCTGTGTTCAAGGATTGATGAGCTCAAGTTAAGGTACCTCAATGTTTTCTTTTCCAATGTTGCCTGTTTCAGAAACTCAAACCTGCATTGTTATTTTACATTTCTTAGCTAGCCATTGGTGCAATTTATGCATAACTTCCCATGTGTTTCTTGTTGGGGTTTAGCATCAGTCAGACAACTGGAGCAGAGAGCCAGGTGAAGGAGCGGCGCATGCAGCAGCTGCAGGCTGAGCTGGAGGTCCTGAGCCACCAGGACAACACACTGGCCCAGCAGATGGACCAGCACCAACAGGCCACCAACCGCGCTAAGGATGAGCTCGGCAAGCTTAGGTGGCTCACCAGACCGCTATGATACAGTTGATACTAGCTGCGTGGAATCTTTTAGTAGCATCACTATAGCTTCATGAATAAATGTATTGTCCGTGTGTGACCCGTTCTGGTTGTCTAAATTGTGATCTTCATTTGGACAAAGTTTGAGTCCGATACCATTTCAATTCAAGAGGTTTCTATATCAACATGAGATTTAAAGAAGATCCACTGCAGTGAATAAAGATAACTCAAAACATCTGACCGCACCACAGAAACCATTAAGCCAAAGGTGAATCCTAAACGTCAATGGTTCTCTCCTCATCATCTCAAGGAACGAGCAGAGCAGTCTCCAGAGGGCCATCGAAACCAACAAGAAGAACCTGCTGACCCTGGAGGCCAGCAGCTCCAACCGACTGCGGCGCTTCGGCGAGCACATGCCCGCGCTGCTTAATGCCATCCAGGAAGCCCACCGGGCTGGCCAGTTCAAAGAGAGGCCCAGAGGACCACTGGGTAAAAAAGGCTTTTAAGACATTGTTCATATTCAGTGAGACACTAGTGGGGAGTTATCATTTGTTGATAGTCTTGCTGCAGATGTTGCTTGTTACTACTTTTGTACATTAAAGGAGGATTACCTCTTAAATGGCCGTCTCTGCATGCGGCTTCATTTTAAAACCTTAAAGTGTGAAGGTGGTGATTGGATGAGGCAGCGGCGGGGTCTGTAATTGACCCTTTTTAAGGGTAAAAAATGGCCGTATACAAACTAGCGCGTCAAACACTAACCAAGCAACATTACCTCGTTCTTTCTCACACACAATCTGCACACACTCTGCCTCTGTGTGCAGGATACTGTATCAGCATCAAGGACCCCCAGATGGCCCTGGCTGTGGAGATCTGCCTGAAGGGCCAGCTGCAGGCCTTCACCTGCGACAACTATGATGACGAGAAGGTGCTGCAGGGCCTGATGGCACGAGCCTTCCCCTCAAGCCAGAGGCCCAGCATCATCACCAGCCACTTCTTGCACCGTGTCCACGACACCAGCAGGAGGTAAGAGAGCATGTCATGGAACGGGTAATGTGATGTCGCTGTAGAGCTGGGTAGTCGTACCCACTTCAGCGACCGGGACTACAGCAGCCTGGTGCCACATTTTTGAAAAAAATGTATGGAGTCTAATTTCTTTTATTATGGCAGCTGGACATTCAAACCACACAAGGTATGGTTAGTCATATTTTATAGTAATTTCAAAAATTGTTAGAAATGATGTCCAAGAAATAAAGAGCAAATGCCTGTTGATGCCTGTATGACTAAAAAAACTACTGCCACATCCCTGATGTCAGTTCTGACTGAATTAAAACCCAACCATGCCATACTGTTTTGCTCCAGATTGCAATCATAGGGCAAACAAGGGGTCATGCTCGCTAAAAGTGAGCAGCTCATGTGCCATGAGCTGCCATGCTCTCTTCTGCCATAGTGTGGAAGCAATCGTCTGCAAACCACTGTAGTTCTCTTCGAGCCAGTGTGCTCCTTGTGCTTTCTCTTCTGGAGAAAATCACTCTCTTTGAGTTGGCTTTTTCAAGCGTTCATCCTTTTTGGAGAAAGTATTGTTTCACCTAGTGGTAAAATTCGGTATACCAGTTCGGTCTGGTGTTTGGCTTAATATCGAACTGGTTTGAATTTTTTTACGCTGACCCAACTCTACTGAGCCAGTCAATTGGCTGTCCTGGCGAATTGATTTATTTTACATCTATATGCCTCCTCAATCTTTCCCTCTCCGCTTTTCTCCGTTTGATTTCAATTCCTTCTGCAGAGTACTCGGGTTCATACAAGTATGGTGGAATGGGTCCACGGTCCACCAAATGTTCCTCTTTAATAAAACTTGTCAGTGTCAGACATTGTGACATTAGGGAATTGCTGAATTCTTAATACAGCGTTGGTAGCTTAACATACAGCCACTATCTTTGCTCAGAATTCTAACTGTCTGCCGCTCAGTCTCTTAAGTCCGTGGGCATGCGCATTGACGTCTAACCCTGGAATCAAAATTTGTGGATTTGTTTTTTTGTGGGCACCATTGGAGAAAACTACCTAGCCAGGGCAATTTGTGTGCACTTAAGTTTGTTGGACAAAACAAGGATATACAGTCATGGGAGTTGCTAAACACGTTTGGATTAGAATGGATGTCAATATCTCGCCAACTGCCCAATTTCAAGCGAACCATCAGCAAAGCCGTCAATAAGTTAACGGCTATTCATTGACTCATGCAAGTTGATGCAAACTTAGTTTATAGGCTCGGAAAATTGGCAATTTAAATTGTATTAAAGCTATTAAGGTTAATCTAGTATGGCCAATCAAGTTAGGGTTTAGTAGGATTACGTTCAATTCTCCTGTCCAGATTTCCCATGTTTCCGAAGTGTTTGTTTTTGTTTATTTACTGCCCATCATTTATTCATGTTAAATGCATTTATTTTTTTGTGTTAATAAATGTCAGAATCTAATGAGGAGGTAGTACTCTTGGTTGAGGGATCGTAGAATCACTGATTTGGGAGAACTTCAGATACATTTCATTGGCTAGGTTAATTAATCTTTATAGTATAATCCAATAGCAGTTATATACTTCCGTAGGATTATTCTGGTTATTGCATCTTATAACGGAGATCGATGAAACAGGCTGCGTAACGATTGATAGCCGGTCACCCGGGGCATCCCCACGTACGTATATGGCAACGTTAAGTTTAAAAAATGTATTATATCCTCATAAAGGTGACTTTATGGGTACATTTAAATGTAACTTTGGCATTACATCCAGGACCAGCCAGCGGACAGAAGGACTCCCCAGCTGTAAAGTAGTTTCTTAAATGGCTTTGTAGCAGATGACTCCTGCCACATGCCAAAAAAAAAAAGTGGCTTTTGCTGGGCACCTCCAACACAAGACACAGGTAGATGGTTGTAGAAGTATCCATTCATTGGAAAAGGCAAGCTGGTACATGCTGCCATGACAGTGTCTCTCTCCTGAGTGTGTGTAGTGATAGCTGGTTTATCCTGGGAGCCATGATTGCTCATGCACCACAGGTGTGCAGCCCCACCCAGCCTCAGAGTCTAATCAGTCTGACTCACCCCAGGTGAGGCTGTAAACCAGCTATCAACAACACACACCCTCCACAGGCTTGTGAGGCACATGACATTACACCTAAGTGGTCAAATAGGCGCCTCTTTTTTGTGCATCAGTGTTTACTGTGTTTGTCTTAGTAGATGTCATCCTACCTTGGTAGACACTATTTTATGTTAAAGACCATGTCAAGCAAATTCAGAGAGTTGTTTCTAAACACATTACACATGTTAGAAAGTCATTGCTGAAAACATGAGAAAAGACTGTAGAACCATGTAGTGTTGAATTGTGGAGTTAGACCGGTTTTCTGTTGTTCACCATTTTTGTATTCAGGATTATCTGGGCGGGGCTTAAGGATTACCTGATGATGCACCGTGGTCCCCTATAGCATTGGCACGCCCCTAACAACCAGAGCGCGTTGGCGTCACTGGTTCTCCCGCTCAATCTCAAGTTATTGCTTAGACTGAGAGGAACGAGGTTGATTCTCGGGGAGGTCAGTGTCCTCCGATGAATCGGATTCTGGCTCTGGTGGCTTAAACATGCATAGCTGCACAAGTCCAATAACACTGCTAGAAGGTGTAGGGATGCAAGAAATACCAACAAATTATAATTGAATACATGGTCCAAATCTCAGCGAGTACTCGTTGTGCTTATCTTTTATTTTTTAATGTCCACGATAGTTTCACATGACGTATCCAGTTGAATTGCGTTTGTTAGACTATTATTTAGGGCAGGGTACATTGTAATTCGCCTATTGTGAAGAATTTTTGACCAAACGATGACTATAGAGGAGTGCTGCTGCCCGACAGTCAGCGCTCCAGAGTGCAACCATTTTGGTCGCACTCATTTTCATTGGTCTTAAAGGTCTGTCTATTTTTTTCCACCCGCATTCTGCGAAGACGTGCCACTACTCTGCATCTGATTGGCTCTGACCCTGATCCTTTTTTGGTGAATGGGGGTGGGGGAAAAAAATAACATGTGTCTAGGGCTCGGGCTGTTCAAGGCATGTTTTACTGACGGTATCAGCTATATTGAGCACAAACCTAAGCCCGATCCTTCGTTTTATGTCAGCTGTCACACGTGTCGTAAACAGAGAGCACAATTTGTGGCAGGACGCGATGTCTGCAGTTTAACTCTAACTATAAGGCCGGAATCTCTGTGTGTCTGCTATCTGCGATAATGTCATCCATTATCTTGATGGCCTTTCATCAAACCCACTTCGCACTCGGCAGATCTATCATGACCCAGGGAAGTGCAGTGTTGAATTTGGACATGCGACATGTTCAATATATTTAAAATACACTTTGAATTAGGGCTGGGCGATTAATCGAAATTTGATCACGATTTCGATTTTGGCTTCTCACGATCATGAAAACACTGTAATCGAGGCAAAACGATTAATGTGCCGCCGCGCAAATTAAGGCCGCAGTATACTCGCTGCTCCCAAGCAACAGGATTTTAGCCCGGTCGCGCACCGCTCTTTTTTTTCAGCAGCGCGCGACAAAGCGGAAACAGAAACACGGACGAGTTCGAAGGCACATTTTAATGCGCCTGCTCATTTCCACCGGGGGCCGTGCGCCGCGGTCACCGCTGCTGATCGCTGCCACTCTAATCAATGAAAGCATTTCCACCGGGCCGCCGCGGAACGTCTCAGCAGCGTCCCAGGAGCGTCCCAGGAGCGGCGCGCCGCAGCGCTGTCATTCCGTAGCGTTGTATTTTGGCTTCTTCCTTTATATGTTCTATTTTATTGTGTGGTGTAGGCCTATATTTTTTTCGCTAATAAACCGTGGTTTTACGTAAGTGCTGTCTACTGTTGTTGTGGTCAAAGACGAGTGAAATTACGTGGCTGGAAAACTATCTCAAAGCGGCAGTAAGTTATAAAATACAATTATATAAAATGATCTAGGGCTGAAACGATTCCTCGAGTAATTCGAGTACCTCGAATACAAAAAATGGTCCGAGGATTTTTTTATGCCTCGAGGAATCGTTAGTTTAATTGTAGTTCAAGCGGCCGCACGGACTACTTTCAATGTGGCACAACGTGCTTACGTCACGTACACAAGGGAAGACCGGGGAAGAAAGGAGGAGGAGGAGGAGGAGGAGGAGGAGGAAGCGGACGTACAGGTGTTTAACTGAGGGAGCGGGAAAATGGCAGAGGCGAGGAGAAATAGCGACGATGAAACAGAAGAAAAATAGCCTGGCTCCGCCCACCTACGTACTTCCGCTCAATTTTCATTTCACTTCAGCACTAAGGTCTGGCGGTGCTGTATGGCAGAACGATTTCTTTTCCCTCAAATGTGCCTTCCAATCAGCGAACAGGAGGCGCGGCCTGAGAACAGTGACGTAGAGGTCGTGCGCGAATTTCAGTTATTGAGCATAAGTATGGAGGCGGGCGGAACCAGGCTAATGCTAATGCTCACTGCATCTGCCGTTTGTATACTGCGCGCAACGTGGTTTCTGGCGCATGAAATATGTCACGACCAAACGTTAGCGATTGGTTAAGGCAGATCCAGAGTGGCACTGGGCAGAGCCAATAGGTTTTAAACTTCAACAGCACCCGCCTTCAAGTGAGACATCGTTTGTCTCTACAGCACTGCTAGACCTTTAGTATGAATGTAATGAGTACCAAGGTCTAGTTAGGACTAGGCTAGAAGAAAAAGGCGATAAAAAAAGACAGAAAATGTCGAAAGTGTGGGAGCATTTCCGACTGAAAAGAAAGGAGAACACCGTGACGTGTATTCGTTGTAACACGGCCCTTGCATACCACAACAGCACGTCTTCCATGTTGCAGCATCTCCACAGAAAACACCCGGAGCGGAGGTCCGGAGACAAGGTAATATTAACGTAGCAAATCAGTTTGATCAACGTTAATGTATTTTACGAACATAAACGCCTGCCTTGCAGAGGGCTAGGTTTTTGTTAATTATGACTAACTACTGTCAAGTTTGTGGTTAGTTTATTACGAGCGTGACGACATGACTTCATAGAGGGTTGATTTAAAATTTAGCAGCATTTAACAGCGCTGATGAGTCTAGATGGAAATAAAAACATAATAAAGTTAATTAAGCAGTTGTAAAATTTAGTCAACTACTACGTAGCTGGTCACAGTGTGTCTCACTCTATTGATTATGTGTGTGGTTATTGTGTTCCAATACAGTAGTTGTCTTAATTGTACACTGCAAAAAGACACTGCAAAAACTCAAAATCTTTAAAAAATATATCTAGTCAGCTGGCGTAAATTCAAAAATGCACAGCCATGAACCTACTGTATTAGGTCATTTAGTAATAGTAATATTAACTAATTATTATTGATCTTCTTTTTTCAGTAAATCATCACAGTCTCGGATGGACAAATTTATCTGTAAAGCACCATTCTGTGGCCCTGAGCAAGCAGCTGAGGCTTATTTTGCCTTTCTTTTTTATAAATGCCTTATGTTTTTGATAACTTGAAAGTAATGTAATTTTATTTATTTTTGATATCTTGAAAGTAATTTAATTTTATTTATTTTTGTTATCTTGAAAGTAATTTAATTTTATTTGTGTTTTACTTATTCTTATTTATGTTAGCAGTTGCCTCTTTGGTAATGTTTCAAGACCAGAAAATACTTGCTAAATAAAAACAGTTGATTCTAAAAAAGGAAACCAATTGGTCATTCATTATTAAGTGAAATATGTTATTTTCTCGTGTATTCATAATTGCTCTTTAACCAAGCAAAAATACGTTTTATCCGATTACTCGATTAATCGATGTAATTTTCAGTAGAGTACTCGATTACTAAAATATTCGATAGCTGCAGCCCTAAAATAATCATTAAGTTATTAAGATAGATGCTTACAAACACTATTCATATGAGAACTGCTGCCATACACTGGACTGTTGATGGCTGACCAGGTGTGGCAGTGATGTAGAATAATAGCAATGTAAAGCAATAGACATAATGCTGTATAGTGAGAGACATCCCGGTGAACTAAACCTCAACTGAATGTCTAATGTGTAATAAATTAAAGACACAGGGGTACCAGTATTAGTATATCTCTTCTTCTAGTGCGTAGAAATAGAAAAGTTGGTCGCCTTTCCTCAGTGGTGCCACCTCTGTTCAGAAGAAGACTGCAACTACTGTCGCGGCCACCAGCGCGAGTATAAATAGTTACGGCGTTCCCGTGACGTCACATTGTCGCGCGACAGCTTGGGAGCTATTATTTTTATTATTTGTATAAATATATATATTTTTTACTTTTTTACTTGTTACTAATTTATTACTGGTTGTTTTTCTAAAAGTTATATTTAAAGTTGAGTTTTGGTGGTGCAATAAACACTTTTTTTGAAATCAATGAGTAATCATGTTTATTAATCGTGATTTCAATATCAATCAAAATAATCGTGATTATTATTTTTTTCCATAATCGCCCAGCCCTACTTTGAATAGAAAACAAGCGAACACTGTGTGTACTGTGGGGAATGTAGTCTTCTACGTACTGTTCAAGGCAACGCACACTTTCGTTTGAGTTATTTGGATTTGATTTATTTATTTGAGTTTGTCAAGCACTTTAAACATCAGCACTTTTTACGGTTTTTTTTAAACAATTGAATTTATTGGGATTTCTTGTTTGTCTAGTGATGTAAATACATGAAAAAATGTTTTTACCTGCACCATTATTCCTGTTTACAATCATTTACATAATGTGTTAAGAAAGTTCACCATGTCACATTGTTTATTCAGAGTGTGAATAGCTGTATATGTATATCTTTCTAACTTATTTCTAACTATTTGCAAACTGCATAAGCTGCTATTGAGATGCGTGATTATTTTTAATACACCACCACAGCAGTGCTATGCTGCTATACATTTCACTTTCATTTTTGATGTCAGGACATCCCTGGCGGGCAGACATTATTGTTGAACTTGTTGAATGTTTGGGGAACTCTGCCCACCCGGCCATCTGCTGAACTTTGGCAAACTAACCTATTTTGTACAGTCTCTCAACATCAATGCGTGACTGTGCAACGGCGAAGGCTTTTGACTATTTAATGATATATCCTGCTCCCAAACTTTGCCAAAATACATGTCAACATAATATATAATTTATTTGTAAGATGTCGGAAAAGTGACAACATAACAATTTTCGTTGATTTGCTTGTTCACTCGATTACACTTTTGCACCCCTAAGAAGGGGCATCCATTTTTCAGGTTGTAGTGGTATTTAACACTTGAGGCTTGTAACAGTTCAGGTCCGTGTTTGGGCTTGAGGCAGCTGAAAACACAGTCATGCTGGTACTGGGGTATCCACAATACTCATCATTTATTGTTATTGCATCAACTTACCAAGCCCGGTTGTAAGGCTACTATTTTATCACACATGAACAAAACAGAGGCCACATGTAACCAAAATGTCACCCTTGAGTTGAGGGGCAAAAGGACCAAATAGGAGCGTAACAACATGCATCTGTCCGTGACATGTGCTCCGCACAACTAAAACTAATGCGCCATTGCACTAACCTCTGTATTGTGTTGCCGTCTAATGACGGCAACACAATACATCTTAAAGTTTCAGTATGTCTTAAAGGTACACCACACAATTTCGATTGTTCCCGGCTTCTTCCCACCCCCCCTCCCCCCATGCGCGAATGGGCGTGGTTTCAGCACCTTCAGTGGACACTCCCCCAGCGTTTCAGAGCAGAGAATACTGCTTATTCACGATTTTGAAACTTAATTTGATATACTAATAACACATTTTTCTGTGGTGTGACAAACTCAAAACTCGTATTTACTTTTGCTTTACATGGTCTTTAAAACTACCTCTTTCCTCCGCGTCTATCTCCATTTCATTGGCCATTGGTCCCATTAAGCCAAGCCTAGTGTGGACACGCCCATGTTGAACATGGAGGATGCTATATCATTTTTTTTTTTTTTTTTTTTTTTTCCCAGGGGTGTAAACCACCCTACCTATCTGTCAGTGCTGCAATCTCTGGAAATCGAGGATCCTGTTGTGGCCAACTGCCTTATCGACCAGAGAGGAATTGAGAGCGTTCTGTTAATCAAGGTAACATCCTGTTGGGCTATGTGCATCACAAGCACTGTGCAGCAGTACACAGACCAATGTTAAATAATAATGTGTTGTACTAGAATCGCGCTGAGGCTCGCGAAGTCATGCAAGGTGGGAATCCCCCGAGGAACTGCATGCATGCCTTTTCCGCGGATGGAGACCAGATCTTTGTCAACCGAGTGTGGACTGCTGATCAGTGCAGAGCCAACTTCCTCTTCGGAGATGTGGAGGAGGAGATCAGGTGTGCCACCAGTGGTTTTTGTTTGTTTGGAAGATTCTTCAACTCGTTGACCATGGTTTATTGTTCAGTTATTTTGGGGGATTTTAAATATTCTTAGACATTTTTGAACTGCTAAATGCTAACCTTGCATGTCTTTGACTTGGGCTCCTCCTGGCTCCCGTCTCATATTCCAGACACCTGCAGCGGGAGATGGAGAACCAGACGGCGCAGGTGGGTCGCTACCAGCAGAGAAAGCAGAAGGTGGAGGAGGACATCAGGAAGAACGAAGCTCTTCTGATAAGAGCCAATGCGGAGCAAAAGAAAACTCAAGTAAAACAAACCCCTTCTTTCAGGATAAATGTCTTTATAAATAACTAGTTTTGTTTGAAACTTTTTGCAAAATTGTTGATCTCCTTTTTTTCTTCTTCTGTGGTGTTTCAGCTGAAGGCCAGGAAGCTTACGTTGGAGCTGACAGAGCTGCAGAACATGGAGGAGCCACAGTCGGAGGACCTCAAGCCCCTGGTAGGTGGTCCTACACAGGAGATCTCCGTGAACCAATCTGATACCCCTGTTTGTCTAATAGAACTCAAACACTTGGGGGGGGGGGTCATTAGGGCTGTTCTACATAATGTATAGATGTACATATCTCTTACGAACGTTCCTATCGCACTCCCATCTCACTCTCTCTCCCTCCCTCTCTCGCAGGAGGAGGATCTCCAGGAGATCATCAGTAAGATAGCGTCCAAACAGACCGAGTGTGAGGAGGCACATGCCCAGGCGGCCCAGCTCAGGTCCTCCTTCGAGGAGGCGGAGCAGCAGTACAGGAAGCACAAGGATCAGATGAGTGCCATAGCCGAGGAGGCAGACTCTATGAAGGTAACATGGTAGAAAATACTTGTCATGAAAACATAAGACATGGTTATATATGCTTACGTTATATTTCTATGTACTAAATTGCATGAAGCTTATGAGCCCTCTTGCATATTTTGTAACTGATTGCATAAAAAGTTTAAAATATGACAAACCTTCGAGCTTATCTCAATATGTCATTATTGCATTTGTCCAAACATGTCAATAATTTACCTACACATTTGAATACAATAATTTTTTTTTAAAAAGTATGATTTTGACCTTAACTTATGTTTGACTAGTCTCTTTTGTGGGCCTGCAGGAGGATCTGAGTCAGAGCAACCAGGAGGTGATGAAGTGCAAGCACCACAAGAAGCACTATGAGGAGAAGCGCAAGACCCACCTGGACAAGATCCAGGCCCTCAAGGCCAGCCTGGATGGCCAAGAGCAGGAGCTGGCAGTAAGACAACAAGCTGTACAAATATAGATAGAAGTAAATAGAAAAGTATTACTAGACATAGTCCGTGACATCTTGTTTTAGTGTCTCAATATCTAACGTTGTGTTTTACGTTGTTGGCCAGGCGTCAGTTGCCAAGGCAACAGAGATCTGTCAAGAGCGTGTTGAGGTACACCGGACGGCCAAGAGTCTGGACAGCGAAATCAGCCGTCTCAAGTTTAAGATCACCACCCAGCAAGACCAGCAGGGCAACCGTGAAGAGATAGTGAAGTACGGGGCCTTTGTCTAACGCACCCACTAATCCCTACCCTTTACAAATTTGCCTCTTAAGTTTTATTCTAGTTATGTGTACAGCATCACCTTGACTACCATCCACTGAACATCCTATGCCTTTGAAAAGGCTGTCCTATTTTTCCGAATATGAATGAATACACATACCAAAGAGAACACTGTATTTGGATTATCTCTCATTGTAAACTAGACTAGGGTGGAATGGATGGATATTCTGTTGTAGGGTGGCCGACAAGAACTGAAACCGGATGCAGAGTTGATGAGGGTTTATTGTGATCAAGTTGAAGGGATATACAGATGGACATGAGTGGTTCTAGAAACACAGGTAGTATGAATTAGTAGGATACACAACATTAACAATTCACAATATATTTCTACTAGTTCTAACCGTACAATCCTACAACAGCCATTACAATAAAGAGCGATTCCATCAACTGCAGAAATCAAACACCAATATAAGATATCACCCCGAACCATACACCAGATAAAAAAAATCCCGAATAGACACGGCAGTCTCCTGTTCGGGGGCCCGGTGGGAAGGCGGGGCCGCGATTGCAAGCTCAACTCGTGCATGCCACAACACCCTTTTTTCCTTATTACCAGCCATAGTTATATTATGCTTCAGTCCCGGACTTGCGTGAATACACACCCCATCAAGCCCCAACTGGATAACAATAGTAACTTCCGGATTGCGGCGTCACCGCTCATGGATTGGACTGTGCCGACTTCCCGTGACTCACCGGTGTCCGTGGCTCTTGTGTGCAGGGGAGGGGGAAAGGGAGAGAGGGAGAGAGGGAAAGAGAGCCATCGTCCATGTCTGTTTTCTACACTCTTCATTGGTAAAGAACCTCAAATTTGAGACTTCTACAGCAACCATTTGCAGTAGAAATAGATCTGATTTGCCTTTGAATAAACATTATTTCTGTTGACTTTCTGTTCTCGTTAGTCAGCGTTGGCGTAATTAACAGAGTTCTGATTAGCAGTGTCACATTTACAATGTTGTAAAAAGTTTTTAGCTCAAATAATGCCAGTTGAATTGGGCTGATCTTAAAATAGTTTCCCCATTTCCTGTACTTCCTGTACAAAGTTAACGGTAGCCAACCAACATTTCTGCCTCTATTGTTTCCCCCCCTCGATCGTCTCTCCCATCTCTCCCCTTAGGCAGTACCAGGAGGCCTTTGAGAACTATAAGAACATGGCCCAGCAGATGAAGGGCCTCAACAGCTTCGTCAGGACCCTCAACCAGATTATCACAGACCGCCTGAAGGCGTACAATGAACTCAGGAGGTAAGCTCCTCCACTGCACCCGGAGGTAGAGATCAGAGGTCACCTGCGTCCTTACAATCACCACAATTATTAGAATAAACTCCAATGTAACCAAAAATAAAAAACATACAAAATGACCACAATGCATTTCTCATGTCGCAGCAAGAGAAATGTCCCAATTACAGACCCTAACCTCATATATCCTCCCTTGTTTACTGAATGTTGATACACTGCACCAGATCGGGCCGGACATTTCGGCATTAGTTCGGTGTCGACCTCAAACTGTAGGAGGAGATACCTCTAGAAAACCAGGCAGCAGAATAATAACACACAAGATAACAATACTGTGTTTGCCTTGCAACCATAAAGAGATGAAGAAATTCTCTACCATTGTGCTGTACTTAAATCTCTTGCTGTCCCTCACACTCTCCTCTCCAGGCTGCTGGCTGCTCGATGTAAATACTACTTTGACAGTCTGCTGGCCCAGAGGGACTACACTGGCAGCATGACTTTTAATCATAACGATGAGACCCTCTCCATCTCGGTAAGAAAGCTACCGTTTTGTCCCCTTTCCTTTAAACTACTATCACTACTGTAAAACGCAGTGAAGGAACCTAGCTGATAGTATGCATTATTTTAATAACAATCCCCTTGTTTCCTCTCACTCACTCACTCACTCACTCATATAGGTGCAGCCGGGTGAAGGAGACAAAGCCGACCTGAGTGACATGCGGTTGCTGTCGGGAGGGGAGCGCTCCTTCTCCACCGTCTGCTTTGTCCTCTCCCTCTGGGCGATCACCGAGGCGCCCTTCCGCTGCCTCGATGAGTTTGATGTCTACATGGTAAGGAGTCACATGTTATACTTGAATATGATCCATAACAACATCCAGGTCATATTGGACATCGTGGTTTTTCTGTTTTTTTAGGACATGGTGAACCGAAAGCTTTCCTTGGACATGATGCTGAAGATTGCCAGCAGTCAGCGCTACAGGCAGTTTATCTTCCTAACCCCACAGAGCATGAGGTGACCAAGTCCTCCTTTTTTTTATTGCTCAGAATTTGTAAGAAATTATTCATGCAAAAATCAAAGTTGTCATATAACGTATCCGTAGAAGATGGTTTTTTTTTTTTTTTTATGGTTGCAGTCAAGCTTGCTCAAGGGCACCTTGGAAAAAATAGGGAGGGAAGGGTTGAAGGGAGGGAGATGTTTACGAGAATAGAAACCAGGTCATGTGATCTGGGCAGAAGTCAACTGCGATCCTCACCTAATCTCTTTTTTTGTTTCATTGTTTATTCAGCTCGCTTCCTGAAAGTAAATTCATCCATATCCTGCAGATGAAGGACCCAGAGCGAGGATCACACGACCAGGCGTCAAGCCGCGACCATGAAGACCAAGCGTAGCACAAGGAAGAGTCCGATGACTGCAATGCAGTTTGAATGGTTGGCAAACTTTTGGCAAAGTTTGCCTTTGTCTTTTAATTTATCTTGAACATTGCAAATAAAATGTAAAACAAATCTGGCCCCTCACTTTCTTAATGTATTACATTGTTCTTTTTCTCTTTCGATTTTAACTTCCTTCCTGAGATGATTATAAAAAATGTCCCCAAATACACATTGACCAATAGGTCAGTGTACAATAATGTGGTCATTAACTTGCACAGTCTCCAAGTTGGAGAGGGCTGCACCTTTAAAGGTCTCATTCCGCGAGAAACAGTTTAATACTTGTTTTTGTTGAAATACTATAGGTCTCACCGAGTTGCATGTGCGTGCTGCGCGTGAAAACGTTCTTCTGCCCCCATTGCCTGTATTTGGCAATGAAAGAACAGAGAAAAAAACACTGAGAAAAATCAGCGGATGAGAAAAGCCCCACGGATTGACGTCAGTCCGTGAATTAGTATTCATGGCCTCGCCTCCGCTACCGCCCACCGAAAGTCAGGAAGTAGCAGGACTGTGCAATAGCACAGTCGCGATTCTCGACTCGTCTCGCACTAGTTGAATATGGAGCGGAAAAATCCTCACTGCGCACTGGAGGTAGCGTCACAGTGCTGTTAGCCAAGCAGAGGCGAGTTCATTAGCATGTCATGCATATTCATGATGAGAGGCGAAATCGTGTCGTTCGCCCCCCCCCCACCTCCCCCACCAAACTAAAACAGCATGAAACAGGCGCGGCAGAGCATTTTTTTAACCAAAACCGGTACTGAGGGTATTTATTAACACTAGAGACCACCGCAAAATTAATGAAAAAACGATGAGATGAGACCTTTAAAGGAGAACTCCGGTGTAAAATGGTTCTGGATGTTTAGTATGAGAACGAGTTCCAACGTTACCATGGTGATTAAAGGAGAACTCCGGTGTAAACTGGTTCTGGGATGTTTAGTATGATAACGAGTTCCAACGTTCCATGGAGAGCAACAAAAAGCCGATACGACGCAAAGCTAAGTTCGCTGTTTTTAGCCGATTCGACCAAACTGCTATACGTTTGAGTGCTACGGGCATCACACCTGGTAAAAAATAAATCGCTTTTTTAAAGCACTTACAAGGCTAGAAATAGCCTGACACTTCTTTGGTAGTATAATGAGGGTCTTAACATATAAAATGAGGCATTGACAACTTCGTAAGTGTACAGATAGTTTATTAAAAAGCATATTTTATACACACAATACCTTCAGTAGTCGACGCCATGTTTTTTTTTAGGCTCGATAAGTCGATTGGCGAGCACTAGTGATGGGTCGTTCGCGAACGAACTAGTTCGAACGAACGACTCTTTAAAGTGAACGAACTGACCTAGTTCGCCACCGTCGTTCGCGTCGTTCGTCTCGTTCGCTGAGTCTCTCTGACGCGCTGATTCGCGGCGCCGCTGATTCGCGAGTCGTGACTCGTTCGCTGACTGATTGACTCGAGGACTGAGACGTCACTCACGACTCGTCATCACGAGAGCCAGCCAATGTATGTTGTTTGTCTGTCTGTGACAGTCTAGGACGCTTTCGAATGGTTGACACATTAACAATACCACTTTCACAATTGAATATTGCCTTTTACATTTACATATCAGTGAAATGGTAAATACATGCTGTCTTTGTATTTTCTGTGTCATGCCAGATTAATAATATATTTGAATGTCTCGTCAATCTGTCTCGTTCTTTCATGCTTCCTTCTCACGCACGCAACCCGGCCGGGACCCGCAATATAAAATATGCCCAGAATAAACACAACTGTACATCATTAACTTTAAAACTCATCATTGCTAAATCAAGTCTATTATCTTGCTGATATACATCCAATAATCTACTACGCCCCCCCACACACACACACACACACACACACACATCGCGCTGCGTTTGGTGTGTCTAACTTTACCAAGTCTATTATCTTGCTGATATATTAAACATCCAATAATCTACTACGCCCCCCCCCCCCCCACACACACACACACACACACATCGCGCTGCGTTTGGTTTGTCTAACGTTACGTTGAATTGGGGGAACGGGGCATTTTGATCCTGACATGTCATTATGCATACATTAAATAAATCTGTTGAACTCAAATGAAATACATATGTTAACATATTCAACCAGACACAATGTTGTATTTGCTATTAACACATTTATTAACGCCATCAAGCACCATTGCACGATTGTGAATCGTGATTTCATGATTAGTTAGTAAATGAGAAGAACGAGGGAGTCCGAGACCGACTCAGCTGCATTCGTGATTCGTTTGAATGTTGTGTGACCGACTCGGCTGGCATTCGCCGTTCGCGAATGACAGCCCTGAGCCGAGTCGTTCGTGATTCGCGAACGAGGGAGGAGCTAAGTGAACGACTGAACGACTGAACGAGTCAGTGAATGATTCAGCGCTACCGGAAACACGAACGAACGAACGAACGACTCTTCGTGGCGAACTGAACGACGCGAACTAGTTCGCGCAAACGAACGAGGAAATCCACCACTAGCGAGCACGCGAGCTCTGTGTTCGTCAATCAACTTATCACAGAGCTTGCGTGATCGTCAATCGACTTACGAAGTTGTCAATGCCTCGTTTTATATGTTAAGACCCTCATTATACTACCAAAGAAGTGTCAGGCTAGCCTTGTAAGATATTTCTAGCCTTGTAAGTGCTTTAAAAAAGCAATTTATTTTTTACCAGGTGTGATTCCCTTAGCACTCAAACGTATAGCACTTTGGTAGAATCGGCTAAAAACAGCAAACTTAGCTTTTGCTCTCCATGGAACGTTCGAACTCGTTATCATACTAAACATCCCAGAACCATTTTACACCGGAGTTCCATTTTAAGAGTCTAAAAAAACAATGGTAAAGTATTGAGTGGCTGGTCAAATTTAAACATTCACACTAGCCATTTGGACGGTGGACAAAAAAGTTAATTTTGCCCCCTGATGGTGGTGTTGAGCAAAATCAGGGCATTTGGTGTTAATATGTTGCCCAATTTGCGTCTAGTAAAATTTTAAAAAGCATTTATAGTAGGGATGGGCATTTCAAGCAAAAATATTTTTCGATATTCGCTGGAACCATTATTCTAAGATTCCCTCTGCCACACAGTGAGAGAGACCCGTTTATCTTCACAACTGTATTTTTAGTTAAATGTCATGTTCTTTAGTAAGTAATTAAGTAAGTAAAGTTTATTTAATATAGCACCTTTTACAGACCAAGATCACAAAGTAATCCTGGACCTGGCCTGTAGACCCATTCGCAATTTGGTGTTGGGGGAATTTCTCACTTGAACTGAGTTAGTGGGTCCCTAGACATGAAAAATCACAGAGGTGCTCGTCCGCCATAGTGCCACGAATTGCGCAATGGTCAAATCAAATATGGCCGCCATCGGCTATGATGAAAATATCTTTTTTGTTTCTGAATGTTTAACTTTATACACATGTAATACCTCCATTTAGACTAAAGCTGTTTCTCAATCTGCGTACTTGTCCGTACTTGTGTTCGTGTGGACTTGTGAAACGTCATCAGTCGCAGCCCAAGTACTGTTCCAATTCAAAGTCCGCAAATAGCCAAGTACAGTCGAAATGCCCGGATGTGTTCTTGCTCCGCCCATTTTATCGAGGATGCATCGGGTGGTGACTTGTGTGGACTTGGGCAGCCAAGTATCCCAGAATGCATTTCGCGCACCAACCAGCTGCTCCTTTCATTCATTAATTCACCGACGTCCACACCAACATAAACATCATTTTTCCCGCCACTAGCTTTTTATGTAGGGCAGGCGACAGAACAATACACATATTTATACATATTAATATTTTTAAAATGAAAAGAGGCAGGGTTGTATTTTATATCATATTTCGTTTTATTGTAAATATACATTACAGTGAAAATAACCGGAGTAGATGTACAGTCAAGACGAGCTGAGATGGTGACGTCATCAAGTCCGCTGCTGTTCCAAATGCAGAATGACCGGACTGCGTCCTCCCGTCCTCGGGAGTTTGTACTCCCGAGTCGAACTTACCAAGTCCGAACTACCAAGTACGCAAGTCCGAACTTGGCGTACTTGGTATTGAGAAACGGCTTAACTGTGCGTTCACACCGAAAGCGCACAAAGAGGAAAATGATCACGGAAGTCATTCATTGTGTATTGGGAGCCAGGCGGACAAAGAGGGAAAAGAGGAATAGGCGGACGCGGGTGGACTAGGCGACTTAGGAGGATAAAAAAAGTTAAAAATCCTCCAACTTTATGTAAATGAGCTATGACGCGACTAGGAGGGAAAGGTGGAAAATCCATCGATAGCCAATGGGGATGTCTCGTTCTGCCGTCGTCCCTCGGTCAGATCTGTCCCAGAGAACAACCCGCCTAACTTTAGTTCCTACCAAACATTCGGCAAAATCAGTGTTTATTTGTTTGGGATGATCATTTCCGTAAATATGATTGGGGAGTAAGTAATGCCCGACGAGGTGTCCATTAACAGAAATGAATGGACGACGCGGAGGCGTGAACCGTCCGACGCGAAGCGGAGGACGCTTGCTTCCGCGAAGTACCATGGTCACTTACGAAATAATTACATTTTTAATCAATTAATAATACTTTAATGTGTTTTAGAGTTAAAATCGTGAGGGTTTTTTTATTTTTACAAGTCGAGCAGACTATTTAATATCTCCCGTATGCAGGCGTTGCCAAGCAACGTGGCCATAGCGTCTTCATAGCGTCAACGTCTTTCCTAGGTGTAAATCAAAGATGGTGTAAATAAACACTTTTTAACCTACACCCTCCAGCCAATCGGAGTAATTCTGTTTTTAATGACTATCAAGTAACTTTCCATCAAGTAACTTTCCGTGATCAACGATGTCGGTAAATGGGCTGTGCTACAGCAGTAGTTGCGTGGTGGTGTTTAGCGCGTGTGGCGTGCGGGCCCTTTAAATTAAAAAAAAGCAAGAACGAACATTCTGAAGGGGGACAAAAGCGACAAAAGCGACTTCAGTGGAGTGGACAAGGTGGATTCCTCTTTGTGCGCTTTCGGTGTGAACGCACAGTAATTATGGTATGTGGAATTCATTTCTGCCATTGACATGATCATATTGGGTGATTTTGACCTTCAAAGGTCATGGTCAAGGTCGTTTTCCTATTCTCAAGTATCTCAAAAGTAGTGGTGGGAATAGATTAATTTCTTTAATCTAGATTAATCTAACTGTAATCATTTTAATCTAGATTAAAATTGCTCATTTGAATTCTGTTGAAGGCATTCAGTGTCCTACCTAAATAATGACTAAAAATAAGTCTGCGCGATTGTTGACGGGGGGGTGCGCGATTGTTGACCGGAGGGGGAGAGGTGCGCGATTGTTGACCGGAGGGGGAGGGGGTGTGCGATTGTTGACGGGGGGGGGGCGCGATTGCTGACCGTTGCCCTGCGTCAATTTCCACCGGGCGCGTATAGGCAGCATAGCGCTGCGAGGCGGCTGGATTCGCTGGATCACGCGAGAACTACAAGACCACGCGAGAATCAGGAGACCACGCGATAATTTGTGGATGTCAAAATAGAACAAACAAATAAAGGGTTACTTTGCCTTTCCGAAGTTGACTTGCAGTTGCTTTGTCTGTCAGAAGTTGATTTGCTGTTGATTTGGTCATTTTTCCTAGATTTTTGTGCTTCTACCATGAGTTGGTAGGCTATATAGTAAATGTTTACTTTTTTGTCTGGTTTAATTGGGGCAATTGCTCTGTCGCTAACTTAGCCACTTTTTAGAGTTTAACACGGTTTTAAACTCGTCGGTGACGCAAGAAGTCACGTGACGTCTTAAGCTCCATTGCTGTGTCGTATGTACCTGTGGTTTAACCTGCAGCTGCGTTTGACCTTGATCTCAATTGCTGTGTCTTCAGAGAAATTCACATCAGACACTAGAGGGCGTGGGGGGCGGGGGGGGGACAAGTAATTGATTGATTGACGTAGGTGAGGGCAGATTCAGATTCCAGACTCAGATTTCCACAAAAAGTAGGCTAGACTATTTCATAATATATTTCAACATTATTTGCGTTTTATTATATTATAGTTCACTTTACATTCCCATTACGTTTTTGTTGGTAATTATAGCACAAAATGCATCCAACATTAAGTTAAGACTGCATCTGCTGGAGTATAACGAGAAATCAGAGTACTTCCGGTTTAACCCGAGTTTAACTAGGAATCAGCTGAACCTGTGTCGGTCAGTACACAGCAATCAGGTTTAACTTCGTGCGCAGCTGCGTGTTAAACTCCAAACCGCCGGTTTCCGGAGTACGGTTTTAAAGCGCAGCACAGCTAACGCAATGCTAACTGACAGAGCAATTGCCCCATTGTGTTTAGTGTTGTTTATTGTTGTTATGTCCTAATGTGTTGTGCTGTAGCCTATAGACAAAGTCAGTTATAAACGACAACGATTTGTGGCCGTGTTCGATCGGGAGGGTGTTTTTATTTTGAAAATTTACCGGATGCTCTATGGCTTTTATTATTTCACTTCCTGCCCGGTCGGTCTGCTCTGTTGAAATTGACGCGGTTCAGCAACGGCTCACGTCAAAAATAGGACGCTTACGGAATGATAACGCTGCGGCGCGGTGCGCCGCTCCTGGGACGCTGCTGAGACGTTCCGCGGCGCGCCCGGTGGAAATGCTTTCATTGATTAGAGTGACAGCGATCAGCAGCGGTGACCGCGGCGCAGCCGTTCCGCCGCGCTTACGTCCCCGGTGGAAATGAGCAGTTAGGGTCGTGGACGAAGGGTGAGTCTCCAAAAGAGAGGGAAACTGGAACCTACATGTGGCTACTATAGAGGATTCTATGCCAACTTAGCAGAATGTGACTTAGGCATAAACTACCATCTCTACAATAAAATCATGGCTGACCCACAACTTCCTCCAACTCAACAGCGACAAAACAGAGCTCCTCCTCAGGCACCAAATCCACCCTCAACAAAACCGGACCTATCTCACTCACCATCGGCACCTCGACCATCACTCCCTCCCCCCTGGCACGCAATCTCTGCGTTATCCTGGACCCCACCCTCTCCTTTGATCCCCACGTCAGCTCCATTGTTAAGACCTCCTACTTCCACCTCCTCCGCATCGCCAAAATCAGACACTGCCTCTCTCCCCCTGCTGCCGAATCCCTCATCCACGCCTTCATCTCCTCCCGTCTCGACTATTGCAACTCCCTCCTCACTGGCATCACCTCTCATTCCCTCCATAGACTCCAACTGGTCCAGAACTCTGCTGCTCGCCTCCTTACCCACACCCGGTCCCGTGAACACATCACTCCCATTCTCCACTCTCTCCACTGGCTCCTCATCAAACAGCGCATAATTTTCAAGACACTCCTCCTCACCTTCAAAGCCCTCCACCACCTGGCCCCCCCCTACCTGTCTGACCTCCTCATCCCCCACCGCCCCACCCGTGCCCTCCGATCCTCCTCCACTCTCTTCCTCACATTACCCAGATCAAAACTCAGATCCTTCGGCGATAGAGCCTTCTCCCGCACAGCACCCCGACTCTGGAACTCTCTCCCCCAACCTGTCCGCGACTCACCCTCACTCCTCACATTCAAGTCCCGTCTGAAAACATTCCTCTTTTCCCAAGCCTACGACCTCCCCTACCCATAAACTGCTGTCCTGTCCCCCCCCCCCCCGTTTGTCTCTTCAACCTCTCTTTGTATGCGTCCTTGGGTCATTGAAAGGCACAAAATAAATTCTATGAATTATTATTATTATTATTAGTATTAGTATTATTATTATTACCTTCATCATGGTTCATGGTATCTTGAACAAATCAAGGTGCTAGAGTTCACACATCCTGAGCTCTACCGGCGCTCCTCTATAGGCCTGTGGGTTGTGCAGGATCGCCCTGGCTGGTTCTGTGCTGTGGGAGGTGACATGAAGGTCGAGCAGACCATTCAGCGAGTGTCAAAGGGTCCTGGAGGTCACTTTGTAGTAGGAGCCACACACAATGCAAATGCTGTAGCAGAGTTTGAGCTCTTGTTCCATGAGATTGGGATGATCAATGATATCCTCAACTTTCTCACCAACAACCACACTTTGAAACAGACAGAATGCCATCTCCAGCATGCACTGAGCACCACTCACCGCCTTACATTCAACCAAAATGTTTCAAAGCTGCTGGACTTTGTGCTAGAGCGGCAGAATCCATACTCAGTGACAGTCAATGTGCCTGTTCCACTGCACAATCTGCTCACCAAGCAGGCTGTTGACCGAGGTGTCGCTCCTCACTTGCTCAACTGTCTCCAAAATGGGAAGCATGTCTACTGCTTGCACAGGCAGGAGAGGTTAGTTGAGAAGATCAAGAAAATTAGCACAACTGTATCAAAGAGAAAACTACCTAAGTTCAATGAACAACCACTATAGTCTCATCCAAAGACATGGCCGAGGCACATAGGAGTATGGACATTGCTAAGGAGCAGGGCATGAGTATCCGGCAGATACTTTCTCATGATGTGCTGTCAGCTTCTCCCCTGTTTGATGGTGACCTTCCAGCTCATGTCAACAAGTCAAAACTTGTCAGTGAGATTGAGCCTCGCCTTAATGTCACCCAATGGAGTCCTAAGTCTACCTATGCCACTCATGTTGTGGTAGACTTCATGTCAAAGATACGGCAGATGCCTCTAGCACAATTCCCTACGTTAGGTGCTGTCATCAATGCCATCATCAGCTCAACATCATCCCTCTGCCAAGAGCCGGAGTTCATCCATCTTGTACTAGATTCCTACATCGAGATGTCCCTGAAGGAAGGGGAGCGCATGCGGCGTACAGACTCAACAACAGGCATCGACATCATTGGCATGAACAGACACACACCCATCCCTCAGCAACTTGACAAGTTCTGGGCGTCTGAGGAGACCAAGCGGAATCTCCAGCTGTTAGCTCGGGATATGGTGTGCAATCGAGCCAGTGGCATTGCTACTGTCATTGTCAGCTCTGTTGTCACTGATGATGAGGTGCTACCAGCAAAGGCAGGTGGTGGCGAAGAGATCCCAGACCTCTTGAACTGGATTTAGGAGGCTGATGCCAGGTTGCTGGTGCATGTTGAGTGGGCTGTTCGTGTGAAGCAGTGCAAGAGAGTTGTTATAGTCTCCAATGACACAGACACCTTTGCATTGCTTCTCCACTACAGCCCATACTTCCAAGAACTCGGGATGAAGAAGATCTGGCAGCAGTATGGCACTGGTGAGAGGCGGCGAATGATTCCACTCCATCAAGCAGTCTCTCGTCTGTCAAAGACAGTGATTAAAGCACATATCCTGACTGGAGATGACTGTATGAGCAAGGTGGGGACTAAACATGCTGCTATGGCTTTTGACCCAGTCCAATACTTTGCCAACTTTCGAGAGGCAGACACCTTGACAGAGCAAGATGCAGCGTTGGCTGAGAAGTACTTGGTGCGTGTCTGGGCTGGGGCCAGGTCAACTACAACAGTTAAGACATTTGATGACTTCAGGGTAAATCTACACCAGTGGAAGTGCTGGAATTGATGCTCTCCCTCCCACAAGTAGTGGGATCAGAGGCCACATCCAACGAGGGGCTTTTCTAGTTCATACGGCATGCCACTTGCTTGCAACACCCAAGGACCCCAAAACAAGACTAGAGCCAACAGAACATGGATGGAGGGAGCACTTTGGCACACTCCTGCCATCAAAATGTCTGAAGCTTTTACCACCAAGTCTGCTCACAGTATGTAAGTGTGCAGGCAAGTGTGACACTCGCCGATGTGGCTGTCGTGCTGCTGGAGTTTCATGCACCATATTCTGCCATGGAAAAATCATCCTGCAAAAACCCATCCCACTAACATGCATGCACACATACAGTACACTTTATATATGGCTATATGGTGCACTTTTGGTTAATTTGGTATGATGAAATTTGTATCACTTTTATTGCTACAATTGTTTTATTTGATATCATTGTACTAACACCCAATTAAAATACAAGTTAAAAGGGGGTGTTTATAATTGTTACGTTTCTTCTCTTCATGTCTTGTTATAATTAAAACAAATCATTGTGGAAAACAATACAATAAAAAGTGACTATAAAGAAAAAAATCTTAATCAAGTTATTGAAAAATTATATTGACATTGACATTTTCAATGACAAGATGACCCTTAATGTTAAAAACAATATTAGCGATGAATGTTAAATGTCAGATTTAGTAGAATTAGACTTATTGCATCTGGTTTTTACTCCTAATAATGGCCAAGTTATGGCCAAGGTCTTCAGAATAGGAAAACGACCTTGACCATGACCTTTCAAGGTCAAAATCACCCAATATGATCATGTCAATGGCAGAAATGAATTCCACATACCATAATTAGTCTAAATGGAGGTATTACATGTGTATATACATTCAGAAAAAAAAAGTTGGATGATGATGGATTTTCATCATAGGCCGATGGCAGCCATATTTGATTTGATCATTACGTAATTCGTGGCACTATGGCGGACGAGCACCTCTGTGATTTTTCATGTCTAGAGACCCACTAACTCAGTTCAAGTGAGAAATTCCCCCAACACCAAATTGCGAACGGGTCTACAGACCAGGTACTGGATTAAAGTGCTTCACAAGAGTAAAAAGTATAAAAAATTAAATAAAATAAGTAAGATGAAAAACAGGACAAGCAAACAACAATAAAAACAACAAACATATAAGTAACATAAATACAATATAAAACAATAAAAGCAACAACAGACCTTGAGAACACACAAAAAATACAAACACTAGTCAGCATGAGGTAAGACAAAGGCCATTTTGAATAAGTGATTCTTCAGCTGTTAAAGCGTCATTAGAGACCGCAGGATGTATAACAATAGGAACAGCGTTCCACAGTGTCGGAGCCACCACTTCAAAGGCCTGATCACCTTTAGTTCATAGTTGAGCGCGAGGGATAACGATAAGGCCCTTGTCAGAAGACCTTAGTGACCTACTGGGGTCCGTTTCACAAAGCAGGTTCAACAACCTCTGAGTCTAATCCTAAACGCTGAGTTGATCTACTCTGAAATAGAAAACTCTGTGTTTTCGGTACCAGAACAGCGGATTTGAGTTAATATTGATCAACTCAGAGGAGTTCCACCTAGGGTTAAGCGCGTGCGCCACAACTATAAAAAGCCAGCATCAATGGAGCCCCGATTCGACGAGTCACCATGGCAACGGGGAAGAGGAGGTCTACGTTTTGCACCAACCTCGATTTGGAAATCCTAATGCGCTCATATGGCGAGTTTCAACACGTTTTTAGAAAGAAGTGCAACACTGCTGCGTAAGTTTAAATGTAGTCCTTTGCAATCACAATAATATTACAGGGGAAAACTGCTTGAATGGTAACTATTAATTTATTTCATTTAGGTGCCATCCCGCGGGGGAGAAGCGCACATGGCAGCAGCTTAAGATGACATATAAAAACATTTTTCAAACAGATAAGACCTTGGCATGATCATTTTGATCATGTTTTTGTAATATTCCATTTGTATTGTCTGCACCCACTTCCTGTTTTAGTTTGGTAGTCATTGGTCTCATGCATTTTGTCTAGCTTTACTTCCGGGTTGTTTTTTTCCACTCACCTGCCGACCGCTCCCACCTCATCAGTGCAACCACATTCACCTGTGTTCCCTCTCCTGATATATACCCTGTGTTCCCACTCACCCTCTGCCAGATTGTCCTTGTCACCCTAGTGTGTTCATGCTTTCCAGCGATTGGTTTTGTCTCCGTGTTTGCTTACCTGGTTACCAACTCTTTTTGGATTTTGGATATTGGATATTGGATTTCCCCCTGAATGGACTTGTTGCCTCCGCTGACTGCCTACCTGTGTATGACCCTGGATTGAAGTAAAGTCTTTATTGTTTACCTGCCTTTGTGATTCCGATTGTCCTTTTTCTGCATTTGAGTCTCAGTCTCTGGTTCAGAAGCGTTACAGTACAATCTGGCCATGACAGACTCAGCAGAAGAAGACCCCACCCGCTTAGCACTTGGTGCTCAGGGAAAGAAGCTTCATGAACTTGACCAGCAGCTGTCTTCTCTAGTGGGTGGTGTGCATGAATTGCGCACTAGGCAGACCACTTTCCAGACAACCATCACAAACCAGTTTCATGATCTTTTCACCCAGATGCAGCAGGTGCACACCCTCCTGAGACCCTCGGTGCCTGCTCCACCTGCTCAGCCTGCTGCTCCGCCCAGTGTTTCTCAATCATTTTTCCACCCCGAGCCCCGTCTCCCCAGCATTGAGAGGTATGATGGTGATCCTACAACTTGCCGCTCCTTCCTGTCTCTATGCTCAATGACTTTTGATCTGCAACCCAACTCTTATCCCTCTGAGAGCTCCCGCGTGGCTTTCATGATAACCCATCTCTCGGGAAGAGCTCGGGAGTGGGCTACGGCCGAGTGGGATAAGCAGTCTCGAATATGCCACTCTGCTGACAGTTTTTCTAGGGCCCTCCGCAAGGTCTTTGATCACCGCACTCCAGGCAGGGAGGCAGCTCGAGGGCTGTTGGACCTGCGGCAGGGAAACAGCCGAGTGGCGGATCATGCAATCCGTTTTCGCACCCTGGCGGCGGAGAGCGAGTGGGGTGAGAATTCGCTGTGTGATACGTTCCTGCACAGTTTGTCTGAAGACATTAAAGACCACCTAGCGCCGCTCGATCTACCCTCCGACTTCGATTCGCTGGTCGCCCTAGCCATTAAGATTGATAATCGGCTCTTTGAGAGGAGGATGGAGAAGGCTCGGGCCACTAGGAGACTGCCAGTCCGCTGGGAGCAGCCATCGTCGTTGCCTTCTGGTCCAGCTCTGCCGGAGAACAACACCGCAGTGCCTCCTAGCGGACATGAGGAGCCCATGCAGCTGGGGCGCACTCGCCTCTCTCCAGAGGAACGACAGCGCCACTTTAAAGAGGGGAGGTGCATGTACTGTGGGCGTCTGGGTCACCTCCTTGCCTCTTGTCCAGCAAAAGACCAGGCTCATCAATAAAGAGAGGGTTATTGGTGAGCCGGACATTTTCCTCTTCAGATCCCTCTAGAGCTGTAACCCACGCTCGTCTGTCCTGTCCAGGGGGTTCCCTGGAGCTGGGGGTATTGGTGGATTCTGGAGCTGATGAGAGCTTCATGGACTGGGGGTTAGTTAAGCAGCTCCAGCTAACTCCGGATCTTCTCCCTGTCAATAAGGAGGCTAAAGCCCTGGATGGTCGGTTGCTTTGCCTTGTCACCCACCGCACTCCAGCTCTGAGCCTCATCATGTCAGGTAACCACTCTGAAAGACTGTCATTTTTTATCATCGACTCACCTGATGTGCCCCTCATTTTGGGTTATCCTTGGCTTAAGAGACACAATCCACATATAGACTGGTCTACGGGGTCAATTCTGGGATGGTGTGAATCTTGTCTCTCATCTTGTCTTGTGTCTGCCATTCCTAGTGTTTCTCCCAAGAGCATTGACTCTTCTTCAGATTTTCCCAACCTCTCCAGTGTTCCTCCTGTCTACCTGGATTTAAAGGAGGTCTTCAACAAGTCCCGGGCTACCTCCTTACCCCCCCATCGTCCCTACGATTGCACCATTGATCTTCTCCCGGGGTCTTCTCCTCCTAAGGGCCGCCTCTACTCTCTGTCTGCCCCAGAGAGGGAAGCCATGAACAAATATATTCAGAGCTCCCTGGCTGCTGGTCTTATTCGCCCCTCCTCGTCTCCCGCTGGTGCGGGTTTCTTTTTCGTGGAGAAGAAAGACAAGTCCCTGCGTCCCTGTATCGACTACAGGGGCCTTAATGACATCACGGTTAAGAACAGGTACCCTCTGCCACTCACTTTCTCTGCTTTTGAGCTGTTAGGGGGAGCATCCATCTTCACTAAACTGGATTTGAGAAATGCCTATCATCTAGTGCGCATACGGGAGGGGGATGAATGGAAGACTGCCTTTAACACCCCTAGTGGCCACTATGAGTACCTGGTGATGCCTTTTGGGCTCACTAACGCCCCAGCAGTTTTTCAGGCCCTAGTCAATGACATTCTGAGAGACATGCTTAACAAGTTTGTGTTTGTTTACCTAGATGACATTTTGATTTTTTCTAAGTCAGAGAAGGAGCATGAGCAGCACGTCCGACAGGTTCTTCAGCGGCTGCTGGAGAATCAGCTGTTCGTAAAGGCGGAGAAGTGCGATTTTCACCAGCAGTCTGTTTCCTTTTTGGGGTTCATTGTGGCGCCCAGTAACATCCGGATGGACCCTGTGAAGGTTAGTGCAGTGACGGATTGGCCGGTTCCCACTGACAGAAAACAGCTGCAGAGATTTTTGGGCTTTGCGAACTTTTACAGACGCTTCATTAAGAACTATAGCTCTGTTGCAGCCCCTCTCCATGCACTCACATCTCCAGGCATGAAGTTTTCGTGGAATCTCCAAGCTGATGAGGCTTTCCAGTCCCTCAAGCAGCGGTTCGCTTCTGCACCCATCCTTGCCTTACCGGACCCTAAACTCCAGTTTATTGTCGAGGTTGACGCCTCTGGTGTGGGGGTGGGGGCCGTCCTCTCCCAACGCAGCCCCAAGGATAACAAGGTTCACCCCTGTGCTTTCTTTTCCAGAAAACTATCCCCTGCTGAACAGAACTATGATGTGGGCAACCGGGAGCTTCTGGCTGTCAAGTTGGCCTTAGAGGAATGGAGGCACTGGCTGGAGGGGGCTGAACAGCCATTTTTGGTGTGGACCGACCACAAAAACTTGGAATACATAAGGACTGCTAGGAGGCTGAACTCTCGTCAGGCCAGGTGGGCACTATTTTTCACTCGTTTTAATTTCACGTTCTCCTATCGTCCTGGCTCCAGAAATACCAAGCCTGATGCCCTGTCCCGTCAATTTGAACGGGAGGACAATTCCAGTACACCTGCCACCATCCTGCCGTCTCCCTGTGTCATTGGAGCTGTGACGTGGGGCATTGCTGAGGAGGTTAGACGGGCGCTGGAGGGGGTGGAAATCCCTGAAGGTTGTCCACAGAATTGTCTGTTTGTCCTACCTGCACTCCGTTCACAGGTCCTGCAGTGGGGTCACTCATCCAACCTTAGCTGTCATCCAGGGGTTGGCCGTTCCATCAGTCTCCTTCGACAGCGTTTCTGGTGGCCTACGCTTAAGGAGGACGTCCAAGAGTTTGTTGCTGCATGTCCTGTCTGTGCCCAGAATAAGACCTCCCGCCAACGGCCTCCCGGTTTGCTCCACCCTCTGCCCATTCCCCGGCGACCCTGGTCACACATCTCCATAGACTTTGTTACTGGACTACCCCCGTCAGAAGGTAACAATGTCATACTCACCATTGTGGACAGGTTTTCTAAGATGGTTCACTTTGTCCCGCTGCCCAAGCTTCCCTCAGCTAAGGAAACGGCAGAGGTTATGTTGTCACATGTGTTTAGGTTGCATGGTCTCTCTCAGGATGTGGTGTCGGACCGGGGACCCCAGTTTGTCTCTCGTTTCTGGAAGGAGTTCTGCCGACTCATTGGAGCCACAGTCAGCCTCTCCTCTGGTTTCCACCCCCAGTCCAATGGCCAGACAGAGCGTTATAACCAGGAGCTAGAGACTGGGCTTCGCTGTTTGGTATCTCAAAGCCCTTCCCTTTGGAGCAAAGAATTTTTATGGATTGAGTATGCTCACAATTCTCTCCCTGTCTCAGCCACAGGATTTTCTCCATTCCAGTGTGTGTTTGGGTATCAGCCACCCCTGTTTCCTGACCAAGAAGAGGAGGTTGTGGTGCCCTCTGCTCATGCCTTGGTGCGCCGCTGTCACATCACCTGGAGAAGGGCCCGAGCAGCTCTCCTCCGCACCTCCAGTCGCTACAAGCGAATTGCTGACAGACACCGATCTGTAGCTCCTCACTACAGGGTGGGCCAGAAGGTCTGGCTTTCCACCCAAGACCTTCCTCTCCGTCTGGAGTCGCGCAAGCTGGCTCCCAGATTTGTTGGCCCTTTCCCCATCTCCAAGGTAGTCAATCCTGTGGCAGTCCAGCTCAAGCTCCCTAGGACTATGAAGGTCCATCCGACCTTCCATGTTTCCAAGGTCAAGCCCTTCAAGACCAGTCCACTGGTCCCCGCCTCCAGGCCCCCTCCACCCCCCCGGGTCATTGATGGGGGACTGACATTCACTGTTAGACGCCTGTTGGCAGTCCGCCGCAGGGGCCGTGGCCTTCAGTACCTCGTGGATTGGGAGGGTTATGGACCTGAGGAAAGGTCCTGGGTCCCGTCTAGAGACATTATAGACAAGACTTTGATCACTGACTTTCGTCAGCGTCACTCGGACCTACCGGGGACTTCTGGAGCCGTCCCTTGAGGGGGGGGGGTACTGTAATATTCCATTTGTATTGTCTGCACCCACTTCCTGTTTTAGTTTGGTAGTCATTGGTCTCATGCATTTTGTCTAGCTTTACTTCCGGGTTGTTTTTTTCCACTCACCTGCCGACCGCTCCCACCTCATCAATGCAACCACATTCACCTGTGTTCCCTCTCCTGATATATACCCTGTGTTCCCACTCACCCTCTGCCAGATTGTCCTTGTCACCCTAGTGTGTTCATGCTTTCCAGCGATTGGTTTTGTCTCCGTGTTTGCTTACCTGGTTACCAACTCTTTTTGGATTTTGGATATTGGATATTGGATTTCCCCCTGAATGGACTTGTTGCCTCCGCTGACTGCCTACCTGTGTATGACCCTGGATTGAAGTAAAGTCTTTATTGTTTACCTGCCTTTGTGATTCCGAGTGTCCTTTTTCTGCATTTGAGTCTCAGTCTCTGGTTCAGAAGCGTTACAGCGTTACAGTTTTACACTGTAAAGTAAATATTAAGTGGCTATTTGACTGTATACAGTTGCCTTGCTCAAGTGCTCTGCATCTCCGACATTGTACAAAAAAGTGCTCAATGAAATGTATAGACCATCTTTTCAAGTACTTAATTGGAATGGATTATATCTAAAATGAATATGAGTACACATTCATCATATTTTTCATTCTTCATGCCTGTCTACGCTTCAAACTCGTGCATGTTGCAGAAAATGTGCAACAGCGCCCCCTGGGGTCACATATTTCGGTGGGTCGCAGAATTCGGTGTAACACCGGCACTTATTTTTTTCCACTTAGAGCGCTGGTCAAAAGGACATGCCATGTTCGTGAAAAAAGTCGCCTCCTACTGTGCCTAATGGACTTCTGAAATAGCCTATTGACTCTGATTTTTTAAATGATTTTTGACAGACAGCTACGCCAAAACTCGCCTGCTGACTGAATGAATGAGGAAATCAAATGGCCTGTGTGGCTGAAAGAGGGCGGAGACAGATTGAAGCTCTAGGTCCATTGAGAAAAACCTGGTCCCGACCAGGTTAGGTTCATAGAGTCTCTTACTACGGTAACTGACCGAGAGCTTAAGTTACCTCTCTCTGTGAAACAGGCTAGAGTTACCCCTCTTTCTCTGGTTTGAGTTACCTCCCTTTGTGAAACAGAAAACTCAGCGTTTCCCTCATTTCAGGGTTAATAAACTCAGGGTTTTCACTAAACCTGCTTTGTGAAACGGACCCCTGGTGATGTAGGGATGGAGCAGGTCAGAGATGTATACAGGTGTCTGCCCATGCAGAGCTCTATATGAAAGAACAAGAACCTTAAACTGAATCCTGAAATTGATGGGAAGCCAATGTAACGAGGATAAAATGGGTGAGATATGAGTCATCCTGGTGGACCTGGTTAACAGCCTTGCAGCAGCATTCTGGACCATTTGTAGACTGCCTAGAGACGACTTGCTGAGGCAGGTGAACAGGAAGTTGCAGTAGACTAGCCGGGAGGATATAAAAGCATGAATGATAATCTCTAACTCAGGTTGTGATACAACAGACCTGAGTTTGGCAGTGTTTCTTAATTGGAAGAAACATGTATGGGTTAATGATTTGACATGGTGATTGAAATGCATAGCCCAGGGGTCGGCAACCCGCGGCTCCGGAGCCGCATGCGGCTCTTTAGCGCCGCCCTAGTGGCTCCCTGAAGCTTTTTCAAAAATGTTTGAAAATGGAAAAAGATGGGGGAGAGAAATATATTTTTTGTTTTAATATGGTTTCTGTAGGAAAACAAACATGACACAAACATTATTAACGTTTTTCAATGCTGTAAAAATGTGTAGAATAAATATTAAATTTCAACATTTCTGTAAACGAAGATTTACGTCATAGCCTGCGACACACGTTTCTATCAGTAAGGCGGGATGCCAGGCAGGTGGCTGTTGTAAACAAACCGGCGGCTGTGTGATGGGCCATGGATCCCAAAGGGAAAAGAGAAAAATAACTGAGGAGAACAGAGGATTCAACGTTTCTTGGACCGGGCAATAGTAACACACCGCGGACCTACGACCGACGGGGGGGGGGGGGGGGGGGGGGGGGGGGGGTGCGCGCAATAGTAACACAGCGCGGACCTACGGCCGACGGGTGGGTTCGCGCAATAGTAACGCACGGCCGACGGAGGGGGGGCGCGCGCGATTAACACTCCGGCCGACGGCGGGGGGTGGTGGTGCGCGCAATAGTAACACACCGCGGACCTACGACCGGGGGGGGGGGGGGGGGGGGGGGGGGGGGGGGCGCGGTGTGTTACTATTGCGCTCTCAAAAAGGAGGACAAATACGCGCCCGGCATGATGCTGCGCCGGACGCCGGACAGGGCTGAAAAACTGGACAGTCCGGCGCAAATACGCGCCTCCTTTTTGAACCCACGCCCCGCCCCACCGGTTGAGAACCACTGCTACAGGATGCACTGCAGGAAAAATAAACATTTAATCATGAAGGCTCATTATGTATTTGTAGTTAACTTAGTCATTTCTATAGTAGGCTAATATAGCTACTATAGATACATACAGCATGGGTTGCCTCAGGGGTGCACATAACTGGTACGCAAGTACGCATGCGCGCCCATAATCAGCGATGCGTAACGTCACTTGTGTCACTACAGCGCTTTTGCGTAACTCACCATCAGGTCATCAAAATAAAACTACACGTGTATCTGTACTACTTCTGCGTTTCCCCACCTGCAAAAAAAGGCAAACGGAGCCGCAGCGCTGTGTGCTCTGTGCACCGCGCGCACACTGGAGAACTGCGCAAAATCAGCTGATCGCAACGTCCGTTACTGTGAGACATCCGTGCTCATCCGTACTGTGAGACATCCTTTACTCGCTCCGTGGCAGTGACGGACTGGACCCCCCCCCCCCCCCCGTCAACAACTCCACCCGCGGTGGAATCGCCTTTATCATTATCGAAACGACGCTACGTGTGGAGTGCGTACCGAACACCATCTCCTGGTACTCAAATGAGTAACTCACTAAAAAAGTTATGTGCAGCCCCGAATATAAGGCTTCTATAAGGCTTTTATTTTTTTGCGGCTCCAGACATATTTGTTTTTTGTTTTTTTGGTCCAATATGGCTCTTTCAACATTTTGGGTTGCCGACCCCTGGCATAGCCTGATCAAAAATGACTCCAAGATTCCTATGTTTAGACTGTAGCTGAAGAGAGGGACCCAATTCACTGAGCAACCTTGGACGCTATGCTGTCTGCAGCAATGATAAGTCTGAGTTTAGCTGTAAAAAGTTGTTAGCCATCTAGTCCTTTTTAAAAAAAATAGATTTTATTGATTTTTATCAAAACAAAAAACATAAACAACATACAAGTGCTCTCTATATTCAAGATATCACATCAGATAGGAAAATAAACCACCAATCAACCCAAATGACTTCAAGTAGCTCACGACTGACCTCACTCCAAAAAGTAAGAAAAACAACAACAAAAAAGAAAAGGGAGAAGAAAAAGGAGTCTCACAGTCACCCCCAGCTATCACATCCGTCACCCTATAAACATACTGTGCTTTCTCTCATCCGTGTATAGTGGAAGTCAAATTATACACGAGACAATAACAGAGTGGATGACGTTAATAAGAATGAATAAGTAAATTAAATAAAAACAGATAAACAATAAAATTTCATTTCATATACCTAAATAAATTAAATGAAACCATCAGTACAACAAATATATATATATATATATATATATATATATATTTGTAACACGATGCATCTTCATCGACCTAGCTAAGGCCTTTGACACTGTAGTTCAACAGCTTTTGATACGCCTAAATTCCATCGGTGTTTCAAATAGCTTGTTAGCCTGGTTCGATAGCTACCTCACCGGACGCTCCCAATTTGTGAAATTGCATCTCGTCGCAACCCCTGTCTATCTCAAAAGGTGTCCCACAGGGCTCAATCTTATCCCTAGTTCTCTTCTCAATATACATAAACGACATAGTTAAATCAGCTGGCAACTCATCTATTCACCTTTATGCCAACGACACAGTGCTCTATGCCACCGGCCCCTCCCCTGACATCGCTCTGGAAACACTCCAGCAGAGCTTTCAATCCATACAGGCTGGCTTCTCTGCCCTTGGCCTAGCCATAAACTCTAGCAAAACCAAGGTCATGTGGTTTGGTCGTAAGCGTGCCGCCCAAGATGGTACCATTCTGGCCGCTGATGGCCAAAAACTTGATCTGGTGTCCTCCTATAAATATCTGGGAGTCTGGATTGATAGCAGCCTGTCTTTCACTGAGCACCTGTCCCTTTTGCATTCAAAAGTGAAAGCCAGACTCAGCTTTCTTTACCGAAACCGCTCCTTGTTCACTGCCTCTGCCAAACGCTCCCTGGTCCAGCTTATTGTACTACCACTTTTCGATCACGGCGATGCCATCTACAGGTCCGCCTGTAAAGGAGCACTCAAGCGGCTCAACGTCCTATATCACTCCGCCATCCGCTTTGCAACTAACGCCCCGTATAGGACCCATCACTGCGATCTGTACACCCTGGCAAACTGGCCACCCCTGGAAATCAGGCGCAACATCCACTGGTTGATGCTGGTATTCAAAACCCTCTTAGGTCTCACTCCCCCCTACCTAACCCAGCTTTTGCATCTGCGCCCGCCTCCCCCCCCCCCCCCCCCCCCCCCCCCCCCCACAACACCCGTTCTGCTCCACTCATTCTGTTAAATGCCCCTAGGGCATACTCTTCCCTGGGCCGTTCCTCCTTCCAGTTTGCGGCTGCGGACAGCTGGAATCAACTTCAAAAATCCCTACAGTCAGCTCCTTCAAACATATCATAACAAAATCCATAAAGTATACCTGCAGCTGTCTCAGCCCAAGCTCTCTCTAATCCTGTCACCTTCACTGGCTCCTTCCTTACCGTCTGTCATCGCTGTGTGGTACCATGTGACTCTATCCTATGGTTGTCTAGTATCAGTCTATACGTCACTGTTGTTTGTCAAATCAACTGTCACTATGCCGATGTCACTGCTGTACGTCAAACTAACTGTCACTATGTTGTATGTCACTGCTTATGTCAAACTAATTGTTTCTATATCTTTTATGTGTTGTGTCACTGTTGTCATATGTGCTTTTACTGTCTATATTTTAATATTGTCCTTTGTACTTCCCCTCTCCCTGGAGGAGGTCCTTCACCTCCTACCAGGCCATTGCCCAAATAAGAATTTATTCTTAGCAATTTTCTGCCTGGTTAAATAAAGGTTGATGATGATGATGATGATGATGATGATGATGATGATGATGATGATGAGACAGGCACATCTGGAGGTGCGGGAGTGACAATGTTGTTGATGGTATCAAACAGGACTTTAGGGTTGCATTTACTGGAGGAAATTAGGTTAGCAAAGCTAGCATAGCCCTCGCAACCTTAACCATGTTGTTAAACTCAATTATAAGGTCTTTGTAATAGAGATGGTGAACATGGAGCTTGGTGGATTTCCACAGTCGCTCTACCCTTCGACATTTACGCCGGAAGCAATGGATAGTGTCAGTTAACCAGGGGGATGACAGAAGAAAACAAGTCTCATTTTACTGAGACTAATAATGTTTACGTATTTACAATCGTTTTTTCTTGGTAACATAATCGATCATTTCCAATTTACCATTCTTTCTTAGATGGTTGGGAAAGTAGGCTAGCAGCAACAGGTAAAATATGCATTGTTGCCTGCCTGTGCTGTAACAAGTGTATTTACGCTTTATGTTAAGCATTTACTTTTAAATGTATTTCTTAATTTCTACCAGATGTACAAACGACTTGGTGAACTCCATGTTTTGGACCGGAAGTAAACGTAACCTGTTTCGAGTCATAACGAAACATGTCTGACATCATGTGAAAAGGGCATATTAAAGACACGCCTTCAAGCGGGAAGCCCTGTTGTCAATCCCTGCTGCGCTGGGCTGACGCATCGAGTCTAACCAAGCCAGCACATGTGTATGGAAAACACCAGTCACAATAACAGCTCTAAAATTGTGTCACTGTGTCGGGACTTAATGACTAATGACACACGTGGGTCCTGAGACGAGACCAGTTGAGAACAACTGGACTAGACTACTTGTGTTGTGACGAACTTGCTAATTCAGCTGATGTAAAGCATGTGTTCAAATACAAGTTGAACTACTTTCTAAGTAACAAAACAAATCAGGATTATTCCGTTTGACAGATGCAACTTTGGAAAATAAATAGTTTCATTAGTGTCATAGGCGATTCGTCCGCCTTTAGGATGGACCGATTTTCGGGTTTTGGGAGACTGTGCCGTCGACCTGCCGAACTTATAAACAACCTCCTTCAGAGTCAGTCCTAGTTCCAGGAGAGGCTAGCCGCCTTTAGAACCTCCCTGTCCTATCTCGGCCCAAGGGGCTGCCTACTCCTGGGCATTTCCAATTAAGAGGAACAAAGGGGTTGCTCTCCCTTTTTTCTAACCCAATGTGGTTGAGGACCACTCATCTCCCCTTTGCATCTCCCCCTAGGGTGGCTAGCTCAGCAAATGCAAGCAGCCTCCTTATTCCACCTCCAGAATATATCCTCGTGGGTGATTCCATCATTAGATATCGTCGCTATCCCTAATGGCATTACATATTAATTTTGGAGGAGCAAAAGTCCTTGATTTACTCGATCATATCCCGGGCCATCAGTGAGCTTCACCCGTCTGCCCATACAGTGATTGCTCATGTCGGTACAAACAACATCAGGCGTAGACAATCATTCAAACTCCAACAACTATGAACTCCTGGCAGTGACGATTGAAGGCCTAGGCAAAATTAGCATTTTCTTGCGTCTAATTATCCCTAACCTCCGACGGAGTTCTGAGATTTTTAGCCGTCTCTACAGTACTGACCTATGGCTACGTCACTTTTGCTCAGCATGCGGATACGGCTGTATTAGCCACTTTGATTCATTTTGGACTGAGAATGACCTATATAAGCACGATAATCTCCACCCCAACAAGAAGAATTTTAATCCTGGCTGCTAACATCTCCATCCATCCAGTCTTGCAGACTGATGCCATACCTATAGGGTAGTTACGTATAACGTAACTGACCCAATCCATCCACATCATTCACATATTTCATGCCCCCTAGCCCATTCAAAACTGCCGTCCCAACCCTCCTACCTATCCCATTTGCTGCATGTGCAGCGAGCTCCCCCTGCAGATCTTCTCCTCTCCCCATCCCCGTCATTGGGAACCATATGACACACAGGCCATGGGTGACTGAAGTGAGGTGTCGTCGGGGAGTGAGCACCTGCCATCTTCGCCTGTCTCTCTCTGCTGGAGCCGCTCCTGACAAGTCTTCTGTCAGGATGGCTCTGCTCAACGCTCGTTCCGTTGCCAACAAGTCATTTCTCCTAAATGACTTACATAGGAGAATATGGACTTTCTGTTCCTCACTGAAACCTGGCAGCAAAATATGGATTATACCTACCTCAATGAACTCTGTCCTGTGAACTGCAGCTCTATCAGCACGCCGAGGCTGTCAGGTCATGGTGGAGGACTTGAAGTGGTTTTCAGAGATCGTTTTGGATGAGACTTTCCCTTCTTTTGAACTACAATTTTCTAAAGTTGGTCAGTTGATCTTTTATGATTTTTTTGCTGATGATATCGTTATATTGTTCTTTTAAACGTGATAAGAGTAACAAATTGTCTATTTTCAATGAATGTTTGGATGCCATCAAGAAATGGATGGCTGATAACTTCCTTCAGTTGCAGATAAGACAGAAGCTCATATAATTGCTCCTGAAAATGCTATCCCAAGCATCAGGCAGTGTATTGGGTCGTTAAGCGTTTGTGTTCAACATAAGCTGATTATTCACGCTTTTATTTCTTCCCGTTTAGATTACTGCAATGCTTTTTCTACCTGTCTGAACAGAACCTCTTTGGCCATCTACAAACTGTCCAAAATGTGGCTGCTCAGCTTTGAACTTAAAAACAGCAAGAATTCGTAATAACTAACAAAATGAACATCATATACATTCACTGAACGAAGATTATGAAAATAAAATGCACATTTCTCACTGTAACTGTCGAAACTATCTTAAAATATTGCATTTTTTCCACTGAGAATAAAAGGAATATCAGCCATTTTGTTTTGCTTTGTCAGAGCGAAGCTTGGCGGTCACGTGATGTGGACGCAGGCCAATAGAAAAGAATAGGCCAAAAAAACGTAGCCATGTCACAATTTTAGAGCCGTTATTGTGAAACTACTACGTTTTGCGCTGTGGACCAACGTAGCTATTACACGTTTTGACGTGAGACTGGGTTGTATTTTACTATTGTTTTATTGTATTATTGTATTTTATTATTGTAAAGCACTTTGTGATTCTTTATCTGAGAAAGGTGCTATATAAATAAACTTTACTTACTTACTTACTTACTTAAGTTTACTTACTCCACCTGACCAAGGTAAAACAACTAACACATTGTGTTTTCAATGGAGTTGATATGCTCACGTCATTACCTCACATCGTTTTTTGTTAGGCCTGACTTTTGTGATGGTCAGATTGCTCCTGCTCACTGCAGCAACTATTTTCCCCCTTCTTTAATAGTCTAGTCGTAATTTCTTGAACCCAGAAATGTTGAGTACCCTAAAGTTTTATTGCAGAAATGTCATCTATAGGCCTAATGGATGGAATTTAACTTGGTTGCCAAAAGTTGCACTTTGGGCAATTTGCATAATTAGCATAATAAGACACCACAGGTGAATAGACACCACAGGTGAATAGGGTAAACAAATGTAATAATAGATGCCACCATGAAACTTTCTCAGTTGATTACTTATGTTAAGATGAGAAAAAAATGTATTGCATGTTTTTTGTATTTTAATGTTTAAATATGCAAATTAGGCCATATCTCATCAAATATGCGCTAATTTGCATACAGACAGATCGTTTAATAAAGTCATGCTCAAAATATTTTTTCCAAGGGTAAACACGTATACTTGAGGTCTGAGTTGGTGAAAACCTTTAAGGAACCTGGTCAGGAGGCAGTGTTGACCTATGGACGGACAGATTAAGAAATTAAGTGCTCCATGCAAAATAACTATATCAGCATGCACTCACACACAAACCCACAAGAACTATATACAAGAACTATATCCAGCATGCACACGTACACAAATGCACAATAAACTATATACAAGAACTATATACAACATGCACATACACACAAACCCACAAGAACTATATACAGCAAAAGACAGAACTTTATACAGCATGCACACAGACACGCACAATAACTATATACAAGAACTGCAAACAGCAAACAGCATGCGTACACACAAACACAAGCTGTAAAATAACTATATATAGTATGCACACGCACACGCACACACATATTTAACAACAACCACACAATCCCACACAATAGCTTTCACCATCTTCATCATTTCTTTCCTCATTCCCTTCAGTCTCATCATCTTGGTCTTTATTTGTATGTACTTTATTCTTTATTTTTTTTCGATCATTCAATGAGACAGTTTCCATTACAAGTACATGCATATACATATCTACATACATACACATATACATACACATACACATATACACATATATATATATATATATATATATATATATATATACATCCATACATATACATATTATTGTTATTATTATTATTATTATTATTATTATTAATATATATATATTTTTTAAACTTGATCGAAAAGGTATAGGCAGAAGCTAATAGCTTATTAAATGCCTATCCTTAGTACATATTGTTCCTATTGAACGAGAAAGAAGAATACGAAGATCTTAACAAACATAACTAACCAAACAAACAAACAAAAAAAACAAACAAAACAAAAACGAAAAAACAAAACAAGGAACTTACACTAAAAACAGAACAAAACAAAAAAAAACAGAAAAAAAACACAGCATAAGTTTATAATGAACATATTCAGTCACTCGATTGCAATAACAAATTTGATCAAAAATAAAAATAATCCGTCAATGATTCCATTTGATATTTGTCCAGTATAAACAGTTTGAATTTTTTTTAAAATTGTATTAAATGTATGCTTTGCTTAACAGTCTCAGGCAAGCCATTCCACAGCTTCACACCACGAACAGATATACAGAAACTTTTCAAAGTGGTACTAATACTTGGTTGTTTTAAGTTTAGCTCCCCTCTCAGATCATACCTACCATCCCTATCCTTAAACCTTTTTTGTATGTTGCCAGGAAGCATATTATGTCTTGCTTTGTAGATGATTTGTGCAGTTTTAAAATCGACTAGATCAAAAAATTTTAATGTGTTTAAGTTCAAAAACAGTCGGTTAGTATGGTCATGATATCCAGCATTATTTACCATTCTTATTGCTTTTTTCTGCATTATATTTATTGGTTGAAGGTTGTTTCTGTAGGTGTTGCCCCACACCTCCACACAATATGTGAGATATGGTGTTATAAGGGTGAAATACAGTGTGTACAGTGAGTTTGTATTTAGAACATGTCTAGTTTTGCCTAGGACACCAAGACTTCTCGCCACTTTGGCTCGGATGTGGTTTATGTGCGGTTTCCATGAAAATTTGTGGTCGATTATCACTCCTAAAAACATATTCTCATATACTCTTTCTAATAATATGTTATCAATTTTTATCTCAATATTTGTATCCAATAATGGTTTTTGTTTTCCAAATACCATGTATTTTGTTTTTTTTAGATTAAGTGATAATTTATTTATATCAAACCATTTTTTCAATTTAACTAATTCTTTGGTTATCTCCTCCAACAGCTGCTGAATGTTCTCACCGGAGCAAAAGAGATTGGTGTCGTCGGCAAAGACCACAAAGTTCAATTTACTAGATACATTACATATATCGTTTATGTATAAAATGAATAATTTTGGCCCCAATATTGAGCCTTGTGGCACCCCACATGTAATAGTTGAACTGTTTGATGTATACTCACCCATCTGAACAAACTGTTGTCTATCTGTAATATAACTTTTTAGCCAGTTTAATCCTACCCCTCTAACACCATATCTCTCCATCTTTTTTATCAAAATATCATGATTTATAGTGTCAAACGCTTTCTTTAAATCTATGAATACTCCCACTGCATGTTTATTATTATCAATTGAGCTGGTTAGTTCCTCCGTTAGGTCAATTAATGCCATTGAAGTCGATCGATCAGTTCGAAAGCCATACTGAGAATCCATCAACAGCTGATGCTTATCTATGAAGCTGTTTAATCGTGCATCAAAAAGTTTTTCCAGGATTTTTGAAAATTGAGGTAACAGAGACACTGGCCTGTAATTAGTGTATTGATGTTTAGCTCCTGCTTTATATATAGGAATCACCTTTGCAGTTTTCATACAGTTAGGAAAAGAACCTGTTATGAATGATAGGTTGCATATATATGTTAATGGGTCTACTATAGCAATAATAACTTTCTTTAAGAGTGTCATGTCTATACCGTTGCAATCTAGTGATGTTTTATTGCTGAATTTATTAACTATATCTATTATTTCTTTTTTATCAGTATTTCGTAAGAAAATTGTTGCAGGGTTTATTTTATCATAGTAATAATCAACGCCTCCCCCTTGTGGAGGATTTATTTCTTCTGCTAATTTGGGTCCAACACTCACAAAGAAGTTATTAAAACCTTCGACCACATCCTCCATGTTGGTAATGGTCCTTTCATTTTCAATAAAATAATCCACATAGTTAGCATTACTTATTTTATTTCTAATCAAGCTATTTAATATTTTCCATGTGCCCTTAATATTATTTTTATTCTTTTCTAACTCTTTGCCATAGTATTCTTTCCTACACTTTCTAATAATATCCATTAATTTATTTTTATATTTTTTATATTTAATTTCGCTTTCTCTGGTTCTGTGTTTGATAAATTCTCTGTATAGATTATTCTTCTTTTTGCAGGCATTTTGCAATCCCCTTGTAAACCAGGTCTTATTCTGGCATTTTGGGTTCTTCCTGCACTGTTGGAGTGGACAGGTTCTATCATATAATGATATGAACGTATTTAAAAAAGAACCATATGCTGCATCCACGTCCTCTGCTTCGTACACATTATTCCAATCCTGTGATAATAATTCTCTTTGAAATGCGCCCATAGCACCTTCTGTTCTTAGTCTCCTATATCTAATAATATTATCCTCCTTCTCCATCCTATGATTACAATCATATATTGCAAAGACTGGCAGATGATCACTGATATCATTAATAATTAATCCACTCACTATATTATCCTCCATGTTATTAGTATATATATTATCTATTATTGTAGCCGAGTGGGATGTTATTCTACTAGGCTTATTAATAAGAGGATATAGGCTTATGCTATACAATGTATCGGTAAATTCATCAATCAAAGCATGCTTATGGGGATTCAGAATATCAATATTATAATCGCCACATATGTACATGACCTTCTGTTCAGTCTTTGCAAATGTGCTTTCCATAAAATCCTTAAAGAACTCTGTCTATACTGGAGCTCGGAGCTCTATAGACACAGCTAACAATGATATTTTTCTTTTTTCCCATATTAATCTCTATAGTTATACATTCACATATCTCATCGATAGCTGTAGTCATCTTGTCAACGACATTATATTTTAACCTTCTGTCAACATACAAAGCTGTCCCCCCTCCTGTTGTATTGTTTCTATTCATGAAGTTTAGCTCATAGCCCTCCAACTCAAAATCAACCCCCCTCTCCAAGCTGAGCCAAGTTTCGGATATAGCAATCACGCTGAATGGTGTTGAATGCTGACTCAGATACTTTCTAATTTTTTTAAAGTTTGCATATAGGCTTCTGCCATTAAAGTGGATAATTGATATTTTATTATGTAATTTTATATTATTTTTAAACTGTTCGTCAGTGTAATAACAGCAGTTATTTATATTTGTGAAGAAATTACTCTCTGGGTCAATATCCTGATTTAGATCATTCATGTTCAGAGTCCACAGTCAATATCAAAGCCATTAAATGATCAGGTGTCCTTGATACACTTTTCCAAACAGTAGTTTCCAGCCATACACCAGCACCCCCACCCGCCCGCACACACACCCACACACTCACGCGCACGCCCTCGCAGGCATACGGCAAGGAGAGCGAGAGAGGGAGAGAAAGAGAGAGAGAGTAAGAGAGAGAGAGAGAGAGAGAGATAAAGAAAGAGTGAGAACATGCGTAAAAAAAGAAAAGAAAAAACAAAATAGTAAGAACTGTTAGTTCATGCGTTCCTTCTGGATGAGAGCGCAAATTAGTCATGTCCTCGAATGTCATGCCATCAAAAATGCCAAAAAAATTAAATCCACTCCATAAAGACTTAAGTAATCCATGCTTATAAATAGTTCCATGCGTGTAAGTAATAATCCATGCCAAAAAGATCATCAAATCAGAACAACGAAAGGTATTTCTTCCATGCAGCTTTTGAATTAACAAAGAGTCTATTCTCCAGGAAAGATTGTCGTTACCTAAGCATATTATATGAATCAAGTCGGGAAGCATGTCATCAATCCCCGGATAAATATAAATTAGCCTCATGCCATAGAAAAAAGAAAAAAAACCTTCCATGCAAAAACCATCAGCCAGGAGAAGCCGAAAAAGGTCCATATGTCCTTGAGAAAAGGATATATAAATAATCCCATGCCATAAAACCAAAGATAGTCCATGGAAAGGCACGCATATCCAAAAAAGCCAAAAAGATTGTTATTTCCTTGTGGGAAAAAAATATATAAGTCCCATGCCATAAAAAATATTCTATGCAAAAACAAATAAAAATAAATATAGCCAGACTTATCAAAAAAAAAATAGGTGAATTATACTCTGTAGAACCGCAAATTCAATAAACCAGCCATATCCACTGTTTATCTGTATTTATCCAAGTCATTGATATCTCTTACCAGTATGGCCTTTGCTGCTTCTGGAGATCCGTTCGTCTTGATCCAAACTTTGCAATTCCTCGTCCAGGTGCTTTGAATTTTGCTCTGTTTTTTCAGGATGCGTGCTTCTCTTGCTATGTCGGCGTTCCTTTTCGTCAGATGGTCGTTCAGGTAGACATTTGTTCCCCGCAACTTTCTGCCTTGTCTCAGCAACTCCACTTTGGTTTTACGGTTCACGAAGCGCATCACAATTAACGGTTTGTTCTTGCTGTCCGTGTCCTTTCTGGGTAGTGTGTGACAAGCTGAGATTGCACTTGCTTGTAGATCAATACGTTGTTTTGCAAGGAACTTGATCACCTGGTTCTCCAAGGAGTCGAGTTCGGGTGGAGGCGCATCTTCTCCCGTATCTCCTGCTTTTACAGCACGGGAGTAGCTGCGGTGCGTTGTTGCCAATCCACTTATAAGCAGATCGTCCATTCTCGAGTATTGTTCGAGATCATCCACTCGCCTCTCAAGCTCGTATATTTTTTTGTCTTTTTCTTTGTTTGCCAACTTTAGCTGTCGGACTTCCTCGACTAGCCCCAGCAGCTTTGTTTGTTGGGTAGCCACCACGCTGAGCTCAGCAGACATATGGTTCAGAGACTTTTTAATCTCCTCCATCTCTGTTTCACTCTCTTTTGATCTTGTTTTAACGGGTGGCATTTACCTCACTATATGTGTGTTAATGAGTAACTCAAAAAACTTCTTCAGAACAGACCTCGACCTTCAAGGCTACGCGGTCGCTAGCAGCTACATGCTAATATGTAGCTGCTCAACCTCTCTGCTCGTAGCTGCTCACCCTCAACTCTTGTTGAGGGTGAATGTATTGTGAATGGGTTGCAGCAGCGGACCTCACCCCCTTCACACTTGCAGTAGTCAGTGCAACTGAGACTTGCAGCATGGCAGCTGCAGTTTCCTTTCCTGCAGGCTTTCAATGTGCTGCAGCTACAGCTGGTGACATCAAGTAGATTTACTGGAGCGACTGCCTGGATGGCAAGAGCGGGCATGACAGCCCCTTCATTAGCAACCTCCCACCCAAACTTTGTGATGTCTCTGGCCTCTGCAGGAGGCTCTCTCTGACCTGCAGCCTTCCACAACATGACCTGAAGATGAACACGCAGTATGTGCAGCATCTGGTTGGCATCAGTTGGAGGAAGATTTTTAAGTTTAGGAGGCTTTTTGCTGTGACTGTAGATCTTGTAGCGAGTGTGTTCATCGACTTGGCCTTCTTCTGCCCATACAGTGCGACAAAGAACTCGGTCCATTAGTCATCCGTAAACCATAAAAATCGTTACGCACAGAAATAGAGTTGTTCCGATTCCAATACCAGTATCGGAAATTGCTCCGATACTGCCGAAAATGCTGGCATCGGTATCGGTGACTACTGGAGTCCAGGCACCGATCCGATACCACGTAATTTATTCAATTAGTAATCTAATAGGGGTTATGCGCAACATACTTCTGCATTCTGCGAAACAGGTCTCATCACATCCGGTTCAGGTCCGCTGTACCGCGCTCACATTATTTTATTTATTAATCCGCACTTCCAGATAGGGTGGCCATTCGTCCGGCTTTAGGCCGGACTGTCCGGTTTCCCCCCCCCCCCCTCCCGTCGGCCGTAGGTCCAAGGTGTGTTGCGATCACACGCGCCTCCCCCCCCACCCCCCCCGTCAGCCGTAGGTCCGAGGCGCGCACATCTTTTAGGTCACTATTGTTGTGATTGACTCATGTTTGCACACGGGGAGTTTGTGTTTTTGTTTTCTCCGTGCTTTGTGTTGCACTTGGTCTGCTTTGTTTTCCTCCGCAGGCATTGGTTGTGGGCAGGTGCGGGGCGTGGCCGGGGGAGCTGGGCACTTACGAGGCACACCTGGTTCTCATCATCGTTTGGACTCCTTTATTAGGCCGGCTCTAACTTCGCTTCAGCGCCAGATTATTCCGTCACACACGGTACCAGTGTCTCACCGTTGCTCGACTAGTAGCTATTCCGTCTAGTGAGTTTATTTTTCGTGTTTTTGGTTCGTTGGATTCTTACCGTTTGCTTCCCTCTTCCTCAGACCTCGATCTCTTACCTGTGGATGGTCCTCGTTGTTCCGGTGTCTCCAGTGCTCAGCCTACTTCGCCTACCCGCTCCTGCCTCGACCCGCATTGCCTTTATTTTTGTTTGGGATTTAGAATAAAACTTTGTTCTATCTACCCGGCCTCTGTCTTCCGCTTTTTTGGGATCCAAGAAACTTTATGGCTACACCCTAACAGAATACTCTGGCCATAAAATGGATCCCGCGGAGACAGAAAGGGTCCGGCTGGCGCTCTCCTCCCAAGGAGTGCGTATTGGTCAACATGACGCCGATCTACAAGATGTTTCCAGGGCGTTAACTACCCTCTCGACTGGCATGGAACAACTGGGGAATCGTCTGGAGCAGATGTTCGCTCAAGTCTTGTCCCTCGCCGCTCCCACCGTGCCCCTCGGACCAGCGGCGTCGACCAGCTACGAACCTCCTGCGGCGGCATCTGTTTTGCCTCCTTACCAGCCTCGTGAACCGTTCATCCCAACTCCGCTCAGGTATTCCGGGGAGTTGGGCAAATGTCGGCAGTTCCTACACCAATGCGCCCTTGTGTTCGAACAACAATCCCTGACATACGCTGGCGATAGAACGAAGACGGCGTACGTAATGAGTCTGTTGTCCGGCCAAGCCTCCGACTGGGCTGTAGCCATCTCCTTTAACCGCCCTACTCTCGCCAGCTCTTACTCTGAGGTTATTGACAACATGCGGGGGGGTTTTGACCACCCGGTCCAGGGGAAAGAGGCCAGCAGCCGACTACTCTCTCTTCGACAGGGTGCGGACTCGGTCTCCCAGTTCGCTCTCAATTTCCGCATTCTCGCTGTGGAGAGCGGCTGGGACGACACAGCCTTGCAGAGCGTGTTTTTAAGAGGTCTTTCCGACCGGTTAAGAGACGAGTTAGCAGTCAGAGACGAGACGTTGTCACTAGAGGACCTTATCGCCCTAGCTATTCGCCTGGACAATAGGCTCAGGGAGAGGCGCAGGGAGAGGCACGACCGCGCTTCGGGGCTATCTGAGGCCTCCGCATGGCCCACGGCCCGGACTAATTCTTCTCTCCGCCTGGCTCCTCTCGATACCCCCTCCGGTCTCGACCCGGGGGAAGAATTAATGCAAGTAGGTAGGACGCGTTTGTCCGCGGCTGAACGCCGTCGTCGTACCATTAACAGACTTCGTTTGTACTGTGGGGAGGGTGGACATTTTGTGGATTCCTGCCCGCTTACGGGAAAAGGAGGGGTTCACCAACGTCCAGGTGAGCCAAACCGTTTGCCGAGCCACCTCCCTGTCACGGATCCTTGTCCAGGGTCACCTGTTTGGTTCTTTGTCACCTATTTCACTGTCTGTATTTATTGATTCGGGGGCGGATGAGAACCTTATTGACACTGTCTTTTGTACCAAGGCCCAGTTACCTCTGGAGCAACTCCCCGAGCCAAGAGAGGTGCTCGCGTTAGATGGCCGGCTTCTGGCTCGGGTAACTCACCGCACTATTCCCGTACACCTTCAACTCTCCGGTAATCATCACAAGTTAATTTCTCTATACGTCATACCATCTCCTACGTCCCCCATTGTACTCGGTCTTCCGTGGCTTAGACTACACAACCCGCATATCGATTGGTCTACTTCCTCCATTACGAGCTGGAGTATTTTCTGTCACTCCAAGTGTCTTCGTTCTGCTATGCCTCCTGGCGAGATCCCTTCTGCGACGCTATCGCCCAGTCCTATAGACCTCGCTAATGTCCCTACCGTGCATCACAATCTCCAGGAGGTCTTTAGTAGGGATAGGGCCCTATCCTTACCTCCTCACCGTCCGTACGACTGCGCGATTAACCTTCTGTCCGGTGCTACTCTGCCTTCCAGTAGACTCTACAATTTATCACGACCGGAGAGGGAAGCCATGGAGGCTTACATCTCCGAGTCTTTGGCCAACAGACTTATTCGTCCCTCTTCTTCCCCGGTGGGTTCGGGGGTTTTTTTTGTAGAAAAGAAGGATAAGTCCCTGCATCCCTGTGTGGATTATAGAGGCATAAATGACATTACGGTAATAATAATAATACATTTTATTTCTAATGCACCTCTCATCAAAGAGATCTCAAAGTGCTACAAGGTTAAGAATAAGTATCCTCTGCCTCTGTTAGACTTCGCATTTACACCTCTTCACCAGGCTACTCTGTTCTCCAAACTGGACCTCCGTAACGCTTATCATCTAGTTCGTATTCGGGAGGGGGACGAGTGGAAAACCGCATTCAACACTCCTCTCGGGCACTTCGAGTATCTGGTTATGCCTTTTGGGATCACGAACGCGCCGGCTGTGTTTCAAGCTCTCATAAACGTCGTTCTCCGGGACATGTTGCATCGCTTTGTGTTCGTTTACCTGGACGATATTCTTATTTTCTCTAAGAACCAAGCCGAACACGAGCAGCACGTTAGGTTGGTTCTCCAATGCCTTCTGGAGAATAAGCTATTTGTTAAGGCTGAGAAGTGCGTCTTTCACACTAAGTCAGTCAGTTTTCTGGGGTTCATCGTCAAGGAGGGTCAACTGCAAGCGGATCCAGAGAAGGTGCGTGCGGTCTCCGAATGGCCTGTCCCATCCTCTCGGAAACAGCTCCAACGTTTCTTGGGGTTCGCTAATTTCTACAGACGTTTTATCAGGAACTATAGTAGAGTTGCGGCCCCCTTGTCTCAGTTAACCTCTACCAAGGTTGTTTTTAGTTGGTCGCAGGCAGCAGACTCCGCGTTTTTGCATTTAAAGACCCTGTTTTCTTCCGCTCCGGTCCTCAACCATCCAGATCCTTCGGTCCAGTTTGTTGTGGAGGTGGACGCGTCTAACACTGGGGTAGGAGCCGTCCTCTCTCAACGCTCTGCTCACCTGTACTGTCTCGCCTTAATTGCCTATTTATGCTAATTATGCAAATTGCCCAAAGTGCAAATTTAGGCAACCAAGTTGAATTCCATCCACTAGGCCTATAGATGACATTTCTGCAATAAAACTTTAGGGTACTCAACATTTCTGGGTTTACTATTGGGCCTATGGGGATTACGAGACTATAAAGCTAGTAATGCTTGATTTTTGACTGTAGTTATGAATATGATTATGATTATGCCATTATGTTAATGTTTGAGTGACACCGCTTTTATTTGTTATTAAACTGTAACCATACTAAAAGATGAAAGGCATTGTTAGTCACTTCAATAGAGACCAATAGCATTGCATCCATAGCCCAGTAACTCGCACACCTCGTAAGTAGGCTAAATAACTTGCTTAAGGCTTACTAATATCAATAGAGATCAATAGAATAGCATCCATAGCCCAGTACAACTTGCAAACCAAAAGCCATATACTCACCACTACATTGCTAAGCTTAGTGTTCATGCATATATTTTGGTGTAGATAAAGTATTATTTCTGGATCTGGTGGGTGGGTTAAACAAACACACTTGCTTATGTGCCATTACACCCCTAGTCTTGTAAATTACTTATTCTACTCATGTTATCCTCAAATAAGGTGGGTACTAATTCCAGTCAGGTTTCCCTAAATAAGGTAGGCTACTTCTCATGATTATATAAATATTAATTACTGCTGACGGTTTGCAAATGCAATTAACATTTTGTTAACTAGTTCCCAAATGTCACTGTTTGTTGTAAATCAGCAAAATGATGCACATTTCAAATTACCTGCTTGGCACTATCTGAAGCTACATGAAACCTGTGACCGTTGAGCGCTTTGACCCTACAATGACGCATCTCTCTCTAGGGCTCTGCTGGTCCCCATAGATCATGATGTATCCAAGCAATAAATAAACTGCATTAACGTGAATGTGTGGGTTCAGTTTGAGAACACTTGTGTATACACAATACACACAGTGTATTCAATTTACTGCTGGATTTCGGACAGTCAAATGAAAATGAAACTGTCAAAAAGTAAATATATTGTGCTAAACCTATAGGGAACCACATCCTTTTCTAGGGTTCAACAGTTATTTGTTCATAAATAATTATTTGTTTGCTAATCAGCAAGCAGCGTTGGTTACAAATATATTGTAAGTCATGTAAAATAAAAATTAAATAAAGTATAATAAATATGTATCAGAAAGATACACAAGTAGCAACATAATTATGAATAGTAATACTTTTATTAAGCACAAATAACCATAAATGAAACCAAGAAATATATTCACACAGATCCAGTTCATGTTATCCTCCCAATACTGTAACTAATACATGTTACACCTCACTAGTAGTCCCTTGCTCATCTCTTAAAGCCAGGAACCTGTGCAGCTTAAACTCAAAGTCAGTAGGTTGTGTAATGGGAGATCTGCAGTTCCTCGTCATGGTGGAGTCAAGGTAGGGAATGAGCTCACAGCTTTCCTCAAATGATGCAAGTTTTTTCCTGTACTTCTGGCGGATGAAGTTTGAGCTATGGGGGTTAAAAGCTGTGGGGAGAAATGAGAGGTGTGTGTGTGTGTGTTGGGGCGGGTGATTAAATGGTTAAGGACACTTTAAAAAGGAAATTTTATTTCAATACTTGATTACTTGATGCATGATCAGGGCTGTCTTTTTTATAAGACGTGTTTACCTTTCAGGTAGTAGGCCATGTAGAGAAGAGCTGATCTTTTCAAACTCAGGAATGGATACTTTGGTTTGAGACAGCCAACAGCTGTCATGGCCTTGATGATGGCTTCAGCCACCCCCTGACCACCAAGACAAAAATAAGATAGAGCATAATGAATTCAGTGACATTTTCAGTGACATTTTGCCTCTGAAATGTAGCATATATGTGAGTGTGATCAAATGAAACAGATTCATATATGTTTTTGATTATTGTGGTCATCCCATCCCCTACTGTGGCCAACTTTTCGAAAAGCGCTGTCTGAGAGTATGTTTGAGTTTGGTTCTTACCTGCTGCAAGTAGCCCAACATTGGGAGTGAGGTGAGTCTCAAAGGCTCACAAATGGGAGGCACCCTGTTGGGAAGCTTTTGGTCCCAATAGGTTTCAGGCATCCTTAATCGATAACAAATAAATATACGTTGATTGTTCATCTTCAACTCATTTTTATTGAAGCATTTAAGAAGTTATTAAGTTCTTGATTCATATTACAACGATGAATTTGCCTACCGTAAAAACATCTCCTGTTTTTGTTTTGTCTCAAAAATGTAGATACGTTCCCGATATTCCACAGCAAATTCCATATTTCCTCGAACTAGAGCTTCGTACCTTAGGTCAGGATCAAGGGATCAAAGCAAAATACATTATACAAAATACAGCAAAATAACAACTGTTTTTCGGGAATCAGCAAAAAAACATTTTTGAAATAACTGGTGAATGCTGTGGCTCTCCTTTCTAGACAGAAGTGGGTCAGAACACATCGACTGTGTTCTGCATGGGGGGGGGGGGGGGGGTACCTTTGCTTTCCATCCAGATAAGTGATGGGGCAGAAGCCCCTCATCTCCAGCTGAAGGGGGAACCTGTCCTTCACCTGACCCTCTGTCAGCAGCCGGGGCAACAGGTGGGGTGGCGGGAGAGCGTGCGGGCACCCAGGGGTCACAAAATTATCTGTAGTGGTCAGGAACCGCTGGAGTGACCAGGAACCAATCAAATCAGGATTATTTATGTTGAGACTTTCACATGTCATTAAAGAGCAGGTAGGGGTTAATCATTTTGCTTAAGGATGCCTACAGGTAGACATTGGGACATTTGAGATCGAACCCAGTACTTTTCAGCTGGGAGTCAATACACCTAGCCCCCCTCATTTACATACATTCATCTACAGTTCCCCTGTACAATAAATATGAATTGGGTTTAGGGCATTAACATGATTGCCATGATTGAGGCAAAAAAAACCCAACTTACCTCCAGGTGATCAGTGCAACACATCTTGTAGTAGTATGCCCTGTATTCAGCTGCCAATGCCAGCGATGTATTATCTGAAGTGTCCACCAGGTGGTAGTACAGGGCCAGGCAGACTGGGCAATACGGACCAAACTCCCCCAGCTGAGACCGGAGCTCCTTGGAGGTGATGCACAGCCTGTTAATGCAGGCTGCCTGCCCTACATAAGACATCAGGTTTAGAGCAATACAAAAGGACAAAACTACAGAAAACCGACAGCAGAATAGATCGATTATCATCATTCCAGTGTTACCATTACGACTCCTTTCCAAGTAGCTGTGGATGTGATTCATGCAGAGGCGGATTTCCTCCAGCGCATGGATCCAAAGCCACCATTTGCTCCTGGATCCATCCAGCGGGGCCCAGTTCCCGTACTGCTGCTGGAAGTGATGCCTCACTGCGACTGTCTCCCGCTTGTAGTGGGAGTTACGAATGTGGAGGATCTCAGAGCTGTCGGGCATTGGGTGAGGCCTAAGGTGGAGGGTTAGAGTGAAAGTCAGGGCAGCTCAGCACACCCCCTACCCCAAAACAAAACCAAATGAATTCTGGTAACACTCATTACAAAAAAAGTTTTGAAATTATTTGTAGCCCAAGACTTCAGATATGAGATGAGTTGTTGTTGTTGTTGTTGTTGTTGTTGTTGTTGTTGTTGTTGTTGTGAGGTTGGCTCCATACTTTTTGGATTTGATCTTGTCGACCAGGCCCCTCTTGAGCACCTCCACCGTGTCCAGCTCCAGCTCTAGCACCAGCATGGGGATGATGCTGCGACTCTCCATCAGCTCTGCCTGCTTCAGGGTCACAGGGAAGCCATCCAGGACGTACCTGGCAGGGTAAGAAACACTTACATTCAGCAAGTAGTGGCCCGTGTGGCAGATTACAAAACAGAAGATATCATGCGACAATCAGTATACCCCATAGCTCACAACAACAATTAGGGGCGGTGTATGAGGCAAATTAGCTTGTTAATTTTCTCATAGTTTTTGTAATATACTTCGCACCGGACACAGTTGTTAGCGGGAAGCCATCTTGTTTATTTGTGCATCTCTGAACAGGGCTACGGGCAGTCAGCAGGGACAAACAGACTGAGGTAGAAAAGGCAAAGCACTATGAGAACTAGTGCTATTCAACACAATATGTTACATCTCCCCTCCTCAGAAAAGAAACATCTTTATAGATTTCACTAGAACGTAAACATTGAACTGACTCAATACTGTTTAACCCTTTAACTGCACTTTTAAGTTTCCTGGCAAACAAACCTCAAATTAAGTAAACAAACCTCAATATCCAGTCTACAGTGTTAGTAGCTCCTTAACTCAGTTGAAACTGGAAATCAGTGAAACAGTCATTTAACTCGTGCAATGAAATTTCACACACAATAACTGGAAGGTGTGATTATTAGCCCTTCACTTTCTTAATGTAATGCATAAACTTAACTAATCAAACACAAATCAATTACAGATTCAGCCTATCAGGAGGCTTCACAACTCTGCCCAGCCTGGTAGTGAACTGTCCAGCTGGCTGGGCTCGAGTGGGGCCCAAAGGTGCTTTGGGTGGAGAGTGAGGCAGTTCATTAGGAGCCAGAGGTTGCAGCCCTTTCTCAGGTGGATCTGCTGGCTCAGTCCATGGTTCACCACGTATCCATTTGGTAGTAGAACTTTTGAATGTCTTTGGTTTTGTCCAGCAGCCGTTTGACCTTGAGGGTGTCATAGACTGCTGGTGCAAGCAGCATGCGAGCAGTAGGCAGTTTATTGCGAGGTCTCCTGCCCATGAGCAGCTGAGCTGGTGACAGGCCTACTGGCTCAAGCGGAGTAGTTCTGTAATCCATCAGTGCAAGGTGCCTGTCTGGTGCTTTACACCAAAGTCTCTTAACGGTTTGCACTGCATGCTCTGCTTCACCATTTGAGTGTGGCGTGTGTGGCGACGACGTCTTGTGTGAGATACCATAACTCTCACAGAAGTCTTTGAACTCTTCTGAGGAGTACTGTGTACCATTATCTGTCCGCAGAGTGGCTGGGATGCCATGTCTGCTGAACAGTGCTTTGAGGGTTTCAATGGTGGTGCGACTGCGCATGTCTTTCAGTTCATCCACTTCAATGAATTTTGAGTAGTAATCCACAAGCAGGATGTAGTGTTTACCCTCAAACTCAAACAGATCTGATGCTACCTTCTCAAACGGCAGCTCTGGTTGGCTTTAGTGGATGTCTGGGCAGCTTATTTTGGAAGTCTGCACACTTGCTACAGTTTCTGACCACTTCTTCAATTTCTGCACTCATACCTGGCCAGTATAGCACTTCCCGGGCTCGCTGTTTGCTTTTCACCATTCCTAAGTTAGATTGGTGTATAAGTCTGAGCATGTGTTCTCGCAAAGAAGGTGGCACTACTATGCGTAGTCCTTTGTAGATAACTCCATCAGAAAAGACGAGCTGGCTTCTTGAGTCCCAATATGGCTGAACAGGAACGGGCACTTCCCGTCTGTGTTCTGGCCAGCCACGCCAAATTGTTTGCTGGAGACAGCTTAGCTCCTCTTTTGTGCGCTCTTGCAGTTCTCTGTACTTCACTAACTGAGACAAAGCTGAGCATGGAGACACACTCTAGTCCATCAATCTCTGGCTTGTTCTCTGGAAGCTGTGCTCTAGAGAGTGTGTCAGGCAGCTCCATGTCCTTTCCTCTCCTGTACCTGACAGTTAGGTCATACCATTGCAGTCTCAGACGCATTCTCTGGATGCGCATAGGAGTGGACAGCAGTGATTTCTTAAAGATATCCTCAAGAGGCGTGTGGTCGTTGTAAACTGTGACATGTGTTCCAAATATGTAGTTGTGAAACTTGACACAGGCATGCACAATGGAGAGCATCTCCTTCTCAATTTGCGCATAGCGCGTTTCTGCATCCGTTAGTGATCTTGATGAGAAGGCGACAGGCTGGTTGTCCTGTAGCAGGACAGCTCCCAGCCCACTGCTGCTAGCATCACAGAATATTTCCACAGGCTTTGCAGGATCAAAAAACCTTAGCACTGGCGGGTGCGTGCACAACTCCCTGAGTTTGTCAAAGGCTCGCTGCTGTGCTGGCTGCCACAAGAACTCTACGTCACTTTTCAGAAGCTGACGCAGTGGAGCATCCTCTTCACTGAGGTTTGGTATGAACTTTGACAGATAAGTGACAAAGCCTAGAAAACGGCGTACACCATCCTTGTCTGTTGGCGGTGTCATGCAGCGTACTGCTTCAACTTTTGCCGGGTCTGGTTTCAGCCCATGAGCCGTTATTAAATGACCTACATATGACACAGCTGACTGTCGGATGTGACATTTACTGAAGTTCAGCTTCAGATTGTAGCTTGTCGCTCTCTCGACAACTTTGCGCAGTATTGCATCATGCTCCTCCATCGTGGGGGCAGCTGAAGGTTGTGATGAGAGACGACTCTTCATCCAGTCTTATCTGTAGAAAACCTGATTTGGTATCTAAGACTGAAAAAACTTTGGCACCAGGAATTGCAGAGACTCCCTCTTAATGACTTTATTTAGGTCACTTGGATCAATGCAGATTTTTATCTTGTCATTGCGCACTGTGGCTACCATAGAACTCACCCACTCTGTAGGCTGTTCAACTTTAATGATGTGTCCGTCTTTCTCCATCTCATGCAGTTTTTCCACTATCTTTTCTTTAAGTGCAGCTGGTTGGCGACGGGCAGGATGGACCACACCCGCAGCATCTGGATCAATTCTGATCTTGTATATACCTGGCAGAGTCCCGGTGGTGTGTGTCAGTTCTGGAAACTCGGCCAGTCCAGTTTTTTCAGTAGCAGTCTGCAGTGAGTCAAGACGAGCAATCAGGCCTAAAGCCGCAGCTGTGGTACCACTGAGCACATTCTCCTGCACAATGTCCACAATTTCAAACTCTGCACTCACTTCACAGGTTTTGTGTTTTACCTCTAGATCAACTGTAGCAACTGGTTTCAGCTTGTGGTTGGAGTAGGAGCGGAGGACTGTGTTGGAGCGCTTTAGCTCACCGGAGTGCTTAAGTAGCTGGTATCTGTCCAGAGTTAATGTATTGCACTTGGCTCCTGTATCTATTCTGAATTGCACTTTCTGCGAGAGAATCTGTAAGTGCGCTGTCCATTCATCACCTTCTGCATCATCAGTTTGTGTTAGATTTATGTTCAGGATTTCATCCTCATGTAGATCCTGACTTAGCTCAACACTCACTAAGCTTATTGCACGCTTGCAACACACAGCCACCCAGTGATTTGGTTTGTGACAGTAGGAACATGTTGATCCTTTAGCTGGACACTTCCCTTTATTCCACTTGTGGCTGGAGTCTTTACCGCAGCTTGGGCAGTCTTTAGCTTGGCTGACTGATGCTTTTTCGTGATATAGGGTTTTTTTCTGTCCTCTGTGTATATTATTATTTGGTGCAAAGTATTTTGTTTTAGCAGACACAACAGATACTTGTGAATCATCCTCTCTGACGATTTTCATTTATCTCTGTGACAACTTAAACTGCTGAGATATTTCTAGAGCCTTAGATAGCGTCAGATCCTCACCTCTATCCAGCAGTCTTTCTTGGACTCGTTTTTCTCTCACTCCCGCGATGATGGCATCAATTAACATGTCGTCTGGGTCAGCGTACTCACAATCCATTAGTATGAGCCTCAAATCCTTCACAAAGTTGTCAAAACTTTCAGTTGATCCTTGTTTCCTTTGTTTGAAGCGATGTGTGGCTATCCGCTTATTTTTCCTCTGCCTTATTTAGCTGGCAAACTTATCCAGTACTTTAACCGGATCTTCTCTTTCACCATCAGCCCAGTTTAATGTCTTGTAGATTTCTCTAACTTGTTCGCCGATCCACATACCTAGCCAGCCGGCTTGTTTTTTAGCTGCTAGCTCCGAGAGAGGACCGTCAAAAACGAACGTAACATGACTCCGGAAACTTTCAGACTCTTGATACAAATCCGGAGCGTCCCAGTCAATTTTCGGGTACTCAAACTGTGAGGTTGCCATTGTTTTTACTGTTCTTGACAGACTTCTGACACCATGTAATATACTTCGCACCGGACACAGTTGTTAGCGGGAAGCCATCTTGTTTATTTGTGCATCTCTGAACAGGGCTACGGGTAGTTAGCAGGGACAAACAGACTGAGGTAGAAAAGGCAAAGCACTATGAGAACTAGTGCTATTCAACACAATATGTTACAGTATTCATATACTATTCCTAGAAGATGTACATTTTGAGTTATAACTTTTGAATCTTAGAATAGTAAAAGTAAATTAATCATGGATATTAACTTTAAGTTTAATGTTTTATGTCTAGAATAGGCTATTTAATTCATTTTTTGGTAATTGTGTACTGTTACTTTAAGAGAGCGCAAGAGACTTCCGTAGTTCGTAATTTTGGACATAGGACCTCATTTCCAAGTCAGCCAGTGTGTTATTTATCATTGGAGACGTTTTCAACAAATTTCATGCAGTCCTTCTAGTTGCACAGTTCGCAGTCTTACCCACTCCACAGTACACCCAAGGCAAATCAATTATAACACCAGACTATCGATGTAAATGTCTGTTGATAGAACAATGTTAGAAATAAAACCAACCTCGCATTGCATGAATCATCACAGTTTGAGGGACTAGCTTCTCAGCAGCAACGGAATTTGACTTTGCTCAGGTTAGTTGTGCAATAACCAAATCTCAACAGCAGAAAGTAAACAGAGAGGCGCGTGACAGAAGCGCGGGACACCTAGTAGTAGCAGGATTGTATCATTGGATTGGAAACAAACGACTAGGCAACATGGTGATTCAGTGTGCATTTAAAAATTGTAACAATAAAGCTTTGTGCATCCATCTCAATCAGTTCTTCATCCGTGTATTCCGGCTCGTAGAGGTACGGTTCGCTGGATACAACAAATTCCTCATCAACGTCTTCAAAAGCAGGCACATCGGTATCTCCTTCAAACGTGGCCATATCTTGTTTATTGAATAGGCTAATTCGCTGATACAATTCCTTTGTGCACTGTAGGCTACTCTGAGTCTGTGGTTCTGAGCAATGACAGAGGCAGGTAAACAAACTATTATAGAGCCGGTAACCTAGGTAATATCACTCCGCCGCTGCAATAGCCTACTACCAGGAAGTATAACGCTGCTGCTGAGACACTCAAAAGTCCCTCAAAATGCAATGCCATGCAAGGTTGGTTTTATTTCTAACATTATTCTATCAACAGACATTTACATCGATAGTCTGGCATTATAATTGATTTGCCTTGGGTGTATTGTGGAGTGGGTAAGACTGTTTTTATTGGCAGGCTAGTCGTTACCGTTGACTTGCGCTAGCTTAGCACCAGCGAACTGTGCAACAAGAAGGACTGCATGAAATTTGTGTTATAAATAACACACTGGCTGTCATGGAAATGAGGTCCTATGTCCAAAATTCCAAACTACCCCTTTAAGCTGTGGAACTGGGGAATCGAGTGGAGGCTAGACTATCTGTGGAGTCACACGTTTTTTTTATACTGTGTCCTGTCATGTTTAGTTGTATATTACCCAGCAAAAAAAATTCAGTGGATTTGACCTGCTTGTGACACGTGTAGAATAAAAGTTTCATTCATTTTTCAACTGTACAACGGACGTCGAGTGGATGAATGTGTAGGCCATGACTACCAGCTAAGTCTCATTTATTGCAGTAACAACAAGTTAGCTTTTGTTTAATTGTTTTTCTTCTTTTTTTCTGTAAGACTATTTACTCATGTTACTGACTACACACAATTTAAGAATTTACTGTATGTGAAAAATCATGATGTAAACCGTTATGATGGACTTTAAACCATCATATCTCAACAACCCCTCTCCCTACATCTGCATCTCACCCTCTGGTGCTGCACACCGAGCTCATCAGCGCCACCTCCAGGCACTGGATGGCCAGTTCGTCTGGCACAGTGAGGCCCGAGGAGAGGTACTTCCTCATCTGTGCAGCTAGCTCCGTGTGGCCCTGAGCACTCAGCACCATGCGCATGGCCCCACCGACGGACAACCGTGCCAGGCTGTGCTCCTGGACAAACATCTGGGCCACTGACAGAAAGAGAGTAAGAGCAGGGGAGCAGGGAGGGACTTTGTTGAGTTGAGAACAAAATTGCTGTGATATCATTGTCTGTGTGACATCTATCTTGATCTGAGAAGCAACAAAGAAATAAAGAAGGCAAGAAGAGAAAGAAAGAAAGAAAGAAAGAAAGAAAGAAAGAAAGAAAGAAAGAAAGAAAGAAAGAAAGAAAGAAAGAAAGAATGAATGAATGAAAGAAAGAAAGAAAGAAAGAAAGAAAGAAAGAAAGAAAGAAAGAAAGAAAGGAAGACAGGATAAACAGTGCTTTGACTTGACCTGATAGCTCAGTATCGTCAGACACACTTGACTGACAAACCTGTGGTTTTTCCAGATTTGGGCGGACCTATAACAGCCACTTTAATGGGTAGTGAGGGGCTGGGCTTGCTCTGCTTGAGGTACTTGATGGGGTTGCGCATGAAAGTGTTGCGGGTTTCCTTGGAGGCAAAGAAATATATGAAGTGGTGGAAGAGCAGTGGGTATGGGGTGTTGAGTGGTCTGTGGTCTGGCTGAATCAGGTCTCCTTCGGCATACTAGTGAGAGAGAAAGAGAAAGAGAGAGAGAGATGTTATGGTAAAAATATATATTCTCTGTGCATTGCATTGTGATTGCATTGCGTGATTCTTTTGACGTCACAAATGATGCTCCTACGTGCACATTACCTACAAATAACTGACAATTACTGAAAAACAGAAGTCTTTCTCTCTGCAGTGCTGCACATAATAACAGCTAAATAAGAAACTATCTCTATCTCACAACATGAAGCTCCAGTGGATGTGAACGTCAAGAAGACTGTAAAAGACAATTGTGTTGGCTACTGCTCTTGTAGGTGTATCCTATCAGTGTTTCCCATTCATTACTTAGACTATGGCGGCCCGCCATGGTCTAATTTGTCCCGCCACAGTCTCAGAATGAACCGAAAAAAATTCTTACATAATAACAATTAAGATCTGTAACTTGTGTTTCGCGCCGCTGCTTAAGCATCTCTCACTCCCAGTCAGCCGCTCCGCCCCTCCCCTCCCCGCTGAACGCGGCGCGCGCACACTCATACATACACACGCGCGCGCACTGGAATAGCGTTACCTGACTATGGCGTCAGATTAGTGCCAAAATGCACTCGCGTGATAAAACATGCAGTCGGGCGTATATATTATTTCACACGCGTAGTTATTACCTACGAGCGCGCAAATTCTCTCTGCGCGCTCGCGCACACTCAGAGCGCTTCTCACCGAGAGAGGCTCTCACATCGGACAGCCTCTCGCAGCTCACGTTCTGCTCGCTCGAAAGGAATAGTTTTGGCACTTTGGGGGAGGGAACCCAGGCAGGGCGGGCTCTCCTGTGATTGGCCGTTTCCGATTAGCGATATTTGATTGACAGCCTTGCTTTCTCTCATGGATGGAAGTCTGCTGGTGAACTCACGAGACAACGGCGTCAGGGCGGCGGAGGTACCTTCAGCTAAGAAAGCCTTGGCTGAATTCAGGCATTTGTGATGAACGAAAACTATGGCTTGTGTGAAATGTCATCTATGTTTCTTAGACTTAGACTTGCTTTTTATTGTCATTGTTACAGGAACAACGAGATTATGTACAGCAGTCCCCAAGGTGCAGTTTTAAAATTTACATAAGAACATATACATAACTTTACAAATAAATATATATATAGAAAATATATATATATATGTAGAAAAAGAAAAAGTGGATGAGTGCAAGAGAGGTACATTGTATACATTATTGGCATCAGGGCATATTCATGGGATATGTCTGATACCTAGTTCTATGATTTGAGGAGTAACATAAACATGTCATGGGGTTGTTATTGCACATTGTTACACATGTTTTGCATTCAGGGATTAAATATGTTATATGTACAGTGTGTATGTTCAGTTCACAGTTTCTTAGTTTCTTAGTTCTCAGTTATCCATGTATAGTGCATTGTCTGCTCCCTCTGCCATTTCCAGCGGCCGAGTTGAGCGCTTTAATGGCTTTGGGATAGTAGCTATTTTTCAGTCTGTTTGTTGATGCAGGGTATATGCTGTATCTTTTGCCCGAGGGCAGCAGTTTGAAATGTCTGTGACCGGGGTGGGTAGGGTCTTTCAGGATGCTGTTTGCCTTCCTGAGACAGCGTGAGCTGTACAGTTCCTCCAGGGAGGGGAGGGGGGTATCCGGGGGGCATCTGAGAATTGTGTTAGTGTAACTAATAATCAACATTAGTTAGAACGTTATTACTTAGTCCGTAACGTTAACCATGGGTAAAGCTAGCCAATAGCTAGTTCATCACAAATGCCTGAATTCAGCCAAGGCTTTCTTAGCTGAAGGTACCTCCGCCGCCCTTGCGTTGTCTCGTTCAGACCTCTGAGTTCACCAGCAGACTTCCATCCATGAGAGAAAGCAAGGCTGTCAATCAAATATCGCGCCTCAGAAACCGCCAATCACAGGAGAGCCCGCCCTGCCTGGGTTCCCTCCCCCAAAGTGCCAAAACTATTCCTTTCGAGCGAGCAGAACGTGAGCTGCGAGAGGCTGTCCGATGTGAGAGCAACGAGGAAATGCTCTCGAGTCCCCGATTTACTCGCTCGCTCTCAATTTCCTCCCTCGGGGAGAAGCGCTCTGAGTGTGCGCGAGCGCGCAGAGAGAATTTGCGCGCTCGCAGGTAATAACTACGCGTGTGAAATAATATAATACGCCCGACTGCATGTTTTATCACGCGAGTGCATTTTGGCACTAATCTGACGCCATACCTGACAGCATCCGAGACGTCAGGGCACCACATCGTTTGAGGTAAGTAACGTTAACAAACTTTACAGTATCCACTAGTTCAAACACTCTGACAACGTAAGTTAACTTAACGTTTACAAGGCGTCGCGGACGAGTGCCCCGCGATTCGCGAGCCTTGTAACTAACGCAGGGCTGATAGCGTTCCGCCACCACGCCGGAATTCCGGCGTACCGACGTGTCTGTGAAAAAAAAAAAATCAGGTTCGCGTTCGCGTGGTCTGACATCGTGCATCGTAATGGCTGACTCCATCGTGATGCCACGCCCCTCTCTTCTATAGTTATTACCTAAACACTTTGCAGGGATTGCTCTGTAAATAAATTGAAAATATAACTAATGGTCCATATAAGTGCTGTAAGTTAACTAGGGCTGCCCCCTAATAGTGGGCTTAGTCGAATACGTTTATAGTCGAGCGAAAAGTAAAACATTAAAATAAAAAGGCATGAGCATCGCAAACCAAATACATCCGTGGTCGCAACAAGCCCTGATTTAACTCATCGCTGCAGAACTACTGACCAATAGGCCTACACCTGGGCAGGTAGACACCTGGGCAGGTAGACACCGCTAGACACACGGGACTCATACCGGTGATCCCTGTGTCTGATCTCTGTAATTCGGAGCGTGAATATCGGTTGAACGTCTAATACCTTTCTAACTTTAAAAAACACTTTTGTATTGTTTAAGACGATAGTCGCACATCCCTCGTAACTACGCCGTGAAGGTGAACCCTCCCGGACTCCGCTATTAACATGAACCGCTCCGCCGGAGGAGCGCCGCACATCCACACGCACCGGACTGCGGTCCAGCCAGCCGTCTCTCGGTTCCGCGTGGTCAAGCAGCCGCTCCAACATTTTCAAGTGCGCCCTTATTGCCGACTTTATGGCAAATACTTTGAGACAACTGGGAAAGTCAGCGCTAGCTTACTGCAGCGTGTGGAAACTTCCGGTTTTCAAAATAAAACGTGGGTATTAAATGTATTAAACGTTTATTTAAAAAAATATGAAGAATGTTAAGATTTGATTTTTTAAAAAAAGAAGAAGAAACAAAAAGAAAGTAAGAGTTGTGTCTCACAAAACAAGTATGATCCTGCACTGATTTTGAGCCAATAGGTCACATCACCTGGAAGGAGTGCTCATATTTACATGATGAAATGTATTAGCAGGGATGGATTACTGACCAGGCCCAGGGTCCCAAGAGCTCTGCTGCTCTACACAAAGATGCTACTGTAATATAGGCTTATATTTGGTTTGTTCATCTCATGCCTGAATATTGTCAATTTATTTCCACAAAATTCAGCAGAACCTAATCCAAATTGTCTTCCAGGGGAGCATACCCCTGGATCCCGCTTGACAATTATGTTGATCAGGGCATATATCTTGGCTTTTCTAAAAAATAAACTAGTTCAATACAGTTAACCACGTTTGCTTAATTTCTTTGATGGCTCAGATGTATGCTCTAGTTGATTTTGTGTTTTCACCATTCGTATCTATAGCAATGTGTTTATGATTAAATTGTTCACAAGAGCACACAGGTCTTCATATATCTAGCCTCTTAATTTTGCTTTCAAAGTGCACCAGATTGATGCATTTAACTTTAAAATGTAACAAAAAATCTTCCGGGGGAGCATGCCCCCGGACCCCCCTAGAGGGTCCGAGATCCACCCACCATAGTCTCACAAAATCCTGTGGGAAACACCAATACATTTGGGGTGCCATTGCTTACTGTACCTGTCAAATCAAATATCTGGTGATGCCCGGATATATCAGGCGATTGTTGGACGCACCTTGACTGGGTCCCAGCAGCCAAAAGCACTCTGGAACTTGTAGGAGGCTCGCAGCAGCTTACGGGCCAGGCTGTAGCTGAGGGGTTGGCAGCTTTGGAAGAGGGATTCCCTGTTGGCCAGCAGGGGCTGGATCTTCTGGAGCAGCTGGTAGCGAACGATCCGTGGTTTCCGGGATGCGTTCACAGACACGTTGGGGATGCTTTGTTCACTCAGGAGCTCCTATGATGTGATTTGAAAAACATTTAAAGCTCTTTACTGTCTCTTGGTCATTTAAAAGTACCACTTTGATTGCACACAGACAACACCGGTATGCAGTGAACATTTTTCAAAGATAATCCATGACCATAGTATGAATTGGATGGCATGTGTTTCTGAATTTTGTATCCAAATTCTGTTTATCTTCTGACCTTTTTATCAATAAAATAAAAGAGGAGGAAACAGATTGAAACTGTCACTGTGACACCAAAAAACCTTTACACACATTTTCACACAAAAAACCCAACAATCTCGGATCTCTCACAATTAGCACTATGTAACCTATTCATCAAATCAACATTCCCACTATACTCACTATACGCTTATCATGAAGGTTTTACTGACAAAAGAAACAAATGAGCTTAGTTCCATGGACAGAGTGGGAATGGGAAACAGACGTCTATGGGGCTACCAATTCACCCTGGATAAAGTCTCTGTACCGTTATCACAGTCAGGCCATTGTCGTCTGTGTCAAAGCGCTCTCCTAGCTCCGCCTCCAGCCTCTCGGCAGCCGCCTCCTCACTCTCTTCATTCCCGCTGTCATCTTCCTCCTCCTCCTCCACGGGGAACTCATCCTGCAATATGGCCTCCACCTCGTCCTCCACGTTGTCTCCAGACATTTCATCTTCTTCTTCATCATCGTCATCGTCATCGTCATCATCATCATCATCATCATCCTCATCAGTGCCTCTTTTCTGCTGAGGGAGTGTCGTGTGAGGGTTAGAAGGCAGTGGAAATGGATTGGTGTGTTTAAATGTTGGTTGTGCTGAATTTAATTTAATAGTGTGTGTGTGTGTGTGTGTGTGTGTGTGTGTGTGTATGTGTGTGCACGCCTAACACGCCCACACCTAACTGGGGACTGCCCATTGTTTCGACTTATTCCATGCTTCTGTTTGTTTGAGAAACAAGGAATAAGTCGGAACAATGGGCAGTCCCCAGTTAGGCGGGTTGGCGTGTAGGCATTTGATGATAGTAACCCAAAAGTAAACATGCGCTCCACTAACAACGCGTACCTATAAGCTCGCCTAGTTATCTATCAAACGGTTAGGTGTACACATATAATACAAGTACTCGGGGCGCTGGCGCGCCCCGAGTACGCCCCAGGTCCCCTCCTCCCAGGAAAACTCCCCGTGACCTGTATCCACGGAGAGACCCGGCAGTATCCCACAGCGAGTATCCGAATGCAGACCACCAAGGGCGTGTTCAAGGGGACAGTGGGGCTCGTTCCGGAGCTGCCCGTAGAGGTCCTCATTGGGCGGGACGCGGCCCTGTTCCCTGCCCTGTGGCGCTCCCTGGCGGGTCGGGACGGAAAACAGAGCCAGCCCCGCAGCCGAAGACCCCGCCACAGCCCCCCCCTATGTGGTTTCCAAGAGGGAGAACCAGGGGACTCCACGGATCCCCTCTCCGAGGGCGCGGCCAGTGCCGCTGCTGAGAGGGCCGAGGAAGAGACACGGGCCACGGCCCCCGAGAGGAGACCCCTCTCCCCCGCCGAGGAGGGCGACGACCTCCTCGAGATGTTCCCCTTGGGCTCTGACGCCCCACCCTTGCCGGCGCGGCTGAAGGGACGGTTCGGGGCCGCGCAGCTAGAGGACCACAACCTCGCCAGCGCCTTGAGCCAGGTGGCAGTGGTGGACGGCCAACCCGTGCAAGGGGTAAGACCTTTAACCCACCCATTCTTTGCCATTAAAAAACAGCTCCTGTATCGGGTGGTGATGGAGGCCGGGGAGCAGATCGAGCAGCTGCTGGTGCCTCGCGCTTTCGCCCCATCAGTACTCCAGCTAGTGCACAGTCACCTACTCGGCGCTCACCTCGGCGTGGAGAAGACCTTCGAGCAGGCAGTCGCCCGCTTCTATTGGCCAGGAGTGAAGAAGGCAGTGGAGGACCACTGCCGGCAGTGCGCCGCCAGATGGTAGCCCCTCGACCGCACGTAAGAGCCCCACTAATCCCCCTCCCCATTACAGCGACTCCGTTCAGCCGCATCGCAATGGACCTGGTGGGACCCCTACCGAGGAGCAGCGGCGGGTTCCAGTACATCCTAGTGGTACTGGACTATGCCACTCGATACCCAGAAGCCATACCCCTCCGCACCATGGCCACGAAGGGTATTGCCAGAGAGCTGGTCCTGATGTTCACCCGAGTCGGCATCCCGGAGGAGATCCTGACCGATCAAGGTACCCCATTTATGTCGAGGCTGATGCGGGATATGTGTAGACTACTCCGAATCAAACAGCTACGCACTTCGGTGTATCACCCCCAAACTGATGGACTAGTGGAGAGATTCAATCAGACACTCAAAAGAATGTTAAAGAAGGTAATGGAATTAGACGGGAGGAACTGGGATCAGCTCCTCCCTTTTTTGATGTTTTCTATCCGTGAAGTACCACCGGCGTCCACCGGCTTCTCCCCATTCGAACTGCTGTACGGGAGAAGGCCCAGGGGACTGCTGGACTTGGCCAAGGAGGCTTGGGAGCACCAGCCCTCCCCCCACCGCACGATGGTCGAGCACGTCGAGGGGCTCCGCGACCGGATGGCTACCCTCTGGCCCCTGGTGCGGGAACACATGGCAGAGGCCCAGACTGCTCAGGCGCGGGTCTACAACCGGGGGGCCCAACTGCGGGAATTTCAGGTGGGAGAGAAAGTGTTGGTCCTGGTCCCCACCGTGGAATGCAAATTCCTGGCCCGATGGCAGGGGCCATATGAAGTGATCGAGAGGATGGGAGAGGTGAATTACCGGTGCGGCAGCCGGGCCGACGGCAAGAGACGAAGATTTATCATATCAATCTCCTGAAAAGGTGGGTGGCCCACGAGGCTCTGCTCTCTCTCTCTCCCCCCCAGGAGCCCCCGGCGGGGGAGCCGGAAACAGTTCCCGTAGGCGAGCAGCTCACACCACGGCAGAAGCAGGACCTCCAGGAGCTGATACAGCGGCACCGGAAGGTGTTCTCCACCGAGGCGGGCTACACCACCCTCATCGACCACCCCATCATCACCACCCCCAGAAGGAAGGTAAAACTACGCCCCTATCGGGTCCCTGAGGCTAGAAAAGTCGCCATAAAAGAGGAGGTTAAAAAAATGTTAAAAGCCGGAATAATAGAGGAGTCAAGGAGTGAGTGGTGTAGTCCCATCGTTCTGGTGCCCAAGCCAGACAGAACGGTGCGGTTTTGCAATGACTTTCGGCAGCTAAATTCCATGTCCGTCCCTCCGCTGCGGCGGCGTCGTCCCCTCTCTCCCCCTCTCCCGAACCTCCAATAAATTGGATTAATTGTGAAATTGGTGTGGACAGTGAACTATTTTTCGATACTGGTTTGGTGGCACCTCTTCTCCTCCCCGAGGTTGCCACAACGTATACAGGCACTTTAGGTGTAAAAGGACACTCGCAAGTGCAACACCTACGTCACATGTGTGTAATGCCTTTGTCTCCATTGTGAGTTTATGTAAATTGTTGCTGTGCATTTAGAAGTTTGGTTAGATCTTAGACACCCTAAGTAGGTGCTAGTGAGGCATTTGACGACAGTAGCCTGAATCGTCTGACCATAGTGTGTGTGTTGTGTGTGTGTATGTGAGTGTGTGCGTGTGTGCGCACATGTGTGTGTGGGTGTGTTAGGGATGGTTGCTGCTCACCGATGTTCCTCTTGCCAGTCCCAAGGCTCTCTCCGCCAGGAGTTCAGCTCTCCTCTTGGCGATGGCCTTCTCCTGGAGCAGAGAGAGAGACTACTCCAGCTATACTGTATGTAAGAATACTGCTTTCATGTCAGAGAGTTTCTTTCAGCAGCATTTTAAACAACACTGCCCATCCACAGCCAAACTGTGTCTGTCCATACAAACAGCGCTTTTCCCTGTTTCAGTTCATACCCTCTCTGATGGGCATGCCCAGAGCACAACACACTAGCCAGCCACCAAAATCTTGATTACATCACATCACAATCACATGCCAGTGTTTTCAAAACACTCCGTTTTCATGTGCATTCATTTCCTGCATACACTAAGAGACACACAGGACATCAAATTGATCCACTTGGGAGAGTGTATTTGAAAACACAGTTTTAGTGTGGATGAAATCAAAAATATGCATTTTCAAATGTATCTGCATCAGTGTTAATTCAATGCCCCCCCCCCCCCCCAAATAGAAACTGAATTCCTGATTATGTCCCAAAGGCGGAGAACCTCCCGCTCGCTCACCTGAAGCTTGCACCGCAGGTCGCTGGCGAGTTGCATCTGGGCTTTGCGGCGGTCATGGCGCTCCTTCCAGGCCTGCAGACGCGGCGGCAGCAGGCGCTTCACCACGTCACTGACTTCTGCTGCCATGACAACTGTGATGTCAGGGAAAAGCTGCTGCTGCACCATGTAACTCACCTCCTCAGCACTCTGTGGGTAGCCCTCCAGAAGGAACCCTGTGGACCTGAGAAGGGAAGACCAAATAGATCAAACTCACACAGCACCAAAAGTTCTGTGGAAAACAATACAAACATCACACACACAATCACACAATCAGTATTTACTGAAAATAAAATGGTGAAATACATATGGTGAATAGATATGGTAGTCGAAGGGAGGGGGAGGCATGATTTTGCAGTACCTGAAGGGCTCTTGCTCCCAGTACAATGCCAGCACGGTGTGCAATATCTCTGGAGGCAGTGGTTCTCCATCAGAGAGGTAAGCTTTGATGGCTGCCTCTTCCTCACTCAGCATCACCCCAGCCTATTGGAGCACATTCACACTCACTGCAGCGACTGGAAAGCAATTGGAAAACCTTCATAACAAATATAAAGGATGAGTAATTCTACACACTCAATAATTCTGTGAAGGCTGACCTCAGATTCCTTCTCGGGTAGCGCCTCGCCCCCTGGCTCACCCCCTGCTCTGGACTCTTTCATCAGGGCCTTCAGGTCCTCAGGGGGCTCCTCCTCTGGGGGTTCCACCTCATCAGTGCGGACCACCCGGCTCTGGGTCTTGGCCAGGATCAGCTCCTGGAGACGCTCTCTGAACTGGATATGGAAGACGCCCAACTGCTGGGCCAGCCACCTGCCGTGGGTGGTTTTCCCTGACCCTCGGGTCCCGAGCATTAGGACCCTAAGCGCAGGTGGCTGTGGGTAAAGGAAGGACAAGAACAATAGTTAGGTCCCTTTGTCTGTATGCATGTTTGTCTGTCTTTCTTTCTTTCCTTTCTTTATTTCTTTCTTTGTTTCTTCCTTGTTTTCTTTCCATTTTCCTTTATTTTTTCCCCTTTCTTTAGATAGAAAGCTATCTTTTCTTTCTTATTTTCTTTCTTTCCCTCCTTTCTTCTTCCTACATGTTACCTACCTTCAGAGGCCCAGTCTTTGCCACAAACTCCTGGGGGTGATTGAGAAAGCGTTCCCTGGCCTCGCTGCTGGAGAAGTAGTAGGTTTTCTCACGGTACTTGGCCGCTAAGTCGTCCGTTCCGGGCCAAAGGACGTGGCGGTCCTTGAGCGCCACGGGGCAGAAATGAAGAGTGTCCCCAAACAATCTCTTGGATGTTGTGTCCTCCTGAAGTCATGAGGGGAACACAGAGGGGGAATGAAGTAAAAAATCTGATCATAGTAAGTGTTCTATTTTGCATTTACATTAACATTGTGTATATAGATATTTTATCTGTATTTAGTTTTTACTCTCTTGTACATTTTTTATCTTTTTAACTTTCTTCTACTACGGTTCTGTACATTCTGCTGTGAAACCTGATTTTCCTGTCTGGGATTAATATATTTTATCAATGACATGATATTTAATCATCAAATAATCAATCTTAATCTAAATCTCATGGTAACTGTATGACCTGGTTATCTTTTCTTGCTGAATCCTCTTCCTCCTCTTCCTTCTCTTCGTCTTCATTGGCTTCATCTCTCACCAGCTCCTCCATGGCCTGAGCGTCTTCCTCCTCTTCCTGCAGGTCCACTTCTGAGACCTCCCACCCAACATACTGGAATGGCTCTGTTGAAAACAACACGCCAAACATTTAGTTTTTTCAAACACTGTTCTGTATTGGTAATGGTTATTATTTTATTATTTAGATTTTAAACAAGGTAACTGCTTTCAAATCCAACTGATTCGCAACCTCTGAAAACACACACACACACACACACACACACACACACACACACACGCGCGCGCGCGCGCGCACACACACACACACACACACACACACACACACACACACACACACACACACACACACACACACACAACCAAACACACACACACATCCTACATGCATACATATTCATATCGGTGCACACAGATAGGACCTTAATGGAGAACTCCGTGTAAAATGGTTCTGGGATATGTTTAGTTTGAGAACGAGTTTGAACGTTCCATAGAGAGCAAAAAAAAGCCTATACGATGCGAAGCTAAGAGGCTCTCCATGGAAAGTTCGAACTCGTTATCATACTAACCATATCCCAGAACCATTTTACACCGGAGTTCTCCTTTAACCCCCCCCCCCCCATAATTTAGAACAACACTTACTCTCCATCTGGTGGACAACCTCATTCAGGAGGTCCCCAGGGCTCTTATTGCCAATGTCCAGCAAGGCCAATCTGCTAGTTATAGTGGGCTCCATGCTGTCCCACTCCCCCAAAAACTTCTTGATCCGCAGTCTATGGCTGTCCATCTCCGGGCCGTCTGGGTAGCCCAACACCCACTGCTCAGGGGGAACCATGTCTTGAGTGAGGGAGAGATGTACAAGAGAGACAAGGTGGAGGACCATGTCTTGAGTGAGAGACAGGTGTACAAGACAGTCAAGGTGGGGGACCATGTCTTGAGTGAAGGTCAGGTGTACAAGAGAGTCAAGGTGGAGGACCATGTCTTGAGTGAGGGACAGGTGTACAAGTGAATTAATGGAGAAAACTGTGGAGAGGAAGATTGCATTTTATTTTATTTCATTTTATTTTCAGAATCTGGGGATGCCTCCCCTCCCCCCGGCCAAGATTGAATATAAACAGGAAACTGGGTCTCACGTTTTTTATCTGTACATATATAAATCACTGTTGTCAGACTGATGAAGATGGAGGGTGGGTGGGTGGACAGAGAGACAGACAGACAGGCAGGCAGGCAGGCAGACAGACAGACAGACACAAAAGAAAGAAAGAAATCACCATCAGCGTCTTCTTCTACTGTTTTCAATTGAGTCTGTGGTTTGTCCTCCACTTCAGGTTCCTGCTCCGCCTCCTTGTGACGAGTTCTAGAGTCAGAAGGAAGACACCTAATGCAACTGTGTGTTTCCCAGCTGTAAGCGTCCATGGATTATACAGCACGTTTTACCGTTCTGCCTCCAGTCTCCTCTTCACGGCTTTGTCCACAGACTCCCTATCCATCTCATACAGCCTCTTCAACAGCGTGCTACCTTAAAGCAAAGCAGGGGACACATTGATGTGTGATTGATTGTGTGTGTGTTTCTGTGTTTGCGTGTGTAGATGTGTTTGCACATATGTGTGTGTGTGTGTGTGTGTGTGTGTGTGTGTGTGTGTGTGTGTGTGTGTGTGTGTGTGTGTGTGTGTGTGTGTGTGTGTGTGTGTGCGCGTGTGTGTGTGTGTGTGTATGTGTGTTTGATTTGAGTCTAGAGATTTCTATCTGAGATCCATGTTTTTGGCTGCTTCTGTCCTACCTTCATCAGTGGAGTCTATGAGGCAAACAAACATGTCTGGCAACACCCCAGGGTGAGCCTGCTGTAGGCTGGCCAACTCTGAGAAGTTCTTGGGAAAGTTGTCTAAGATCCAGCCAGCTTTTATTGTTGCATCTGTATCTCCTTCTATCTGTAAGACAACACACATTAGCAAGAGCTTAAAGGCTAACATTTAAATTGTGCCACAATTCTATTTCTCAAGATTGATCTGCATGTTAAAAAACCACAGCCAGGTTGGAATGAATGCAATAAATACCTCAGAGATTACAGTCAAATATCAATAAATATTTTGTGTTTCAATTGATCAACATCCCAATTGGTATTTTCTAGGGCAGGCTACTGCAATTGCCAATATGAGTCTTCTAAATGTATACAGGCTGGTGACTGTACCCAGTGGCGTAGGTTTTGTTTGAACATTGGGGGAGACACATTAAGTGGGGGGTCCGGGGGTCGTCCCCCAGGAGATTTTGAGCATCAAACACATCATTTCTGGTGAATTTTCATGTCTTTGTTTATGTAAAGGAAAACACAAAATTCAAGCTCCAGGTGACAATTAAAAATATAATGGAATATAATGCAGTAAGGCTCCCAGGCATTCTGTAATACTTTCAAATATTTATTATCCTGTAGATAAACTTTTCTCATTTAATATTTTCCCTGCTGAGTCAACACACATATAGGAATAATTTACTCTTCTCTCCTTTAGTATCTTTTGTTTGGGGAAATAACCTCTTTAAATGTGCATGTGGAACCTATTTATGTCAATGATAAATTAATTAATTTGAATTAATTTATAAACCCCTGGACTTTAATAGCTCATATGTGTTTCAGCAAGATTTCCTGTTCAAAACGTTCTGCCCATTCAAAACATATCACACATATCTGTGTTTTGGGATGATTTTTACGAATCATGTACATCTCAACTATGTTATTGAAGCTAACTGAAAACAAGAATACAACACATTTTGGCCATAACCGATTAAAACGTTGATCAAATCTATTAGAGAATGAGACCTTGTTAGCTTCTTTCATGTTTTTATTAGGGGGGACAGCGACTGTTCAAAAACAACAATCGTAAACTCCTAAAGAGGTTAGCATAGATGCTACTATAGCATCAGTTATATCTGAACTAGAGAGCATTTATTCATTGAAAGAAGAGCAAAGAACAGCACTGAAGGCTTCTTTTTTTTTTTTTTTTTTTTTCTTCGTGTTTTCATGTTTTTGCTCTCCTACTCAGTCATATGGTTCATTGATCTGATTGGTTGAAGTTAGCCTGTGATAGACAGATGGTTCATCCAATCACCTGGTGTGCCTGCCCTTTTCCAAACAGTTTCCAAGGATGAATTCCCAGATGGTTCTGTGTAACAAACCATCTGGCGCGTATCAGTTTATCAGGTTACGTATCCCCGCGCCCCCACGAAATCTACGCCTATGACTGTACCTCTTTAATACGCTTCTTCAAAACCTCAACACACAGCTCTGGAGGTGGAGGAAACAGGCTGATTTGTTTCGCCTTTGACAATTCTGTTAATACTAAATCCTTCACCTCTGGGTTATCTGCTGTCACTGTAAAAAGCAGAAGACATGAAATATGAAGTAAAATAAGATAGCTAAGATAAGATGCAGTAAGATTTACTTTATTAATCCCAGACAGGAAAACCACAGAAAATACAGGACAGAATTGGGATTAAAAATAGATCAAACTAATTTAATAAGAATAAAAGCTAAAACAAAATCTTTATGAGTCATAGATCATAAATTCTATTATTGTGCAAAAACCTGAGGTTGTGTTTGCATACATCTGTGTATGTATGTGACAACATTAGGGTGGTGACCTATAATAAAACAGCATATTAATAAAAATAAGATGACATGAAACAACTCACCCACACAAGTCACTCATCAATTCAGTATAGCTTACCCACATCCTGTTGGCCATCTTGGTTCATTTTCAACTGTATTTTCTCCACAGCTGTCCGAACGGCATCCTGTTTGATTTTGTCGAGCCTGTCCTGCTCCAGTGTGGCCAGGTGCGGCTGCAGCAGCGCCTCAACGTCCACCACCGTGGCTCCATAGCGCTGGGCCAGAAGGCCACACAGGGTGCTCTTCCCCGACAGTGGAGGCCCCACCACGGACACCTTACAGGGAGGGCTTGGCATCGGAGGAAGCAGGTACCGCCGAGGGTTCACCAAAAACTTACGGTAGGCCTCCTGGGATGACAGGACATATACCTTGTCCTGGAATCTGTTAAGCGGATCCATGTGGGAAGTAAACAAGTGAACGTTTTTTCCTATTTTTTCTCAATTTTGGTTCTGTGCCACACTCACCCCACACAAAACTGATGCTTGCCCTGAATGATGCTGCCCTCTTTTAGAGCTACGGGACAGATCGTGCCCCAGCGACTCCGTCTCCACCTGAAACCCGGAGCCACGGTCTTAGAGGAGGACGTGGCTCTCAACAGATCCTCCTGTAAAGATGCCTTGAGAAAATGAGGAGTGTCCTTTTATGAGCACACACTTCTGCATATATTGTATGTGGTCATGAGAGAAACATTGATTGCATATTGAACTGTTTGGGGGTTAGAGAGCATTAGGCCACTCGCCATCTGATGAAACATGTTTTCGTTTGAATGAGGCCAACGAGCCACTCAATTTTCTATGTGTCTCAAGTTTTCTGATGACTATGTATAAACAAGTAAAGGCCAAATTATACTTCTGCGTAGACCCCCAGCATCGGTCACTGAGGCTGAACAGCGCATTCTCAAAACCAAGACTATGACGTCCTCATTCAATCTCAAATGTTCAGCACAGTCTTTATAAGGCAAGAGCTTACGGTTTCATTAGGGAGAGACTCCTCCTCGTCAGCTTGACTCAGGGGAACAGGAACTGAGGCACGTTTCAATGCCATTGATTCCAGACGAGACATAACACACTGGAGACACAAAGCCATGGACAAAATGGCATTGACGCAAGCAAAATAGAGTGAATAATTAAACTAACTTATTTTAATAACATAAATGTGTAGAAGGGCCTTGCCATGTAAAGCTCATCATGGCTTTTGTTTCCATCCAGTTCAAACAAGTAGAGAGGATTGTGGTCAGCCAAGTAGTCCTAGGAGATTACCGATAGATTACCGAAAGATTTGTACCAATACACAAAACAAAATGAGTATTGCAATTGAGTCCTCATTTAACTTAATGCTAGACTTTGTCATCAGCTGTATGTGTATGATTCCATCCAATTTCAAATGTGAATAGATTTCAACAGATTTACACCGGTGTATGAAACTTACCTCCAGGGGTCTCAGAACGGTGTTTTTGTACAAGTTGATCCTGTGAGATGATTTCCCTGCAAGGTTCTCTTGTGTTCGGACCATCTGGTCATCCTTCTGAAGTACCTTCTCCTCCTCCTCTCCCTCGACAAAAAAAAATATTTTGTGATATTTTTGTCTCGATTCTTTCTGCTTCTCTTACTTTCTTTCTTTTAATTCAACAAATAATATGTATAAAATCACACGCTGTGTTTAAATGTGGTTCTCTCATGAATCAGACCTGCTCAGCTTCACCATGATCCTCCTCTTCCAGCGGACTCTGCACTCTGCTCTCTTGGTCTGTGTTTGACTGCTCTGGTCTGAGACACATCTGGCCCGTTGCTGGATGCTGCCTCACACTTGACAGCCTCTGGATCAGGTCCTTGTCTGGACACTAAGTACATAGACAGTTAATGCATTAGCAGTACCATGTGGGAACATTGAACTAGCAGATATCCTATAGGGATAGTTTGAATGTTTTGAAGTGGGGTTGTATGAGGTACTTATCTAGAGTCAGTGTATTACCTACGGTAGGAGGTACTTATATAGAGTCAGTGTATTACCTACAGTATGAGATACTTATCTAGAGTCACTGTATTACCGTCCTACAGTAGAAGGTACTTATCTAGAGTCAGTGTATTACTACAGTAGGAGGTACTTATCTAGATTCAGTGTATTACTACAGTATTAGGTACTTATCTAGAGTCAGTGTATTACTACAGTAGAAGGTACTTATCTAGAGTCAGTGTATTTCCTACAGTAGAATGTACTTATCTAGAGTCAGTGTATTATCTACAGTAGAAGGTACTTATCTAGAGTCAGTGTATTACTACAGTAGGAGGTACTTATCTAGAGTCAGTGTATTACTACAGTAGAAGGTACTTATCTAGAGTCAGTGTATTACCTACAGTAGAAGGTACTTATCTAGAGTCAGTGTATTACCTACAGTATGAGGTACTTATTTAGAGTCAGTGTATTACCTACAGTAGAAGGTACTTATCTAGAGTAAATGTATTACCTACAGTAGAAGGTACTTATCTAGAGTCAGTGTATTACCTACAGTAGAAGGTACTTATCTAGAGTCAGTGTATTACCTACAGTAGAAGGTACTTATCTAGAGTCAGTGTATTACCTACAGTAGAAGGTACCAGGGGCGGATGGCGATTTGGGCGATGCACTACCAACTGGGAGAAAGAGGATTTTTTTTCTAACAAATTCTATCACAGCAAAAGTAGTTTTCAGTGTTCTAGACATATTATCTGTCATTGTCCAATCAGAATCGTCAGATTCAAATCGCGTCTCAAATGGTTCCGCCTCTCTGGGCAAATTCATTGACATGGAAAATCGCCCAAGCATTCTCCCATTGACTCTCATGTTAAAACTTTTTTTTTTTTCGGAAAATGAGCCTTCAATGCATTTTCAATGAGGATTTGGGACTTGCCCTAACGCGCTTGCGTCATACGTAACTGAGCAAAGAGAGCGAGGGGATATCTTCGATCAAGTCACTTGCTACTTTCAAGATGGCTGCTAATGTCTGCAATTCCGTTGCGTCTCTGAAAGAAGTTCCTTTTAGTTGACGTTATGCCTTCATTTTGTCTTGAACAACCACACATAAAAGGTTGCACATATTATATTGATATTTTATCATATTTGTCTAAATGCATACTTGACTGTAGATAGATTTATGAGTGAAGTTACCAACACAATAGATTGACCTTAACATACTCACCCATTTTAGAATCACATTCTCTCTCTCTCTCTTTCTCACAAACACACTGTGGAGGGTGTATGTGGAGTGTGTGTTGTTGATGGCTGGTTTACAGCCTCACCTGGCAGGATAAACCAGCCGTCAACACACACACTCGAGAAGGAGCCACAGTCATAGAAGCTTGTACCATCAGCTCAGCAATACCACCTGCTCTCCAATAAATATACTTGCAAATAACATCTACCCGTGCCCCAACGAAAGCCACTTAGGTGGCGTGTGGCAGGAGTAACCCTGCCACACTGGCACCCAATGTGGGGCTCCTCCGACCAGGAAGGGACACGGAAGGGCTGCCCAAAACTGCACTGGAGCCACCAGCCGCGGCAGAGGACAGCCACCTCAACACCAGCTCCTGAACGGCAGCGATGGCCAGCGGAGGAGCGGGAGGCAGCGCAGCTACCACCACCGGCACCGTCTGCTGCTAGCCTCCCCCGGATCCAGCATGGAGCAGCCCAGGCCAGCCGCCCCTCTGCCAGGGGACCAGGAGTCCAAGGCCCCATGCTCCAGGAGGAGTTGGGGGGATCATGCCTCGTCGCCCTGGTGGAGGGGGGGACCTACGGAGGGCTGTTCCAGGCCCTCCGAGGAGCTACCTCCGCGGCCCAGCTTTCGGGCCTCCCTCCGAGCCCATCCAGCCAGCCCCTGTAACCAGCCAGCCCAAGGACACCTCCGCCAGTCGAGGCAGCAGCCCCAGGCCTCCGGTCTCCGGGATGGAGGGGGAGGGTGGGGTTGGCGTGTGACACTGTGGAGGTGTGGAGGTAGTGGGGTTTGGGGGGTTGTGTTTATATTTTTTTTGTATGGCAACCCTGTAAAGAGTCCAGTTTTTTTGTAGGTATGGTAACCCTGTTGAGAGTCCAGTGTGTTTTTTTTCTTTCTTCTGTTTGCTTGGATGGGGGATGGGTGGGGGGGGGGGAGTAGGCTGAGGCTCAATTTGGTGTTGGGGATATGTGGAGGTTCTATTTCATCCTTACTGACCGCCAGAGGCGGTGCTTAAAGCACTGGATATATCCACCTCGCGCATGCGCATTTCGAGTACCTAATACCAACATAGTCACCTGTGACCCCCACGTGACACCGGGAAGGCTATAACTTCCGGTGTCGTTAGAGGATCTGTTCCTTTTCATCTTCTCGCTAAGGCGCATGTACCGCTGGAAAAGGATTGCATTGCAAAAAAGTTTGTTGATTCAAGCAAGCCACGTGCAGCCTCGCGACAACGGTCGGAGCTGCGGACAGTCCGTCCTCCAGAGGCTGTGGCTTACCGGGCTACACCCGAAGAGGAGACAGGTAGGTGGCCGACGCTTGTTGGTGAAGGCAGTGTGTTCGCTCCCGCTCCCAGCACGCGTGGGCCCCACTGCTCCCTTATTATCTGTTTCTAACCATCTAATTTTCAGAACTTACCGGTGGAGACAGCGCTCTCGCCTCACTCCCGGTAATGTTTAAATTTGGTTTGGTTTTGTTTCTTCCGTTTAGCAGCAGCGCTTACGCTCAAGCTTATTATTATTGGTCGTACTGGTGAAGGCAGTGTTCTCGCTCCCGCTCCCAGTAACGCTGCCTTGTTTTGGTTTTTCTGTTTACTTTTAGCAGCAGCGCTCACGCTCAGGCTAATTGTTTTCCGGTCACTGGGAAGGGCTCCAGGTGACGTGGACGGTGGGGTGCCCCGCAATGACCCACTTATGTGCCGCCTGCGCGGCTCCCCTAGAGCCGGAGGACGGCCATGATAACTGCCCCCCTTGCCTCGGTCTCGAGCATCTGAGGGAGGGCCTCACTGACAGTGCCTGCATGAACTGCAGGCCCCTGCCGTGGGCACTCAGGCTGGATAGGCTAGCAGAGGTGGAGCAACGGGCGATAGCAGGCGACCCCTCTCTCTTGACGGGGCTCCCCCAAAATCTGCCCGGTCGCTCTCGGCCCCGGCACGGCGGAGCGGCGGCTAAGGGTGTCCCCCCCAGAAAGAAGGCGAGGGGCGAGCTGTCCTCCAAGGTGGACCAATTAGCAGCAGACATGGAGCACATGAAGTCGCTCCTCCTGGCTCTTCAACCTGGGACTGGTCGGGGGCAGGCTGGATTACAGCCTGACCCTCCCTTGGAGGATGGGCCGCCATTGGACGACGCCCTGTCGCTCGCGGCTTCGGCTAGCTTCTTTAATGAAGCTAGCATGGAGGACGACGCCTCCCACACACTGGGAGAGGCCTCCTGCTCCTCTGCTCAGGGCTCTCTGCAGGGTGCAGCGGACATGTCCATGGCGGGCATTATGCGCGGGGCTCTGGCTCGCCTGGGGCTCGATGCCCCGCAGACGGACCCGGGTCAGACCAGCGCTTTCTTTAGGTGCAACCCTGCTCCGGCCACCTTCACCGTTCCCCCTTCAGAGGAGTATGTGAAGGAGCTCCACGCGTGTTGGAGGGACTCCAGGGCCCTTTCCCACTCCACCACGGATGCCCGGACCTTGGCTGCCATGCAGGATGCGGCACAGGTGGGGCTGGGCCGTATGCCGCCGGTTGAGCCGGCCATTGCATCCCTCATCTTGGCCCCTGATGAGGCCCTGAGGCCGGATGCCAGGTGTCCCTGGCCGCAGTGCAGGGTCACGGACGACCTTCTGACTAAGGCCTACGACTCGGCAGCACGCATGGGCCGCATTGGCAATTCCCTCTCCCACCTGCTGCTGGGCCTCTCAACCTCCCTGCAGCAGGCTCAGGTCGAGCCGTCTCTGCAGACTCTGAGCGATGCCTCACTGCAGGCTTTTGCCCTCATGGCAAGGGAGTTGGGGCGCACAATGTCCACCCTTGTCCAGACTCGCCGCCAAGTTTGGCTGGCTCAATCACCCCTGACGGAGACCTGCAGGAAGGTCCTCCCTGCGGTGCCAGTGGAACCAGGGGAGCTGTTTGGGGCAGCTGCCCTGGAGGCACTAGAGAGGGCTGCCCGGGCAAGGCAGACCAGACAGGAGCTATCTGGGCTCCACAGGAGCATGTCCGCTCCTAGCAGGCCTAGGGGCCCCGTGGCTACTCCCCAGCGGCGCTCCCAGCCTGACTACCCTGGTGGCCTACGGAGGTCTCAGAGGCCGGTCCAACAGCCCGCGGAGGGGTTTCGGGCCCCCGAGCGCCCACCCCCTTGGCAGCCGCGTGCCGCACGGCCTAACCAACGCCCCCCCAGAGTCTCAAGAGGCCGGGGGGGCGGGCGCTAGGCCCACGGGGTCGGTCGTCGGCTGTTTTTCCCAGCAGCAGCTCAGTTACTGGGCTGCCTGTACTTCAGACCCTTGGGTAGTGTCCACCTTAACCCAAGGGTACGAATTGCAGTTCCGACGCCGGCCCCTAGCCTGCAGCCGGGTCAAAATGACTGTCGTCAGCGACCCGGCGAAGGCCTTAGCTCTGAGCCAGGAGTTGTCCGCCCTCCTGGCCAAGGGAGCCATCGAGCCAGTGGATCCTCTGCTCCACCCCAGAGGTTTCTACTCGAGGTACTTCCTCGTGGCAAAAAAAGATGGCGGATTCCGTCCCATTCTCGACCTGAGGGGACTCAACAAGTTCCTGAAGGTACTACCTTTTCACATGCTCACCGCATCAGACACACTGCGGGTGGTGGCCAGGGGCGAATGGTTCACCACCGTAGACTTGAAGGACGCATACTTCCACGTCCCGATTACATCGCACCATCAGTGCTTCCTGAGGTTTGCCTTTCGCGGCCGGCACTTCCAGTTCAGGGTACTTCCCTTCGGCCTCTCCCTCTCTCCGAGGGTATTCACCAGGGTTGTTGCGGCAGCTCTCGCACCCCTGCAAAGGCAGGGCATGAAGGTCCTGCCATATCTGGACGACTGGCTGGTCTGCGCACCGTCCCAGTCTCAGGTGGCTGGGGATACGGCTCGGCTGCTTCAGCACACGGCCCGGCTGGGCCTGACAGTGAATTTGCTGAAGAGCCACCTGGACCCATCTCAGCAGGTCACATACCTGGGGATGGTTCTCGACTCAGACGCCATGAGGGCCTCTCTGTCACCACGGCGGGTGGACGACATCCTCCTCCGCCTCCCCCTCTTCGAGTGTGGCAGGATGGTGCCGTTCATTCTCTTCCTCCAGCTCCTGGGCAAACTTACAGCTGCCTCAGCTGTGGTGCCTCTCGGCTTGCTGTCCCTGCGGTGCAACTGGCACTGAACCACTTTCTGCCTCAGCTGGAAGGCAAACACGTGCTGGTCCGATCAGACAACAAGTCCACCGTTGCCCAGATCAACCACCAAGGGGGCACTCGGTCTGCACGGCTACTCCGGGTATCTCGGAGCCTGCTGACCTGGGCGTATCCCCGCCTGGCCAGCGTGCGGGCAGTCTTCATCCCAGGCGACCGGAACCAGGTCGCGGACTTCCTGTCGCGACAGAAGCCCCCACCGGGGGAGTGGCGGCTTCACCCGGAGGTGGTGGAGAGGATATGGGGTCTCTTTGGCAGGGCGGAAGTGGACCTCTTTGCCTCAGAGGAATCCGCTCACTGCCCCCTCTGGTTCTCCTGGACGGAGGTGACCAGTCCCCTCGGACAGGACGCCTTGGCTCACGACTGGCCAATGAGTCCTCTGTACGCCTTCCCACCACTGCCGCTGATTCTTCCCACACTTCAGAGGGTGCTCCTGCGGGGTCACAGGCTACTTCTGGTGGCCCCCTGTTGGCCAGGGAGACTCTGGTTTCCACTGCTGCGCAGGCTCTGCTGCAGCTCTCCGTGGCGCCTCCCAGACAGGAAGGACCTCCTGTCACAACTGGGGGGTCGAATTTGGCACCCAGACCCCCGCCGCCTCCAGCTCTGGGTGTGGCCACTGCAGGGCTCGACCCACTGCTGAGCTTCTGTACGGCGTCTGTCAGGAACACTATCCTGAACGCCAGGGCACCATCCACTAGGGCACAGTACGAGAACAGATGGAAGCTGTTCTCCGACTGGTGTAACGGGAAGGCAGCGGACCCAGTACGCTGCCCCGTGGCCATCGTGCTGGAGTTCCTGCAGTCCCTCCTCGATAGTGGTCGCTCCCACTCCACCCTGAGGGTCTATGTGGCTGCTATTTCTTCCCGGCATGAAGGGGTCGACGGAGCCACGGTGGGGTGCCACAGGCTGGTGTCCCTCTTCCTTAGAGGGGCTCTGCGGCTGCGTCCCCCTAGGACCCTGAGAGCCCCAGCATGGGACCTGCCGCTGGTGTTGGAGGCCATGTCGTTACCGCCATTTGAGCCCTTGACCCAGGTAGGGTTAAAGTGGCTGTCCATGAAGGTGGCTTTCCTGCTTGCCATTACATCCGCAAAGCGGGTCGGGGAGTTGCAGGCGCTATCTGTGGCAGAGACGTGCCTGCGGTGGAACCCTGATGGCTCAGGGGTAGTCCTATGGCCGAATGTGGCTTTTCTACCCAAGGTGCTTTCACGCACCCATCTCAACCAGCCTATCCGGCTCGCTCGCTTCGACTCCCCATCTGAGGAGGGTAGATCTGAGCTGCTCTGCCCAGTACGGGCGCTTAGGGCCTACATTGCTGCTACTGCCGGCATCAGACAGTCAGAGCAATTGTTTGTGTGTCACGGCGGCCCTAACAGGGGTTGTGCTCTGTCGAAACAGCGACTGTCCCATTGGGTCGTCGACGCCATCACGCACGCCTATGGGGCCAGTGGCCGCCCCCCACCATCCGGGGTGAGGTGCCACTCCACCAGAAGCGTTGCAACCTCATGGGCTGCACTAGGAGGGGTGACCCTGGAGGCTATCTGTGCTGCAGCATCATGGGCAACGCCTGGCACTTTCACACGGTTTTATCGTGTCAACGTCGCCGACCACTGTCCAATGGCGGCGGTCCTACGGCCAAGCTCGGCTGACTCCAAGGAGTGAGGTGGGTGTTGGCTTCTTTGTGACATTGTTGGTATGGTCATCCAGTGCTTTAAGCACCGCCTCTGGCGGTCAGTAAGGATGAAATAGAACGAGAGTTACGGATGTAACTACGGTTCTATGAATCCTGGATGACCGCCAGAGTGTCTAGTCACTCAGAATCCTTGTGTTTTCGCGAGAAGATTCTGGGAACAGATCCTCTAACGACACCGGAAGTTATAGCCTTCCCGGTGTCACGTGGGGGTCACAGGTGACTATGTTGGTATTAGGTACTCGAAATGCGCATGCGCGAGGTGGATATATCCAGTGCTTTAAGCACCGCCTCTGGCGGTCATCCAGGATTCATAGAACCGTAGTTACATCCGTAACTCTCGGTGTATGTGGAGTGTGTGTTGTTGATAGCTGGTGTACAGTCTCACCTGGCCTGAGTCAGAATGATTGGACTCTGGCTGGGTGGGGCTGCACACCTGTGGTGCATGAGCAATCATGGCACCCAGGATAAACCAGCTATCACCACACACACTCAAGAAGGAGCCACAGTCATGGCAGCTTGGAACATCAGCTCAGCAATACCACCTGCTCTCCGATAAATATACTTGCAAATAACATCTACCCGTGTCCTGTGTCGGAGGGCCTCAAGGAAAGCCACTTAGGTGGCGTGTGGCAGGAGTAACCCTGCCACACGCACAGACACAGACAGAGAGAGAATGTTAACTTGTGTATAATTCCCAATTATTGATATATTTGCACTTTTAATCTTGCTGAATTCTACAAGGCAAATAAAGTAAGTTAAAACTTAGTTCCCCGGCCCCATTCGTCTTTGTAAGGGAATGTTCTATTTTGTCTTTATTATTTTGTCAGAATGCACCAGAATGCTTTATGTGAAAATCACAAAAAAATCTTCTGGGGGACGATGCCCCCAGACCCCCATACAGGGGTTTGGTTTACGAACTTTCAGCCCCCCGAAAATAAAATTCACCAGCCGCCACTGGAAGGTACTTATCTAGAGTCAGTGTATTAGCTACAGTAGAAGGCGGTCGGCGCGCCCCCAGTTTGGAGAAGCAGACAGCTGTACCAGCACACACTGCCTTCTACTGTAGTTACACTCAGTACGTTTACATGACACTCAAGAAAGTCGACATATTGGCTTAGTCCAATATGATTCGAATCAACTTACTCAGTCAGTACGTTTACATGCACAGATTATTTCGATTAAAGCCATAGCTCGTCTATGCTCCGCAATTGGACAACTGCAATTGTCCGCGTATACATGGCGGCGAGTAAATCGATTCATTGGCCGAAGCGTGTCATGCCCCGGTACGATAGGTGGCGCTGTGCCCATTTCAACTAGTGGTAATAGAGCCACCGGTTGACCTCTTTACGTCACCAGCAACAACAAACTCATTCAAGAAATATGTTTTCAGTAGACAGCTGTCAGTTCACTTCGGGTCCATATCATTTCTCCGACCTCTCGGTCGTATGCCGACTCCTCTGCTGCTCTGCCGGCGGAGCAGTCCGCATACGACCGAGAGGAACAATGGAGCGTCAATGGAGAAATGATATGGACCCGAAGTGAACTGACAGCTGTCTGCTGAAACATCGCTTTCTCCTCCATGTCGCGTTTCAATCTGGACTTCAGAGAGTCAAAGCCAAAGTTAATTTCCCCCAATTCCTTTTCCCCATGGGCGAGATAAACCCGACTAGGAGTCTTTACTTGTTGTGTACCAGAGAGTCGGAGAACCCGACGCAGTCTGTAAGATTCATAATATCAGAGAATACCGCCGTCAGTTCGGCCGCGGCGCAATGAATGAATAAAGATCGTAGTTATTTTACAACCTCGTTGATGAGCAACATTTAGAAAAACATGGACTTTTAATTCAGCCTTGGGTTAAATCGAAGCGTAGTGTGTACTGAATGCACGTTGATGATGATACACTCCTTATAGGGGGTAACTACATTGGCACGGCACCGGCTTCCTCCATCTTCTGCGCCAGCTTTTTAAATAAATTGCTGACCCAAAGTTAGTTGACAGCTGTCTGCTGAAAACATATTTCTCCCACCAGAACAGCCCTGAATGAATGAATAAAGATCGTAAACACGTCGGGAGAAAACATTTATTTTGACAGATGTGCCCGAAGTTACTACTTTACAACCTCGTTGATGACCCACATTGAGAAAAACATGTACTTTTAATTCAGCCTTGGGTGAAATCGAAGCGTAGTGTCCATGTGCTTCCACCTTTAATTAATGCCATGCCCGCTCCCGCGGCCGGGACACAATTCGTATCTAGGGGGTAACTACATTCACCGGCTTCCTCCATCTTCTGCGCCACCTTTTTAAATAAATCGCCGTTTCTCGTTATCCCTTATCCGACGGCGGCGACAACAACAACAACACGACTATCGTCTCTTTCTACTTCCGGCTCACGGCCCCGGGAAGAGATCTCGAGCATGTGCAGAACGCAATTCAACGCATAAGCCAATTCGATTGGCTACATGCACGCTTAGCTCGACTATGAATCGCATAATCTAGGGGTCTTAACTCGACAATGAGTAAGTCGATTCGAATCGATTATAGCTCGACTAAGGTGTATACATGCATCTTAGTAATCCAATCATAGTTGGACTAAGCCAATAAGTCGACTTTCTTGAGTGTCATGTAAACGTACTGAGTGTCGAGTTAAGACCCCTAGATTATGCGATTCATAGTCGAGCTAAGCGTGCATGTAGCCAATCGAATTGGACTATGCGTTGAATCGCGTTCTGCGCATGCTCGAGATCTCTTCCCGGGGCGCGATATTACGAATCCCACGCTTTCTCGAATGAGTTTGTTGTTGCTGGTGACGTAAAGGGGTCAACCGGTGGCTCTATTACCACTAGTTGAAATGGGCACAGCGCCACCTATCGTACCGGGGCATTACACGCTTCGGCCAATGAATCGATTTACTCACCGCCATGTATACGCGGACAATTGCAGTTGTCCAATTGCGGAGCATAGACAAGCTATGGCTTTAATCGAAATAATCTGTGCATGTAAACGTACTGACTGACTCTAGTTAAGTACCTCATACAACCCCATTTCAAAAAATCTGAACTATCCCTTTAAGCTTTACAATTAAATTGCATTGTATGGATTCTGAGAGTGAAAGGAAGTTATGTAGACCCAAGCAAAAGCATTGCATTTGCAAGAGCCGTTGAAAACTATGAAAGAGATTTGTTTCTCATGTTAACAAAATTAAACATTCATGAAAGATTTGCCATGCAATACTAGATAGGAATCCAAGTAAAGTGTATGAGCTTGTCTTGTCTATGTATCTTGGAAGTATAACTGTGTAGGTTTGGCTGAAATTTTTCTTTTTTATTTGTTTTTACCATCTGTGTGATTTAAAATGCAGTGGGTACATGTACACTATGACCAAATATAATGTGTAGGAGAAGGAGACCTTTATGTTAATGATGACGTCCGGTGGTAGCATGAGGTTTCTGATCAGCTCTATCTGGTCATGTATCTTCAGACACTCCTCCGACATGGAGGGAAGGCAGCTCAACACATACCCTACACCACAAAATGATGGATAATTCATAAGTAAGGCAAGGCAAGACGTTTATTTATATAGCAGCACCATTCAAATACAAGGCCATTCATAGTGCTACAAAGGAAAATATTAAAGTAAATTCAAATACGATCACCTTATTGTGGCTTCTATATTATTTTCCTTTTTCCCCACAATGCAATTACTGCTATGTGCAGAATTATACACATTAAGATATCACAGCTTTACTGTTGACTATTGTTTGTTTGGATATGCTTTAGTGGAGTTACCGTAGTGTTGGACATCTGATGATTTGAGCCTGTCTATAATGAGCTGGAGCACCAGAGCTTCAGGAATACTTCTTCCTTCAACTAAGATCTCTGTGAGCTGAATTTGGACCAACCACAGAACCAATGAATTAGCAGAGAGTAGTAGCCTACATTCAGATGCTGTACAGCAGAGAGAGAATGATGCTTACCTCCACGCCCTCTTTTGTTTGATCTTTGATGTGTTTGTTGATCAATTCTGTATCTATAACAGCATAATGTTTTAGAAATGCATACAACTTTGTTCTATTTTATGTGCAAAGACATACTTGACATACTTATGTGCTAAAAAAATACTTGCCATCAATCCAGATACACTTCCACGACTCTGATAACTTTTTGGCCAAGGTGGATTTACCTACACCCTGATACAAAATAAGATATAGCATAGTCTATAGCTTTCTACAGTAGGCTATATCGATGAGCTGTACAATTATTGTTCATGTGACTCCTGTTGTTTTCACGCAAGATAGAGAATGAGATCGAGTGTGTGTGTGTGCGTGCGTGTGTGTGTGTTTTACCGGCTTTCCAACAATAATAAAGCAAGTAGGTTTAGCAAGAAGCACCACTCTCTCAGCTTCATCTTCAATTAAGTTGTCCACCAATGGGTCCATTTTAGCTATCTAGACAGATAATGCATTTAAATTAGACATGGAGCAAATTGGTATTAAAGTAATTGGTTCGATAATAACAAATAATGTTGGAACATATAGAAAGCTGTGTGCCTTTATAAAACTACTCACCGTTATTTCTCATAATTTAGGAAAGCCTCAGAGAACATTTGGTGGTACAGTGTTACCAAGAATTGCAGAAAGCACTAACCTGTGGCCGACTCAATGCGTACGGTAACCATAGTAACCAGAAAACTTAGGGGTATTTGCCGTTAGTGGGTTTACACGATTCTTGTTGAACATATTTGTCAATAAGCTGTCAGGCCAGGAAAATTAAACTGGGCTAACATCCATGATCGTAACAACGATGGATTCGCTTTTATTATTACATAATTGTTTGAGAATCGCTTTTAGACACTGGGGTTTGGACCGCGCGACTGCCCGTATCAGCTGAAAAAGCAGGAAGTACAAGCGGTGACAGTCACCTGACAGAAACACATCCAACATAGGCATCTCTAGAGCGCGTGTCTGTTAACATGCTTACAAATACCAAGTATTTTCTATTCTAATCTTGCGAAGTTCAATGTTGTACTTTTTCCAGAGGAAAAGCATGTGTAAATGTGTGTAGATAACGCATAGCTCTAATTATAAGCAGCCTAGCTAACGCAAAGAGGAAACATGTCGTGCTGTTCCTGAATCAGATACATTTCATTTATTTTCTCCAAAATATTGATCATGCCTCAGTCGTCGGCTCTCATCAGTGGTGTCCAGAGCTTGATTTTGTACGAGACAAGAGCCGTAAGTTGAATGCCGATTATGCTAAAATTAAGGCAATCCGACTGAATGTGTTGTATTATTACATGAAAAAAGAAACATTTAGACAGCTTTTCGCTTGCCGATGACTGTCCGTCGTTGTGTCTGACAATGTGTACTGTGTTTGGCGTGAGTGCAGGTAGCAATTCTCTGGATGAAATCACTAGATGGCAGCACAATAACATTCTGGATCTATGGTGTCCTAATCTTCTCAAACATTATTGATTATGTGCATGAGGGCAATAATGACAGCTTTAGAACAAAGACTGCGTCAAATACCCTTGTCATGTGCTTACTCCATTCGTGCTTTATATTACTGCAATGTACCCCTCCTAGATTACGGTAATATTTACTTTCACAATGAATGTTGATGATTTTTTTAAATGTATATATTTAAAGAGTTACATTGCTCATCGTCATTACTCCAAATAAACCACTGGGAAACTCATGAGAGAAATAAGCACAAAGTCAAGATCATGCTATTGGACTAGTCACTGGACTCTTCCTTGGCCATCGTATTTAACTGCTCAGAAGTCTCTAAAGTGGCACTGTGGAACGGAACAAAATAGTCTCGATGGTTTCATACTGCATTGATACAATGTGTTCCAGCTTTGACACCCCACGGTGGATAGAAAATCTTCAGCCACAAAAGAAGGAAAGGAGATAGAGGGATGAAAAAGGCAGTCTAATCCAATAGCTGTTTTGTCTGCATGTTATCCTCAGGATTAGCTACCCTATTCTATTACAGATACATAAAGCAGTTTACATAGTGCACACTTTGTTAGTGACATCAAATTTGACATCTCCATGGTTTATTGTGATGGAAAAAAGATGTCACAACTCAAAATGTGCCGTGTAAAATTCTGACACATTCTGCACCTGTACTGTACGTTCCTTATTCAAATCATTCCACATTCACTAAAGGTGTGGACTTGAGTTGTCCCTTAAGTTGAGACTCCTGCTCATGGCAAATAAACCGTGCTATATCAGCTTTCAAAAACATGACCTTTCAAGCTAAATCAGTGGTTCCCAATCTTTTTTCCTTTGAGCCCCCCAACTAATATATGAGAAAATCTGAGCCCCCTCTAAAATTCTTGTCGGAAAAAATAAATATGTCATCAACTGTTGTAAATATGAATTCTGTGTAATCTGTAATTCCAATCATACCAACACACATGCTGTGTAATCCTCATCATTGTTTTTCCTTTTTATATTTGTTGCATTACCCTAACCCTAACAATAATTATGTCATTATAATTATAATAGTTATAATCCTAAAAATAAAAATGTATGGTTCATTTTTGCATTTGTTCCATGAAATATTCTTTATTCTGGGGTTGTGGTATGACTTTGTATGTATATCGAATAGTTTGGACTCGGAGATGCTGACTATGAGCTTCTCCATCTTTATATCATTGGGATGTGTAGATCCTGTTGCTTCTAGTATGTCATACAAAGCTGTAATGTGATTGGACGTGCTTTAAAAGGTCAGCGGTCAAAGGGATTTCTTCCATAAATCTTTGAGAATTGTACGAGAAAAAGTATTTTCTTTTTGTTTTGTTGGATTTTTAGAATTGCTATATTTATTGATTTATACCATTTTAGAATGTAGCCATCTTTTCTTTTTAAATTTGAGGGTTCCGATCTCTGGTGCCCCCTTAGTGGGGCCCGGACCCCAGGTTAGGAATGACTGAGCTAAATGACTTTTTGAGTAATCATTACATGTTGTCTTTGTTATACAGGATTGTTGGAACACTTTTTGAAATGTTTTTTTTATTATTGTTATTATTATTTTATTTAATTTTTCAATGTTTCTCAGCGGTATTTCGTGGTCGGAAGCAATCAGGCCCAAACCAAACACCGCGTGCTGAAGATCGACCGTACCGAACCCAAGGATCTGGTGATCATCGACGACAAGGTAATGGACATGCACATGCGTGGTAACTGCACCACTATGGTTTGAGTAGTACAGTGCTCAGCCCCTTATGTAATACAGTTACAGTACAGCCCAGAGGAAACATTTTACAATCACTCATACACTAGACAAAGTGTGTTGTTGGTGGTGACAGCTGAGCTGATGAGAGTTGAATACACCTCCCTTGCTTCTCCAACACTCGTTACCACAAATCCACCAGCCCCAGAGTTAATTTGATTTTGATGCGGTCATTGGTGATTATGATGGGTGGATTCATCATCATCCCCCTTTCAGTTTCAACACTGTATGCATTCAGAGAGGGGTTAATTATTTTCTATTGGATTGACTTGAATGGCTTTGTCATTAAAGTCAAAGTTAAGGATGAAGATATAAACCTTCATCTTTATCTTTGTTGTGAACAAATCAGAAGAAAGCATATAAACTAGAAAAAGTAGGAGTTCAGAAGAAATTGTGGTGTGAAGTTGGCTGCAAATACATTTTTTATTTTATTCAAATTACCTTGTATATTGGAAATGTACGTGAAGTGAAGTGAGTGACGTGAAGTAGTGCTGTAGTTTTATGGTTGCTGCTAGGGTGTTATATGTTGCTTCTTGGGTGTTTTGGACAGTTGCTAAGGTGTTCTGCACAGTTGCTACTAGTGTTCTGGATGGTTGCTAGCGTGTTCTTGTTGGTTTGCTGAGGTGTTCTAGGTGGTTTCTATGGTGTTATCATAATCTATACATACTAAGTGTTGAGTCATATCATATTGGATAGTAAGGTAGTAAGTAATGGTCGAATTATTGTTGTAGTATAAAGGAGGAGTTGAGTATGGAAGTTTGGGAAGAATATTAATAGTCTAGTGAGATAATTGTTATTTTTTAAACAGCTGTTTAGTTGTAAACAAGTATGATACAAGTATGATAAATAATAGGAGTTGTGCAACTAAAGCTTCACACCTAATTACTTTGAGATATGGAGGATAGTTTGTATATTCAAACTCTGTTGTACACTGCACACAAAGGAGTGTATTGGCACTTTCCATTATTATAAAAGATTTTTGGAACTAACCTAGTAAAAAAGAGACATAATTGCATTTAATCCAAATTCATTATGAAAGTTTATTGCTGGATTCTTTTTTCATTTACTAATTAATGTAAGTAGGGATGCACCGAATGTTCGGCAACCGAAATTATTCGGCCAAAAATAGCAAAAAAAGCAAAAAGACCGAATAATGTTTACCAAACAATGACGTTTTTAATGACGCAATCAAATAGCAACCAGCGTCAACCACCAACATTTAGGCTATTTAATTTATGCAATGGTGAAAAAATTGGCAAAATAAATGAAAAACTGCGGAAAAAACGCCTTCGCCCAAGTGTTTCATTATTTTTGGTTTCGGTTTGGGCCAAGAATTTTCATTTCGGTACATCCCTAACTGTAAGTTACTTATGCTTTGATTTGGCTTGGAGTCTAACACCTGTCATTCTTGAGCTGGTGTTTATTTAATTTTTTTAACAAATGAATTTTAACATCCCTTTAGATAAAATTAGCTGCAATGGAGATGCTGTTTCTATTGAAAGGTTTAACTGCATACTGGGGATGGAAGTTTAGGCAAGGCAAGGCAAGGCAGCTTTATTTATATAGCGCATTTCATACACAATGGCAACTCAATGCGCTTTACATAAAACAGTAAGAATTGAAATAAAAATAATAAATAAATAAATAAAAACAACTACAGCATAAAATAATGATTTAAAAGGACATAATAGAAAGAGAAATAAATAAAATACTATAATAGAGCAGAACGAGCTCAATCATAAGCACAAGAGAAGAGAAGTGTTTTTAACCTGGATTTAAAGATGTTCACAGTTGGGGCTGATAGTTTCAGCTGGTAGTTTGTTCCAGTTTTGTGCAGCATAACAGCTAAAAGCTGCTTCACCATGTTTAGTTTGAACTCTGGGCTCCACTATCTGACCTGAGTCAGTAGATCTCAGAGCCCTACTGGGTTTGTATTCTACTAAGATGTCATTCATGTATTCTGGACCTAAACCATTCAGTGATTTGTAGAGCAGAACTTTAAAATCTATTCTATAGCTGACTGTGAGCCAGTGTAAAGACTTTAGAACTGGAGTAATGTGCTCTAATCTCTTTGTTCTGGTTAAAACTCGAGCTGCAGCATTCTGAATGAGCTGCAGCTGTTTAATGCTTTTTTGTGGGAGTCCAGTCAGAAGACCGTTACAGTAGTCGAGTCTACTGGAGATGAAAGCATGAATCAACTTCTCCTGGTCTGTTTGAGACATAAAACCCTTCACTCTGGATATGTTCTTAAGCTGATAGAAGGCTGTTTTGGTGATGGATTTGATATGACTGCTGAAGATCAAATCTGAGTCTATCAGCACGCCAAGGTTTCTGACTTGGTCCCTAGTTTTTAGAGAGAGTGACTCGAGATGTTTACTGACGGAAAGTTTACTGGTAATTGCTTGCTAAAATGGAGGGCAGTATTTTAACTCTTGCTGAGGAGCTTTGTAAGTACTGCAATTTAATTAAAAGTTTCAGTTTTGTTACTCAAAATGTATACTATGAAAAAGACTAATTTACTTCTAATTATATTATAAAGGGTTATCAAGGTGTGCATTAAACATCAGGAAATGAGATTCCATCAAATCCAATGCACTCGCATGTAATGTCTATTAATTTCCTTCTGTTCCTTCAAGCCAATTTAATGGGTGGTGTCTATTTACCCTCCTGCCTATGTAGCCAAGCTGGTGACCAATTACTGTACACTAACATTATAGCTACGAATGAAGCTATGACATTTCAAACTTGAGGAAGTACAAACTACTAGGGCTTGGCAATATATCGATATTATATTGATATCGTGTCATGAGATTAGATATCGTCTTAGATTTGGGATATCGTAATATCATGATTTGGCATTGATATGGGTTATGGCATCAAGTCTTTCCCTCTTTGTTAAGGCTGCATTACAGTAAAGTGATGAATAGGCTTCACCATGTGGTTATTTCATATATTTATCATTATTTAGTTATTGAATTACCATAAAACATGCTATATCGTTATCGAGATATTAAATTACCTATATAAGGATAAATGATTTTGACAATATCGCCCAGCCCTACAAACTACACTAAACTGAGGGCAGCTACAGCTTGTTTAGAATGCTGCTGCTAGAGTTCTATCAAAGACATTACACGAATTCTTCATACCTGCAAACTAGTCACCTTTCGGTGAAACTCGCCGTTTTCAACTCAAAATAGGTCATTTACGTGAATCGTGTAGATCCGAAGAGTTAAGGGGGGGGGGGGGGGGGGGGGGGGGACGACTGACAGACCAACCAATCAACCAACCATAGACTGTATAATAACCGACTGTATAATGAGCGAGAAACAAGTTTGCTATCTCTTCACAATAAAAAAAAATCTTTGGCCAAATGACTCCACGTTCCATGTTACACGACCACCAATCATAATCAAGATAAACCACAGCGCTAGGGTGGCCATTCGTCCGGCTTTAGGCCGGTGTTGTGCCAATGTAGGTATCCCCGACAGAAAGTGTTTCCCCTGGCCACGGGAGCTGTTTTCTGGCTTCAATTACGTCTATTAAATCTACTTCACTCGAAATGTACTATAATAGACAGATGAAGCCTGACCATCAAATGATTTATTTTATGTGTACTTCACATACTACTCTATAACCTCTGGGATTATGAACAACTTTCTTCTCTTCTAGCCAAAGATATGGGGGGGAAACACATTATTTCAGACTGTTTACCTGTCTGCCAGAATTTGTATCCCCCCCCTCAAAATGGACAGATGAAGCCTGACCATCAAATAATTTATTTTATGTATACTTCACATACTACTCTATAACCTCTGGGATTATGAACAACTTTCTTCTCTTCTAGCCAAAGATATGGGGGGGCCAGGGGAAACACTTTCTGTCGGGGATACCTACATTGGCACAACACCGGACGCGTGAGCTGTTTTCTGGCTTCTTTTTTTTGTCCTCCTTTTTGAGACAACCCCGCCGGTCATAGGTCCGTTTGCCGGTCATAGGTCCGTGGTGTGTTACGATTGTACGCCCCCCCCACCCCCGTCGGCCGTAGGTCCGAGTTGTGTTACGATCGCGCGCACCCCCCCCCCCCCCCCCCCCCCCCCCCTCGGCCGTAAGTCCGAGGTGTGTTACGATCGCGCGCATTCCCCCCCCCGCCCCCGTCGGCCGTAGGTCCCAGGTGTGTTACGATCGCGCGCGCACCCCCCCCCCCCCCCCCCCCACCGCATCGCCCGTTAATTGACCAGTTTATGGGTTAATAAATGTGCCATTTTTACCATAAGAAAATGTTGTCTTTTCCCTTTATTTTCTTCTGGGAGTACACCAGAATGCTTAATTTACATGTTAAAATAGCAAAATTTGGCTGGGGGGGGATGCCTCCAGACCCCCCTACAACGGTTTAGTTTGTCACCTTTTTCAACCCTTATGAGTTTGCAGGTATGATTCTTAAATCCTTGCATTGGCACCCTGTATGTCAGAGAATTGACTTCATAACACTAATGCTCACCTAATAATCAGTACATGGCTTAATAAATGTGTTTTCTGCTGGTCATCGCTCATGATCTCATTTTCTTTTTCTGGTTGTAGCATGTGTACAGCCAGCAAGAAGTCAGGGAACTGCTTGGACGCTTGGATTTGGGGAACCGCACTAAAATTGGCCAGAAGGGGTCCTCTGGGCTCTCCCGGGCTGTCTCAGCCTATGGTATTGTGGGTAAGATGGCCAATATCCCACCATGATATGGAAAATTATGCAATCAGCTAATCATGTACTGTATATTAGTATTAAAGGTTTGCGGTTCAATATGTATAACAATATTTAAGTGATTTTGCAATTTAAAAAGTTTGATGCAATCAATAAAAATATAATCAAACAGAAAACCAGCCCCTAAAAATCTTAACAGAATTGGAACAACAAATGTGAAAAAAAGGTACTTTGATTCAAATGCATTTTAAAATGAATTATGGTTTGTGGATATATGACTAAGTTGAACATCAGTTGAAAAAGAAGGTACATCTATAGATGTGACCGGTTAATAATACATTACAAAACATAATGTCTTTGAATGTTCAGATGGTTAATATGTGCAGTGACACATCACATAATCGTTGACCATTCTTGTCATATTTGCATGTTTTTAATTCTCACTTTTCCAAGTGCTCACTTTGACTCACTTACAAATAGAAAGAAGTTCAGATGGTTAATATGTGCAGGTAGCCTAGAAACTCAATGGCTTAAATGGGTCACTGTTGGACCTTTGGCAAACTGTAAAAGGGAAGTGTATTCGAATGGCCCCTGAAGAGAGCTTGCCTCCATCATCACAATGCAAGCAGATCTTATTGCTATTTTACAACATTTGAATGATGGTGGTTGATCCATCTATAACAATGGACTCTGTATTACAGCATCATAGACGGCAACCTTTAGGGACCAGTTTAAATTAGGGCTGAACGATATGGTAAAAAAATACAACAAATACATTTTCTCCCCCTTTGAAAAATGAAAGCCCCACATTATTTATCTGCATTAACAGAGGTTCCTGGATCTTCCTCTCATCCACTTGTTTCAATGACACCTAAATAGTCAAATTAATAAGGGGTTCATTTTTCAGAACTGGAGTGTTTTGTTTTGTTAGATAATCACGCTGGGAATATGTCAAGGTCACAGTCACAGAAGGAGCCGCTGGTTTGACAAAATAAATGGAAATGTCAAAAGGTAGAATTATGTCATTTCATTTTTGTCTCGCGCTCCCTTTTTTTAATCCCTTTCTTTTACTTCAATTTACCAGTTTGATATCTCATTGTTAGTGAGTTTCACAAGTGAGTTAAATTATGGCCGTATAATTTTGATTTCCAAGGAAAACAACACATTGTAATAAGCCAAGGTTATCTTACTTTAAGCATGACCTCATCAGCAAAGTTCTACATCTACAATGTTTGCTAAAATCGCAAATGTCACATGTATATTCTGAAATAGATGCCGACCTACTGTACATTCTCTTGGAGCGCTTTCTTCAAACCATATAGTCTGAAGTGTTTACTGAATCAGAATTATTATTATTATGCAATGATATAATTTGTCTATTATGAATCCATTACAACACAATTTATCTTGTCTTATGGAGGCTAATCATGCTTTCAGTCATTGCCCTATTTAGGGCTACAGTGCCAATATGGATCTTTTTTACAATACAGAAAATTCTTACTGACTCTCATCTCTATAATTGAATTTTGATTAGTCATAATTACATTTTAGATATCTCAAATTTAATTATGGCTAATCGTAGTACATATTGTAGATATGTGGAGTGAAAAAAAACATACTTTTAGATATCTTTAATTCTATTATGACTACTAAAAATGAAAATTTTGTAAGAATGTAATTCTTACTAGTATGAATAAAAACCTTATTCGTTAGACTGTAATTCATACTAGAAATGATTGTATTTGTACTAGTAAGAATTACATTCTTGTAAGAATTGAATATATGTCAAAATTAAATTATTACTAGAAAGAATTCAGTTTTTACTAGTAAGAATGAAAATTGCACGACTCAAAATGTCATTCTTACTAGTAAGAATTCTTACTCACAATAATTAAAACATAGATATCTTAAATTCTCATTTTTACTAGTAAGAATTTAATTCTTACTAGTAAGAATTGAATTATTACTAGAATTCAATTCTGCTCAGGGACGCAAAAACTGCTTGCCATTTATTTGGTCAGTGTGTCACGCAAGAAGAAAAGTGACAGTCCTATTGACTAACATCGTACACATCACATAATCGTTGACCATTCTTGTCATATTTGCATGTTTTTAATTCACACTTTTCCAAGTGCTCACTTTGACTCACTTACAAATAGAAAGAAGCACAACAGATGTATTGTAGAATTCGTTATAAGTGACAATAAGTCAATTCAATGGACCCTTGAATGGGTCGACTGCTGTTCAGGTGAATACTGATTCCTGCCCCATCCTTCTGATGACTTCAGCTAATCTCCAATTGTGACCTAGATCCTTTTTATTATGATTGTTTTTCTTTTTATAAGCAAGTCTTTTAATATGTTTTTATATCTATGAAATATGAAAATATTTTCGTCAGGGTAATAACTATGATTTATTGAATTCATTCTTATTGTGTGTGATATAATAAATACCAAGCCTATTACTCATTGCACATGGCTTTACAAATAGCAGAATGGTATTGTCCACAATGCTAATTCAAGGCTAAGTAGTAACAATGTAGGCCTTATTTTCTTTTGCCTTTTTAAAATTGTGTTTGTGGCAGTTCTGTTAAACAGATTATTTTAGTGAGTAGGAATACATTGAAACCGACATGCTTACAAGGCTTGTTTATGTAAGGGACTCACCACTCAACAATTGCTAACATTATAATCCATTTAATTTAAAAACATCAACATCAAACATCAAGATTGACCTACAATCTGTTTGCAGGATTTATTTAAACTTTCTTAGAAGTTTCTTAAAAACATTAGCTGCATCTACATAGGTAATGGGTTTTCCTTTTCAAAGTTTAATGACTATTTCTGTAGCTAACTTTGTTGTTGTATTTTATGCAACAGGTTTTGTCAGTTTCCTGGAGGGCTACTATATAGTGTTGATCACCAAGCGCAGAAAGATGGCCGACATTGGTGGCCACTCCATCTACAAAATTGAAGACACCAGCATGATCTACATCCCAAATGACTCAGTCAGGGTCACACATCCGGATGAAGCCAGGTACTTAACTACTTTTTTGCTTTTTTAATTTTTCTTTTTCTTTCCATCTTATGAACTCCTGTTGAAGCCATGTATTTTTTCTTTGTTTTTCTTTTCTTCTGTATTTTTTTCTTTCTTTCTTTCTTTTTTCTTGCCTTTTTTCTTTCCATCTTACTAGCTCTTGTTTTTTTTCCTCCTCTTTCTTTCTACTCCTTCTTGCTTTTTTTCTACTCTTACTTTCCTTTTTTTAAATTATTATTATTTTTTCATTATTGGTGGATTTGAATATTGAGTTTGATTGCATGGTTTCTGTGCCTTTCCTAGATATGTGAGGATCTTTCAGAATGTTGACCTGTCCAGCAATTTCTATTTCAGGTAAGATGGACTTTGGTCCAATGGCAAACCGCCACCTCTAAAAACACATATAGACTTAGAGTGGCTGCTACAAAAGATGTGTATATTTCCCCAGTATTGTACATGGTCCCATTTCTAGCACACATCAATGTTTGCTGCTCAAATCAGGATTTTTCAGCCTGCTTGTGATCCAGAGCAATGAATGAATCTGAGAGCATGATTTGTACAGGATCTCATGAGACTCTTCACTGCCGGTCACATGCTTAATTGCCCCATCAGTATAATAGGCATCAGAGGAAGAGGATGTCTTTCGACAACATCACATGCCAACAAAAGGAGCTGTAAAAGTACTGTAAAAGATGCACTGTCAGATACTGCAGTCACTGGTGCTGAATTCTGGATTGTATCTATTTCACTTGGTTTATCACAAAGCAAATATTACAAAGGCTCAGCACTCCTCTACACACACATCTGCCCCTTTTTTTCCATGATGTAACCAAGGACTAGCTCATCTCTGTCTACAGTATCTCTAATAAGGCAAGGCAAGGCAAGGCAGCTTTATTTATATAGCGCATTTCATACACAATGGCAACTCAATGCGCTTTACATAAAACAAACATTTAACAGTAAGAATTGAAATAAAAATAAGCTGCTTCACCATGTTTAGTTTGAACTCTGGGCTCCACTATCTGACCTGAGTCAGTAGATCTCAGAGCCCTACTGGGTTTGTATTCTACTAAGATGTCATTCATGTATTCTGGACCTAAACCATTCAGTGATTTGTAGACCAGTAGCAGAACTTTAAAATCTATTCTATAGCTGATTGGGAGCCAGTGTAAAGACTTAAGAACTGGAGTAATGTGCTCTGATCTCTTTGTTCTGGTTAAAACTCGAGCTGCAGCATTCTGAATGAGCTGCAGCTGTTTAATGCTTTGTTGTGGGAGTCCAGTCAGAAGACCGTTACAGTAGTCGAGTCTACTGGAGATGAAAGCATGAATCAACTTCTCCTGGTCTGTTTGAGACATAAAACCCTTCACTCTGGATATGTTCTTAAGCTGATAGAAGGCTGTTTTGGTGATGGATTTGATATGACTGCTGAAGGTCAAATCTGAGTCTATCAGCACGCCAAGGTTTCTGACTTGGTCCCTAGTTTTTAGAGAGTGACTCGAGATGTTTACTGACGGCAATCCTCTTCTCTTTATTGCCAAAAACAATTACCTCAGTTTTCCATTCTAGGACTGTTCCGCTGAGTCCTGCCCAAGTTTCCAACCTGTTCAACAATATACTGTGATCCACAGTGTCAAATGCAGCACTGAGATCCAATAGGACCAGAACTGACACCTTGGCTGAGTCAGTGTTTAACCTAATATAATTTAACACTCTAATAAGAGCTGTTTCTGTACTGTGGTGAGGTCGGAAGCCTGATTGAAATTTGTCAAAAAGGCCACTGGAATTCAAGAAATTGCTGAGTTGATTAAAAACCACTTTTTCAACGATCTTGGCTATAAAAGGAAGATTTGAGATAGGTCTGTATTTGGTTAACATGGAAGCATCCAGCGTTCGCTTTTTTAAGAGTGGCTTAATGGCCGCTACTTTTAGGGATTTAGGAAACGTGCCCGATTGAAGTGATCTATTTAATATTTGTAATCTATTTGGACAGAGTTCACAATAGTTTTTAAAAAGTCTGATGGCATTGTGTCAAGACAGCATGTTGATGGTTTTAGATGCTGAACTGTTTCCTCTATGGTTTTTTGGTCAACTTGTGATGTGTTCTTTGAGGAAGAAGGCTGCCGACACAGGATCGCTTTAACTCACTTTATTTGTTTAGCTTTAGGTCTATTATCTATCAAGCAAATGGAGAGGAATTGTAAAATTCACGCGCGTGGAGCGACCCTTAGCTGGGTATCTGTCCAGATACGCTGCCTGTAGGGTTTCTGCCTTTCCCCCACATGTGTTGTTTGGTAGTATCTGGGCAGGCGTGGCCTCTATGACGCATAATATGCTCTGATTGGCTAGTGTTGAGCGCCCGCCCCCAGTGTATTATGTATGGGGGTATTATTGAGACAATATTACTTGTGTGTGCGTATCTCAATCTGTGTGTGTGTTACGTTCCTATAAGGACAAGTATGATATTGTGCGCAGCTGCGCTGTTCTGCATTCGTTTTTCCTATAGGCTGGTTGTTCCTGCCGCGGCGTGACGTCGCCTATAAAGACCGCCCAGCCCAGACTGCAGAGGGATTCGTTTCTGGTCCCGCACGCATACTGGTTTTCCCCGTCGTGATACAAGGAAGTCACGCGGTGCCACGCCGGCACCGATCGTTCATGTGTGAACACGTTTCTTTTGTATTAGTAATTTGCGGTCCCGCACCGTTCTTTCCCATGTGGGAACATTATTGCTTTTTCCCTTACTTTATACGTTGTTGGTTGGAGATGGTTGTTTTCACGTTTTTAGGTTAGGGTAGAGCAGAGTAGGTATAGGTCCCGACTAATTCACATCCCCTTTTATTTTCTGAGTAGGACAACTTGGGTCCCCCAGAGTTAGGGTTAGTGAGGGTTTTCTTTCTGTTTTATTATCTTTCCTTTCGTTGATTTAATAACCGTCCCGCCATGTACAAGGCAGCGTCTACGAAATAAAACGTCTGTTCTCAACGTAAGCCCTGAATTTCAGTTTGTGTTACTCGGTCCGGGGTGTGACCCAAAGTTTGATTCGTAACATAATGGGGGCTCGTCCGGGATCTTTGAACCATTAGTTGCTAAATCCTGTAGGAAAATCTTTTTATTGTGGTGGTCGCACTGTGCATTGTGCACATTTAGTTTGCTGTGGTCACCCTTTGTTTGAACTATGCTGTAGTTCTGGGCTTTTCACACTTTAGTTTTGCCTGTTAGCGATCGGGTTTTTTCCTCGCAGTTATGTTTGATTTACACGCGTTTACCCTTGCTCCTACGGAGGAGGCTCTATTTTTGATTACGCGTGATGACCTTGTTACGGTTGCGGGCCACTACAAACTTCAAGTGAGTGGTAGCCCTTCCAAGGCTGAGCTCCAAGAGGGGCTCATCAATCACCTGCGGGACCGTGGAGTGTTTGTGAAAAGGCCTGTGGACGAACCTACGTCACCTACACGAGGTAACGTTCAGCCTCTTTCCCCTAGGGAAGTTTCACTGGAGTTAAAACGTCTGCAGTTGAGAGAAATGGAACTTGAGTGGGAGCGAGAGAAAAATATTAGGGATAGAGAGCACGAATTACGTTTGAAGGAACTCGAATTTAATCAAGCTTTACGGCTTAAAGAGATGGATCTCAAGGCTCGTGAGGCTGATATCCACTTTAAGTCGGGGACATTCGACGTTACCCGTAATATCCGTGTCGTTCCACCTTTTCGTGAGGATGAGGTTGACAAATTCTTTGCGCATTTCGAGCGGGTAGCTACGACCCTGAAATGGCCTAGGGAGGTTTGGACCATGACGCTCCAGTGCGTTTTTAAAGGGAAGGCGCAGGAGGCTTACTCTGCGCTGCCTCTTGAAGATGCAGCGGACTATGAGAAGGTCAAGCAGGCTGTTCTGCGTATGTATTCCCTGGTGCCAGAGGCATATCGGCAGAAGTTCCGCGGCTATCAAAAACCGGAGGCCCTCTCGTACGTAGAGTTCGTTCGAGAGAAGGAAATGCTCTGCGCTCGCTGGTTGAACTCGCGGGTTGAACTCGCGGGAAGTGACAAACTTTCAAGCCCTTCGGGATTTGATCATTCTGGAGGACTTTAAGAATTGTCTGCCAACGTCAGTCGCAACTCATATTAGTGAGCATAAGGAGGTTACACCGGCTGGTGCAGCGGTGCTCGCTGACGAGTATGTGCTTACGCACAAGCGTGTCCCCTTTGTTTCTAAACCCCCACCAAACATTTCCAGCCATCCAACTGTTTTTAGGACTACGACACAAGCCGTGCCTGATTCTTCCCATTTTTCACCTCGCGCGTCGGTATTTAAAGCTACCAGCCCGACCTGCGGTTATTGTAAAAAGCGGGGTCACGTTGTTTCAGAGTGCTATACGTTGAGGAACAAGAACAGGGCAGCTTCGTTTAACACAGAGGTCGGATTGTGTGTAGCGAAACCGCCTCTTTCTCAGGAAGACACTGAGGGTGGAAATCCCTGTTTTGCGCCTTTCATATTGGACGGTTTTGTGTCCCTACCCAGTGACCCTAGTGTGCGCGTACCGATTAAAATCTTGCGTGATACTGGGGCTTCACAAAGCTTCATACTAGAGAATATGTTGCCTTTCTGCGACAAGACGTCTACCGGCTGCAGCGTTCTTGTGCGTGGTTTTGAAATGGGTTTCGTTAATGTCCCTCTGCATGAGATTTCCCTTCAATCGGACTTGGTTACTGTTACCGTGGGTATACGTCCCTCTCTGCCTATCGCCAATGTAGCCATGCTACTTGGTAACGATGTCTGTGGTGGCAAAGTTTTACCTGGCCCTATCGTGTCTCATGTATCCCCGAAAACATTAACACGTGATGACCTTTCCGTTAATTTCCCTGAGGTTTTCGCATCTAGCGTCGTTACGCGTGCCATGGCGAGAGACGTTAAAGCGACTTCTATTCAGGAGCAACGCGATGCGATTATCGATCTTAGCGATTCCTTTATGGCTCGACCCTCACTCATTCCCGATAGTGTTGTCCCTCAGACTGCTGAGTCACTGTCGTCCCATGCTGCTGTTCCTAAACTGTCTGTGGACCGAGATCTGCTTAGCAAGGAACAGAGAAATGACCCTTCTCTGGCGACGCTCTTTTCTGAAGTTATGTCCGATGAGGACATTGAGCAGTCGCCTCATGGCTATTTCCTTAGAGATGGAGTCTTAATGCGCAAGTGGAGGCCTCTTACGGCCTCAGCGCAAGATGAGTGGAGAGTTCTGTATCAGATCGTTATTCCTGCGTCCTTCCGTGATGAAGTTCTGAGTCTCGCTCACGACCATCACTTTGCGGGTCATCTAGGCGTAAATAAAACAACTGACCGAATTTTACGCCATTTCTTCTGGCCAGGTCTTAAACGAGACGTGGTTCGGTATTGTAAAACATGTCATCCGTGCCAAATCACAGGTAAACCTAATCAGGTCATTCCACCTGCGCCGTTGCAACCAATTCCTGTTGCGTCGGAGCCTTTCGAGCACGTAATTCTGGACTGTGTCGGCCAGTTGCCTAAAACAAAATCTGGTAACCAGTGGTTGTTGACCATCATGTGTAGTCTTACCCGTTTTCCCGAGGCAATTCCACTGCGTAGAATCACGGCTCCTGTCATCATCAAGGCCCTGCTGTGTTTTTTTTCCCTCTTCGGTCTCCCGAAGACCGTCCAGACGGACCGTGGCACTAACTTCATGTCCCATGTGTTTGCTGAGGCTATGCGACAGCTCTCCGTCAAACACGTAAAATCCAGCGCCTATCACCCCCAAAGCCAAGGCGCACTCGAGAGATTCCACCTAACGCTCAAGAATATATTAAAGACGTTCTGCCTCGAGTTCGAGCGTGATTGGGATGAGGGGGTACCGCCAGGGGTTGAAACTAAAATCTTGGCTTACCAGACAACTGGCGAGTAGATGACAATTTTTACTAGACAAACAGATTTTTGACCAGAAAAAAATAGGGGCGCTGCGCGATTGTTGACGGGGGGGGGGGGGGGGGGGGGGGGCGATTGTTGCGATTGTTGACCGGGGGGCCGAGTCGCCTCCTCCCTCGTTCACAACATTCAAACGAATCACGAATGCAGTTAAGTTACCATTCAGAGATCAAGTTACAGTTCAACTCCGACAAACCAACTGGGGGAGGTGATGGTGTTAATAAATGTGTGAATAATAGCAAATACAACATTGTGTCTGTCTGGTTGAATATGTTAACATATGTATTTAATTTGAGTTCAACAGATTTATTGAATGTATGCATGACATGTCAGGATCAAAATGCCCCATTCCCCCAATTCAAGGAAAAGTTAGACAAACCAAACGCAGCGGGATGCGGGGGGGGGCGTAGTAGATTATTGGATGTTTAATATATCAGCAAGATAATAGACTTGATTTAGCAATGATGAGTTTTAAAGTTAATGATGTAAACTTGTGTTTATTCTGGGCATATTTTATTTACTATTGTGAAGATGGCCATTGGCCACCCCCACTCAAGACCAAGATCCACCAAGGTGGGGGGTCCCGGCCGGGGTCGCGTGCAACGAGACAGATTGACGAGACATTCATAGTGGATAGTGGATATTCACGGTCACCGTGAATATCCACTATACGCGAATTATCCGCGTGACATCGCGCCACCGTGAAGACTCGTTCGCTGGGGGCGTGTTGACTAGTGGATCAACTAGCTCCCGCCCGCATTGTGGTAATGAATCAGAAGGGTCAACGTCACGGCCCGCGCCCACGTCCTGTTTGCTGAATGGTGACCGCGTGGATTCGCTGCGCGAATATTTGCATAAAGTTGAAATCTCCCAACTTTATGCAAATTCAGAAGCGGAGCCAGGCAGCGCCGCAGCTGGCTCCGCGCCGCAAACAATCCCAGCGTGCTTTGCGCAGCGAATTGCTCGCGTCCCATAGAAAGTGAATGGAGGCGGCACATCGCGCGCGATCATTCACTTATAGTGGATATTCACGGTGAGCGATTGTTGACCGGGGGGGGGAAGCGGGGGGGAGCTGCGCGATTGTAGACGGCGGTGGGTGCTGCGCGGTCGGGTCCGCGGCTAGCGGGTCCGTTGCTGGCGGGTCCGCGGCAATCGCGCCGAATTTTTAGATTACTCGCCAGAGTGGCGAGTGGTCTTCATAAATTACTCGACAAATACAAAAATTACTCGCATTTGGCGAGTAAAACAGCCTTATTTCAACCCCTGGGTACCGCTCGCTCTTTTTGCCGTGCGAGAGGTAGTGCAGGAGAGTCTGGGGTTTAGTCCTGCAGAGCTTGTTTTCGGACACACTGTTCGCGGGCCGCTGAAATTGCTAAAAGAGTCGTGGCTGTCGGAGACGAAAACGTACGAGGGTCTCTCTGACTACGTTTCGAAAATGTGCTCCCGGCTCGGTCGTGCTTGCCAGTTGGCCAGAGCAAATCTGGGCGCCTGTCAACAGCGAATGAAGAGGAGATACGATGAGAAGTCGGTCTCTCGTACTTTCCAACCTGGTGATGAGGTGCTTGTGTTAATACCTTTGATGGGCTCTGCTCTGCAGGCCCGCTACAGCGGTCCTTATCGCATCGAACGACGTGTAGGTGATCTCAACTACGTACTCTCTACTCCTGATCGCAGGAGAAAGACGACTTTATGTCATGTAAATCGTAAGTCGTACCGTGGTCGTGAGGAAAGCTCAGCAGCTCCCAAATTAGAATCTCCGCGCTGCGCTGAGATCAGTGGCGACGACCGCGGGAGGACAGTGGCGCTGTCTACTCCTCGTGGTGCTGAAGTCGTTGCGTCGCTCGCGGTCGCTTCCCCGTTGGAAGACGAGGGTCGCGTTCCGTCAGTGGAAGTTGTTGAAGGGAGAATGAAGAATTCTCAGGTCCTCAATGACCTTAATTAATTTTTTGTTGGTTTGAGTGAATCACAACGTGACGATTTAATTTCTCTGTTTAACGAAAATAAGGATCTGTTTCCCGATGTGCCACGCCAGACAACTGCGGCGGTACATGACATCGATGTTGGTTCTTCTGACCCAATTAAACAGCATCCCTATCGCACTAATCCTCAAAAAAGGGTTTTGTTGCAGGGCGAGGTGAAGTTCATGAAGGATCACGGCATTGCCGAAGCAAGTTGTAGCCCATGGAGCTCACCGTGCTTGCTGGTGCCCAAGAGCGATGGCTCAGTGCGGTTTTGTACCGATTTCCGAAAGGTAAATGCCGTTACAAAACCCGATAGTTTCCCGTTGCCCCGCATTGATGATTGTGTTGACCGCCTTGGCTCTGCTGTGTTTGTAAGCAAAATTGATTTACTTAAAGGCTACTGGCAGATTCCCTTGTCACCCCGTGCTAAGGAAATCTCAGCTTTTGTGACGCCAGACAGTTTCCTTCAGTACACAGTAATGCCCTTCGGACTCCGCAATGCCCCGGCAACATTCCAGAGGCTCATCAACGGTGTCCTCGATGGCGTACCCAACTGTGAGGCCTATTTAGACGACCTGCTGATTTACAGCCCCACCTGGCCTTCACATCTCGCACACCTTTCCACTGTGTTCCGCAGGCTCTCTGACGCGAACCTCATGGTCAACCTCGCTAAATGCGAGTTCGGTCAGGCTACGGTTACCTATCTGGGGAAAGTCGTGGGTCGCGGGCAAGTGCGACCTGTCCAGTCAAAGGTCGAGGCCATCCTGGACTATCCTCCTCCTACCACTCGTCGTGAACTGCGCCGTTTTCTCGGCATGGTAGGCTATTACCGTTCTTTCTGTAAGAACTTTTCTGCAGTTGCCTCTCCCCTCACTGACTTGCTCAGCTCGAAGGTGGTTTTCAAGTGGACTCCACGGAGTCAAGGCGCCTTCGAGTCTGTTAAGGCTTTGTTGACCACTGCGCCCGTTTTTTCCGCTCCTAACTTTAATTTGCCTTTTTCTATCGCTGTCGATGCCAGTGATTTGAGAGCCGGAGCTGTTCTCATGCAGCAGGACGAGGAAGGGTTTGAACATCCCGTGTGTTTCTTTTCGCGAAAGTTTAATTTACACCAGCGTGCTTACTCTACGATAGAGAAGGAAGCCCTTGCGCTCGTGTTGGCCGTCCAACATTTTGAGGTATATGTTGGGGGTGCTGTACGTCCTGTGCTGGTCTTCACTGACCATAACCCTCTTGTCTTCCTCGACCGCATGCGCAACAACAATCAGCGTTTAATGCGGTGGAGTTTGGTTCTGTAGGGGCACAACCTGGAGATTAGACACATTAGAGGGCGCGATAATGTGGTGGCAGATGCCCTGTCTAGGGTTTAGCGTCTGCATGAGTGTAAATAAATTGTTTGTTAAGGTGTGTTTTGAAAAAAAAACATACACATGTTAACCATTTTTATTTTCTATCGCTCAGTCGCGTGTTGCGACATTGCCGAACGCATAGTTCGTTGTTTTTCGTTCCCATTATGTGCATTTGTGTATATTTGTATTTTTGGAAATATTCACCTTGATTTTACAAACTATAACCCCCAATTTATTTTCTTAAGGGTGGGGGTGTTACGTTCCTATAAGGACAAGTATGATATTGTGCGCAGCTGCGCTGTTCTGCATTCGTTTTTCCTATAGGCTGGTTGTTCCTGCCGCGGCGTGACGTCGCCTATAAAGACCGCCCAGCCCAGACTGCAGAGGGATTCGTTTCTGGTCCCGCACGCATACTGGTTTTCCCCGGTTTTCACCGTTCTTTCCCATGTGGGAACATTATTGCTTTTTCCCTTACTTTATACGTTGTTGGTTGGAGATGGTTGTTTTCACGTTTTTAGGTTAGGTTAGAGCAGAGTAGGTATAGGTCCCGACTAATTCACATCCCCTTTTATTTTCTGAGTAGGACAACTTGGGTCCCCCAGAGTTAGGGTTAGTGAGGGTTTTCTTTCTGTTTTATTATCTTTCCTTTCGTTGATTTAATAACCGTCCCGCCATGTACAAGGCAGCGTCTATGAAATAAAACGTCTGTTCTCAACGTAAGCCCTGAATTTCAGTTTGTGTTACTCGGTCCGGGGTGTGACCCAAAGTTTGGTTCGTAACAGTGTGTAATAAGATTTGTGTGTATTCACATTTGTATGTGCGTAGTAAGATTTGTCTGTCTGTATTCACATTTGTGTGTGTGTAAAAAAATCTGTGTGTCTGTATTCACATTTGTGTGTTTGTGATAAGATTTGTGTGTCTGTATTCACATTTGTGTGTGTGTAAAAAATGCGTACTGAGATCTGTGTCATCAGTTATAACTCAGGCGGGAGCTCTGATTGGCCGTCTTTTTACACGTGGATTTTGGCACACTTCTGCCGTGCAGATCTGCAAATGCGATCCGTGTGTAAAAACGATTTGTCTGTAACTTCACGCAATACAGTCTACACTCCACTAGTTGGCGCGTAGCACCCAGTGATGTTAAGCGTGTCATTGTCATGGGTAAGATGGCTGACGTTAATGAGACTGGCCGGTCGTCGGAAACTTAGAACAACTCATGGGCTTTACAATGCGTTTATTTATGAGGAAAACAAACGTTAACTTACTCATGAGTTGTTCTAAGTTTCCGACGACCGGCCAGTGTCATTAACGGCAGCCATCTTACCCATGACAATGACACGCTTAACATCACTGGCTGCTTACGCGCCGACTAGTGGTGTGTGGACTGTATTGCGTGAAGTTACAGACAAATCGTTTTTACACACGGATCGCATTTGCAGATCTGCACGGCAGAAGTGTGCCAAAATCCACGTGTAAAAAGACGGCCAATCAGAGCTCCCGCCTGAGTTATAACTGATGACAGACATTTACAGATCTCAGTACGCATTTTTTTTACACACACAAATGTGAATACAGACACACAAATCTTATCACAAACACACACATGTGAATACAGACACACAGATTTGTTTACACACACACACAAATGTGAATACAGACACACAGATTTGTTTACACACACACAAATGTGAATACAGACAGACAAATCTTATTATGCACACACAAATGTGAATACACACAAATGTGAATACACACAAATCTTATTACACACACACAGATTGAGATACGCACACACAAATAATATTGTCTCAATAATACCCCCATAATTATGTGTGCCGCCATCTGGTGACCAGGTGCGGTTAATACAACTTATATTTATATTTATAGTCCTTAGTAGCTATGTGAGGATATTACAGTCTGTTGATACATATGTGCGGTTATCCATTTGTCACAGTATTCAATTCTGACATCGCAGTTGAGTTATTCCTGGGAGGTCTTGGGGATTGCGTTATTTTATTGTTTTGTTGATTTGTGTTAATATTTAACCTTATGGACTGGATTTTTTCACTGAAAAAGCAAGCAAATTCATTGCATTTTGCTGTGGAAAGGAGTTCTGGAGCTATCTGTTTAGGGGGGTTTGTCAGCTTATCAACCATAGCAAATAGAGTGCGAGTGTTGTTGATGTTCTTATTAATAATTTCAGAAAAGTGTCGCTGTCTAGCCTTGAGTAACTCATAGTTAAAATTACAAAGACTTATTTTGTAGAGGTCATGGTGAATTTGAAGTTTATTTTTTTCTCCACTTACACTCTGCTTTCCTGCATTCTGTTTTTAAAGCCTTTACCATCATAGTGTTCCTCCATGGTGTTTTCTTTCTGGGTCAAGGTCGTCTTAGTTTTAATAGGTGCAACAGCATCCATGACATTTGAGATTTTCCAGTTAAATTTATCTAGGAGTTCATCAACTGACTCACAGTTGGTGACATAGCTATAGCCTCCATAAACTTTGCACTGGTATTCTCATTTATGTACCTTCTCTTAACAGACAGAGGTTAACTGAACATTTGGAATGATCTGTAAGTCAAAGAACACACAGAAATTATCAGAAAGAGCCGAGTCCTTAACATCAACAGAAGAAATGTTAGAGATAACCAGATCCAGAGTGTGGCCTCGAGTGTGTGTGGGCCCTTTCACATGTTGCAAGAGGCCAAAAGTGTCAAGTAGAGCAGAGAGTTCTTTGGCATTACTGTCCATGTTATTGTCTACGTGAATGTTAAAATATGATAAAAAAGTTGTAATCAGTGCAGATAACTGACAGCAGTTCAGCAAACTCATCAATTAATTTTCCTTGGAGGTCTATAAATGATTAAAAAAATAACTTTTGGATCACCTTTTAGTAAAAAACAGAGATATTCAAAAGAGCTAAAATCACCTAACGTAATTTCCTTGCACTGAAATACAGATTTAAAGATGGCAGCAACTCCCCCGCCTTTCTTACCAGTTCGACACTTGTTCATAAAACTGAAATTTGTTGGTGCTGCCTCATTGAGAATAGCACAACAGCTACATCCAGTCAGCCATGTTTCACTAAGAAGTAAAAAATCTAGATCAGGGGTATTCAACTAAAATGTCAAGAGGTCCAGTGAGAGAAAATTTCCTCAAGCGAAGGTCCGGATATATAAAAATAAAATAAAGAAAGTACAATTCAAAAATATTTATTGTCACTAATCATTGAAGTATACATGTGTAGCCTACTGTCTCTCCCTGTCTCCCGTTCACTCGTCTCTCCATGTCCTCTCCCTGTCTCCCGTTCACTCATCTCTCCGTCATCTCTCCCTGTCTCGCGCTCACTCGTCTCTAGGGATGGGGATCGTTATTTATTGATATCGATACCTTTATCGATACTCCTTATCGATCCGAGTCTTTATCGATACCACTATCGATACTTTTCTATTATTTGGTGGAAAGACGACGCGACAATTTGTTTTCAACAGAACTGGTATTGCTTGACAAGTGAGCATAACAAAAACGTTTCTAGCCTTCAATAAACATGGCTAATGTAATAGGCCACTTCGAAATGACATACAACTAACAATAGAAAGAATATATCAGCAGCACCAAATGAAAAATAAGTCATAATGTATATGGGTCACACAAAAGGAAATAAAATATAATCTCATAATTTAACAGGGGTTTTTTTTGCAGAAAAATTAACATGTCTGCCTTGTCAGTCATGATCCTCCAGATTTTTAATATACTATACAACTGTATAGAGCATAACAGTGCGGTGCCGGATGTAAAAAATCCCATTCATTTTTCCCGTCGAGATTTTGATTAAAAGCCATTACGTCGTAACCATCCAATGTATACTTACAACCGGCCGTTTTATTATGCAATGATAGGATAGGCAACTTTAGAAACCAAAAGCTAAAGGAAAGTTTCAAGAAAACAAGTTTTATTCGCGATGTCATTTAGATGGACTGCATTACCCACAATCCTAAAGTGTAACACGGCGGCTTTGATTGGTGGAGCTCGCTATTACCATGGAAACGTCTGCCCGTCCCCGCGAAAAGCAAGTGGTCTGCTGCTACCATTGAACTCTATCGTTGACGTTTAACACAGCGCAACCATGATTTCACTATCTGACATGATGCGATTTTTCAAAGATGAGGACAAGAGTGTCCAAAGGGGTGAAAATCACTATAAGTCAGGTCATGTACTTGCGTGTAGTGTTCATGAGGGCCAGCTTGTGGGTTCTGTCAGGGCCAGTATGAAGGACAAGATATACAGGGTTGTGGTGAGTTTTGCAGGCTGCTTAGCTGGTAACTGACATGAGTGATACTATAATTAAAAAAATAGAATTATAAAGAAAAATGTAAATGCCATACATGTCTAGCTAACAAGTTAATGCTGAACAACAAAGACTTGATGGTTGTAGATACAATTAGATAATTAGATAAATGATGAAAAGGATGAAATGGTATAGGAGAAGGAAGCTTACCTTAGCTAATTTAGGTGTTTAAAAAGTGAGTGAAGAATAATAAGAAAAGTATACTATTATAATATATATATATATATATATATATATATATATATATATATATATATATATATATATATATATATATATATATATATATATAAAAGAGTATACCCCTTCCCAATATTCATGTTCACACCACATACACAAATATGATCACTTTGGTTATGTTACCCTGTAAAGCAAAAGGCAACTTAAGGTATGTACAATGTATTGATTATGTCTTGATTATTGTATTATTTTGGAAGTCCAATCACATCCAAAGCTATTCATTGTGTTGAACAGGTTGTGAGTGGGATTTATTTATTTACAGGTTTGCACTGGTGACTCTGGAGTCATAAATTCTACCTCCTGCGAGTGTCCCCGTGGGGAGTACAAGTGCAGCCACTCTGCCGCTTTGATGATCTGGGCCATCCACAACATCAGCTCCACAGATGTGGAGTGTCAGTGGAAAAAGCCCAACATGCCTTCAGAGGTCAAGGCAGTGGAGGAGCTTTTTCCAGCGCGAAAGTACAAGCCTCTGACTCGTGCAGTAACCCCAGATGACCGTAAGTGGCTGCTCAGTCAATTCCAGGGCACTTTCACTGGGATTTCCTGGCTGCTCACTCCTGAGCCTGAAACCCTACAGGAACCTCTACTTCACCTCTCCACTGACTGCATCATAGCCACCCACAAACACCTTGGCAGTGATGGCATCCTCGTGGCTATGAAATTATCAATAGAGCAGCTACTTGCCATCCAGACAGCCACAGTGGGGCAGAAGGACAATCACCTCTGGCATGCTCTGAGGAAAGGTCGGCTGACAGCAAGTAATTTTGGAAGTGCGCTGATGGCAAAGCGTGTCACCCCCTCCCTTATTTCTAGGCTCTGTGGGAGTCAGAAATTGGATGGAGTTCTGGCTGTACAGTGGGGTATAGCTAATGAGCAGGAAGGGATCAAGGCATTTGAAGAAGCCACGGGCATGAAAGTTAGAGGGTCTGGTTTGTGGCTGGCTCCCTCAGGGATCCTGGGTGCCTCCCCTGATGGTCTGGTGGGAGAGACAGACATCATTGAGGTGAAGTGCCCATTCCGCTGGAGGGAGAATACAGTTGAGGAAGCCGTGCAGGAGAAGACCTTCTACCTTCATCAGGGGGAAGGTGGCATCTACCGCCTGAAGGAGGATCATCAGTACTGGCACCAAGTACAGGGGCAGCTTCACATCACTGGGAAGACCACCTGCTACTTCACCATCTGGACACCCAAGCAGTGTGTAATCATCCCCATTTCCCGTGATGACTTCTGGCAGCCTAAATTGGGGATTTTGGAGTCCTTCTACAAGGAGCACATGCTTCCACAGCTTGTGTAGAACTATCAGTGGACTAAACATTGTTTGTAAATAGTTAATAATAGTTCATTTCTGTCAGTTCACCTTTGTTCACCCTAGAGGATTTCTACATTGTTCAGTTTGTTATTTTTCTACAGCAGTTCTAATGATTATATTTGTTTTTTTAATATTTTTTAATTTACTTTTTGGGTGGCAATGGATCAGCGTTCTCGTCGCGCCACCTGTCAGTACCTGGTAACAGGGAAGCTAATGTTCCAAAACTTTAAATAATAATAACTATAATAATTTCATTAAGGTTTACAAAGTGATAGAATTTGTTGTGGAACTTTTTCACATACTGCTAAAAGATATTCAAACACCAATTCAAATCATTTTTATTGAAAGGAAAAACTGAAATTTAGTTATCCAATTTAACTGCAACTTCTTTAATTAATGGATTCTGCAGATTCACTAGAGCACAGCAGAGCTGCACCACTATGTCAGCATTGCTTCGCAAGGTGTGCGGAATGAAACGCAGGATTTTAAATTCCTTTAAGCGGGCATTTGCCCTTTCAACATGGATCCTGGTCCGTGCAATGTCTTTAGTTAATTTAACTTCACTCTTAGTCAACCTGCCATGGTTCAGAAATGGAGGGATGTTGACACTGACTCCTTCTGGCACAATGTCTCGGATTAGAAATCCCTTGTCAGCAAGGATGAGATCCCCCGACCTGAAGACCTCCAGGATTCCACTCTTAGTCACGATGGCCTTGTCAGAGACTGACCCAGGATACAATTTGCTACAGTATGTAATGACAGCATTTGGCGCCACACCTAGCAGGATTTTAAATGAATGCATGCCTCTGTATTTTGAATAGGTGTGCTTCTGAAGGTCCATGGAGGATGGAGTAGCAATCTCGACATCAGTGCAATCTATTATCATCCTGCAGTTCCGATACATCTGGAATGATGAGGGTAGGCTTGTGAGGTTTTTCTCCCGACTTGGCACAGTGGTCATAATGTCCTTGAACCACAGCTCGTGGAGAACATGGATGAAGGTTAGCAATACATTGGTCACACAAGAAGAGCTGCACTGGAAAAGCTGAGCAAGATGCAGGTTGGTGTAGTTATGACGAAGCTTCATCAGAGTCATGAAGACTTGGTCATCCAGTGACAGGGACTCTACCTTCCAGCCAGCATAATAGACAATGGACTCTGTGAATCTCCTTGTATAGCCAACAAAGATGTTGAAAATGCTTCTGTCTGGGAGGCCAGTTTCCATTCTCAGGACTTTCTCCTCAAGGGTCGATGCAGAGTACCTGAAACGTTGACATTTTGGTGTCTGCAGTCGCACCCTGTCAACAGGTACACTCTTCTTCACCAGCAGACTCTTCTTCACCAGCAGACTCTTCTTCACCAGCAGACTCTTCTTCACCAGCAGACTCTTCTTCACCAGCAGACTCTTCTCCATGGGCGGACTGCCCTCCGCCGGCAGACTCTCCTCCATGGGTGGACTGCCCTCCGCCGGCAGACTCTCCTCCATGGGCGGACTGCCCTCCGCCAGCAGACTCTCCTCCATGGGCGGACTGCCCTCCGCCGGCAGACTCTCCTCCATGGGTGGACTGCCCTCCGCCGGCAGACTCTCCTCCATGGGCGGACTGCCCTCCGCCAGCAGACTCTCCTCCATGGGCGGACTGCCCTCCGCCGGCAGACTCTCCTCCATGGGTGGACTGCCCTCCGCCGGCAGACTCTCCTCCATGGGTGGACTGCCCTCCGCCGGCAGACTCTCCTCCATGGGCGTACTGCCCTCCGCCGGCAGACTCTCCTCCATGGGCGGACTGCCCTCCACCGGCAGACTCTTCCCCCGCCCGGAGAACCATATTGGACCTCTCTCAAGTCCCTCTGTAAAATGGCAGCTGCAAACTCTGGAACTCGCATTGGGCTTCCTGTCTGCACGCCTGAAAGAGGAAGTTAATAATTTAGACATACGGTTTTGTATACAGGGGTTAGACATGATAAGTAAACATATCAAAAAAATGGAATTATGTAGTATTAGCAAATTATGTCTAGCTGAGCAGATGTTGAAAAATATGTTTATATATATATACACACATATATAGGCCTACACATATATATATATATATGTGTGTATGTATATATATATATATATATATATATATATATATATATATATATATATATATATATATATATATATATGTATATATATGTGTGTGTATATATATATATGTATATATATATATATATATATATATATATATATATATATATATATATATATATATATATATGTATATATATATATATATATGTATATGTATATATATATATGTATATATATATGTATATATATATATATATATATATGTATATATATATATATATATGTATATGTATATATATATATGTATATATATATGTATATATATATATATATATATATATATATATATATATATATATATATGTATATGTATATATATATATGTATATATATATATGTATATATATATATATATATATATATATATATATATATATATGTATATGTATATATATATATGTGTATATATATATATGTATATATATATATATATATATATATATATATATATATATATATATATATATATATATATATATATATATATATATATATATATATAAAACAGTGCTATAGTAATTCGTATAGCATAAAGGCTAGGAATACATGTATGTAATGTTGAATGAATACAAAACAGAATTCACATGTATTACAAATGAGTAAGTTTATATTACCTTATATAACCGATCCACCGTCTCTTAGCAGCCACGCTAGATGGAAATCGGTGGAACCGGCATTGATGGACGCCCGAACGGTGACAGCAGTCAGGAACAAAACACTGCACCATTTCGACGATGATAACACTATATACACTATATACACTATAAAAAAAACACTATACATACACATACACAATATATTATACACTATATAATTATATTATATATTATATTGTATATATATATATACACGCTATAAACACTATAAGACTAAGATAACTGTTCGAAGATGCAAGGTAAAATATCAGGTTGTAATAAGTCGTCGAAAGGGATGATCGCAATGCATCATGGGATACGTAGTTCCTCACTCGGTCAACAAAATAATGTACACAGTCTTGTACCTTTGCCTTTTCTTCCGTTTTTCAAATTATTTTTAAGCCCGAATCAAACATAATATGGTCACGACTACCACAACGAACGATTGGCTTGGTTTAAGGCTTAATACTCTTTTTATAAGGATTATACGAAAAGTGGACGAGATAAATGCATGGGAAAATTTACTTCCGGCACCGGAGCTGTTAAAAAAGGGGGCGGTCACTGTTATGCTCTATTACTCATGTTTCTCGCCAAAATCTCAATTTCCCTTTTCTTTACGTTACACTTGAACGCATCATGATAACCTAATAGTCGTTTTACTGAGCCGACCTTAACACATCATCACGCAGCACGTCTGAATCTTTATTTACTTTTCAAGATAACTAGCTTGTATGCTGCCGATTACAACACGGATTTCACAATTGGATTACTATTTTTAACTAACGGGACAAGCAGGGGTGGACTGGCCATCGGGCGTACCGGGTGAGCCGATGCACATTTTTGGGCCGGTCCAGGACTGTCATAATTAGGGTTTTAATAATCGTATTTAACCGTATAACTGCACACAACTTTATTTAAAAGCAATCAAATGTAAAACATGTGTGTTTGTATTGTGGTGTCCGGTGCGTGTGGATGTGGGCTCCTCCTGCGGAGCGGTTAATAGCGGAGTCCGGGAGGGTTCACCTTCACGGCGGAGTTACGAGGGATGTGCGACTATCGGCTTAAAAAATACTAAAGTGTTTTTTAAAGTTAGAAAGATATTAGATATTCAACCGATATTCACGCTCCGAATTACAGCGATCAGACACGGGGAACTAAAGCCGCGATCACCGGTATGAGTCCCGTATGTCTAGCGGTGTCTACCTGCCCCCCCGTCGGTCGTAGGTCCGGGGTGGCTTACGATCGCGCCCCCCCCCCGTGACGCGACTCGAGGGACACACAATTAGGACCTACGGGAGAAAAAAAAAACGAGACGACGAGACTCGATAGTGGTATCGATAAGCCCAAACGTTATTGATTTTCGGGTTTTGAAAAAAGTGGAACCGGGTCCTTGATGGAACCGGGTTTCGATCCCCATCCCTACTCGTCTCTCCGTCGTCTCTCCCTGTCTCCCGCTCACACGTCTCTGTCTTTTCTTCTTACTGTCACCGGCTCACTTGTCTATCCGTGTAATCTCCCTGTATCACTAACTTCCCTTTCCACCTGCCTCTCATCTCGATCATCTCGTATTCAGAGTCGTGCTTTTGTTTACATAAATTTGATTGGCTGAGCAGCGTCACGTGGGATACTTAACTCACATGCAATTGGTCTGTAAGGTCCGCTAACCAAATGCCGTAAAGACTAGAAAAGCTGCGCTGGTTAAAATAGAAGCGCCCCGTCATAATGTATAATCCCTCAATAGTTTATTGATTATAGGTCTGGGTCCGCATAGGACGGCGTCTGGGTCCGGACCCGGACCGCGGTCCGCCTGTTAGTGACCTCTGATCTAGATCATAGGTCATAATGACATCATTAACTAACAGTGATTTGTTGACTAGTGATCTGATATTGAGTAGAGCTAATCTTGTGGAGATAGCAGGAGACACTGGTATATTTCGAGGTTGACATGCTATACTTAATAAATTGGCAGATTTACCCTTTTTATTTCTCACCAGTTTAACCATTCTTCTGTTACCTGTCAGCACAGGGATTGAGAAGGCAATCTGAACTCCATAGGGCCCTGACTTTTCCTGGGGGAAATACATGATATGTGCCTAGACCGGCACATATCAGTCCGACTCACAGATTATCTGAGTCAGAGGAGGTGGGGGGGGCTCTGTGACGTTTGGGTGATGGTGTTTTCCAGCGTGGTGGGATGGGAGGGGCTGGACGAGGAGGGGGATTTAGGGGAGAAAAAAATGGGATTTGGGCGTGGTGTGAGTTGGATTCCAACATTGACAAGGTCATTCATCCTGTCGGTGAAATCCAGAAAATGGGGGAATGGGGAATCCAGACTGCGTGGAGAGAATGAAAGGCTGGGCCATCTGTTTAGCATCAACAGCCTGCTGAATCTCTCGTCTCCTCGCTGAACTGTTGGTAGAGGTCCACTGATAAACACCTCAGTATTCAGACATCGAACTTTGTTCAGCAGATCATTAAAATCCCGTTTCAATACCTCTGATTGTTGCTTGACAACATCAAGTGCTCCAGTGTGAATGACGAGAGATTTCACTGTCGGATGCTCAGCAGTGATTTCCAGAATTTTCTCTGAGATATCGGACACCATATCATTGGTAAAACAAAGTACTTTGGTGTTTTTGCTGAAAAAGTGTTTTGTCTTATTCACAGCTCCGTCACCCACTATCAGCGTTTGAGGCCCAGTGGTTAGCTCTTTCTGCAGCCTTTTAGTATATGATTTAGCCTCATACCTTTCTCCGGTGCTGGAAGATGACCTTTCTTTTGGGGAGTCAGGGTCTTGTAAAAGTGGAGCAAATCTGTTCTCTAGTAGAATCCCTGTCTTTTTGGTCGGTTTGCTCTTACTTTTTGTTTTAGCCACATTCCACGGCTGTTTTCTCCTTGGTACTGGGGTTGAAGAGACCCTCCTGTGTGACGGCAGTGCAGGCCACTCAGTATCATCACGAGTCTCCAGGTGCTGGGTTCTGCCTGTTAACCGTCTTCCCATATCTGAGGGAAGCGATTTATCTTTACATGAATTATGCTTTGGCTTTGCACAAAGCATTTGTCTGTTAGCCTGCTCCTTTCCACTGATTCAGGTTCAGGTTCAGGTTACTTTATTGGTACCCGTGGGTAAACTAGGTTTGCAGTTAGAGAGAGGATTGACATTCTTACAAGACAACACATGGGTTACAGTAGACATGCACATTGGGGTAAACCTGATTTGGGTCATCGGTAGAGTGGTTTCATTCCCATATTGACCGTTTACCTCCACGTTGACTTCGAGCCGCAGAATTTTCGTCTCCAGTACTGCTATCTTCTGGAGAAGTTTGTGGTAGTCATCCGTGGAAAAGGGAGGCATCTTGTTGCTAATTAGCTTAGCTTAGCTGAGCTCCACAAACCCAGTCAGTATAGTGCAGACTTATGCTGCTGATAGGCCACACTCACGAAGTAAAAAGGGTTTAAATAATAGTGGTAGCCTTCAGATACTTTCATAAATTAAGCTCCCAGTGATTTAGAAGTATCCAGGACCCGCTTTCCATACATTTTGTAGCAAAAGGACAGGATTACAATGGGGGAAAAAAAGGAAAGTAAGAGCGAAGAGCGAAACGTCTACTAGCGTCTACTCAAGGTCTACTCACTAATAACATTTTAATGTTAGTTTGATTTCCAACATTAACAGTTATTTTTGGCAGGCCAAGTAAATTGAATTTTGTCTCATTGACATTACTTCATTCATTCATTGTATTACATTGTGTATGTTTGTCAAATTTGTCAATGTGGTATTGCTAGTTTCCATGGTGCAAAACAAACACATTTTCAATATTGTTTTCTGGGAAAATATAGAATATAATAGAAGTAAGATGAAGGTTTGGAAAGCAAAAAAAGATGGCTGTTACCATATCTATACAGGATTTGTTTTTACCAGATTTTTTTAATTTTGTTTTGTTAAACAACAACCAAACAAACTGTCCATTGTGCTCTACTCCCAGCTATAGCTACGACCTGAGCCACTCACTGCAGTACAACCTGACTCTGCTGCAGAGGCCTTGGGAGCTGACGTCCACGGCTGAGCCCTCCGTGGAAGAAGAGCACCACTCTCGAAGCCACCAGGACAGCTTCGATATCTTTGAGGATGAGGGACTACCCATGCAAGGTCGCTTCCCATTCCCCCATGCCATTCATATTAATTAGTCATTTAGTAGACACTTTTATCTTTTTATCTTTTTTGCTTGCCATGACTGTATTTAGTCTTATGGTTAAGGTAGTGTCATCAAACCTTTTAAGACCACTGAAGCCCTTTAAGACTGTAAATTAATAATTTTATCCTTTTTTGAAGTGACTTGCAGTAAATTCAGCAAGGTCATTTTTAAAGAAGCAGATGGGTATAGGGGCATTATTGTAGCAGAACTATTTACAAATGTGAGTGTAGAGTTGTGTAACTGTATCTCAATCTGTGTGTGCTTAATCAGATTTCTAAATGTGTAAAAGATAGATTTTTAAATTTGTAGACCAATCTCTAAATGCATACGTAAATACTAATGCTAAAGTATTTTGTATAAATATATAAATATAATATAAGTATTTTGCTCCAAGACAGGAAATGCAGACAAGTCATCAGTTACAGCTCTCAATTGGCTGTCTTTGGTCACGTGACTTTTGCTACATTTCTGAGATCTGCAAATCCGTGTGACGATTTATCAGTGTGTGAAGATTTGTCTGTGAGTGAGGAGATTTTTTTCTGTGTGTGTGTGGAGATTTGTCTGTGATCGGTAGCATGATGCAGCGAAACAGAGTGGTCAACTCCACGCAAGGCTGAATAATTAATTTCTTCTGCTTAAAGTTTCAGCTTGAATTCGAACACTATGAGATTTTAAAAAAAAAGTGTTTTGGCCTAGGAAGGGGGGACATGTTATCCCCATGATTAACGCCAACTTTGATACTTATTTTTAAGCCAGTGCCGTCGTTATAAGCAGCAATGTTGTATATGAAATGTTTTATATGAAATGCGCCACACAGACAGCAGTTGATGTCTGTGTCCGACGGAGGGTTAAGCTTCCTGGACGCTTATAGTATAACACTATGGTGTGTGGCGCATTATATATACAACATTGTTCATTAAAACACTCATACACAACGACAGTACTAGCTTAAAAATAAGTATCCCAAAGTTGGTGTGGGTCATAATCATGGGGATAACACGTCACCCCTCCTTCCTAGAACTCCTAGCCCAGGGGTCGGCAACCCAAAATGTTGAAAGAGCCATATTGGACCAAAAAAACAAAAAACAAATATGTCTGGAGCCGCAAAAAAATAAAAGCCTTATAGAAGCCTTATATTGAAGGCAACACATGCTGTATGTATCTATAGTAGCTATATTAGCCTATAGAAATGACTAAGTTAACTACAAATACATAATGAGCCTTCATGATTAAATGTTTATTTTTCCTGCAGTGCATCCTGTAGCAGTGGTTCTCAACCGGTGGGGCGGGGCGCGGGTTCAAAAAGGAGGCGCGTATTTGCGCCGGACTGTCCAGTTTTTCAGCCCTGTCCGGCGTCCGGCGCAGCATCAAGCCGGGCGCGTATTTGTCCTCCTTTTTGAGAGCGCAATAGTAACACACCGCGCCCCCCCCCCCCCCCCGCCGGTCGTAGGTCCGCGGTGTGTTACCATTGCGCGCACCACCACCCCCCGCCGTCGGCCGGAGTGTTACAATCGCACGCGCCCCCCCCCGTCGGCCGTAGGTCCGCGGTGTGTTACTATTGCCCGGTCCAAGAAACGTTGAATCCTCTGTTCTCCTCAGTTATTTTTCTCTTTTTCCCTTTGGGATCCATGGCCCATCACACAGCCGCCGGTTTGTTTACAACAGCCATAGACATATATACATAGACGCCTCATAGACTGACGCTGCCCGTTAGAGCTGACGTAGCAGCGCGGCCGCCATCTTGGAAGGGGGCCCAGTGCGCCCCCAGTGCATTCATTTCTATGGAGGAAGGTGTATCCCCAACTACAATAATAAGCATAACTCCCCGAATTTTTACCGGATTTTCACACGGTTTGGTTTGTTACAAATGGCAGAGATTTATTTATGATACAGGACGAATTTTTTTTTTTTTTTTTTTTTTTTAAATAATAAGAATTATTGTTCAATCTTACTTGTTAAAGGTAATCCCACGCGATCTGGTGTCAATACTGCGCCGTAAGCTGCACAACATACTGGCATAGCTTGCTCTCCCGTTGACTCCTATGCTAGACTAGAGTGAGGACCCCCTACCAATATGGCGGCGACGCTGGGTTACGTTCCAACACGTCATGAGGCGTCTATGTATATATGTCTATGACAACAGCCACCTGCCTGGCATCCCGCCTTACTGATAGAAACGCGTGTCGCAGGCTATGACGTAAATCTTCGTTGACAGAAATGTTGAAATTTAATATTTATTCTACACATGTTTACAGCATTGAAAAACGTTAATAATGTTTGTGTCATGTTTGTTTTCCTACAGAAACCATATTAAAACAAAAAAGATATTTCTCTCCCCCATCTTTTTCCATTTTCAAACATTTTTGAAAAAGCTTCAGGGAGCCACTAGGGCTGCGCTAAAGAGCCGCATGCGGCTCCAGAGCCGCGGGTTGCCGACCCCTGTCCTAGCCCAAAACGCATTTTTTGAAATCTCAGTGTTTCGAATTCAAGCTGAAACTTTAAGTAGAAGTAACCTTGTACTATCAATCTTGCGTGGAGTTGACCACTCTGTTTTGCTGCATCATGCTACCAATCACAGACAAATCTCCACACAAAGACAACTCGCCACATACATTTGCAGATCTCTGCCATGGCAGAAGTGTAACAAAAGTCACATGTTCATGACAGCCAATTGAGAGTTGTAACTGATGACTTGTCTGTATTTCCTGTCTTGGAGCAAAATATTTTCAGCCGCTAATATTTTTGTACGCATTTAGAGATTGGTCTTCACATTTACAGATCTATGTTTTACACATTTTCAAATCTGATTACACACACACATTCATGATTAGCACACACAGATTCTGAATACACATTTGCTGATTCCTGTACTCATTCAAAATTGTCAGTAGCTTTTAGAGATTCAAACAAGATACAAATCTGATACACAAACAGATTGAGATAGTTACACAACTCTTCACTCACATTTGTAAATAGTTCTGCTACAATAATGCCCCCATAGATGGGGGTTGGATGTCTTGCTCAAGGAAGTTTACATTGTAAGCTGGGGGACGGCAACATTGAACCCAGAACCTTTCAACTGGAAGGTCAAAAGGTTCAAGCCATTTGCCTATAGACTCTCTGACCAGACTCAACCAATTTGACATCAAATGCAAAATGCATCATTAAATGTGATGATCTTAATCCACATTGCCATAAGTTCTCACAAAGTATCTAGTATCACAAGTATCTAGTTAAAAAAATAAATAAGACAAAACGTATGTGAGAAATGATTTTCCCGTTGTCTCTTGCTGTATTCATTCTTGGTATTTCCCAACCAAGCTCACCTTCTTATAGTTTGACCACATTGGCAAAGTTGTTTGTGTAATCCTGGTTCTTTCATGTGTCCTGACACAGTGGTGAACGGGCTGAAGAACAAGCCCTACTTTAAGTATGTGTGGAACGGGAAGCTTCTGGAGCGGGTAGAGGACATTGTGCATCATGATTGGCTGATGTACATCATCCATGGCTTCTGTGGTCAATCCAGTATCCTTTCTTCAAACTTCCGTCTCACTGCTTCTTTATTTGGCTATGTCAGTGTGTGGGTTTTTGTATAAAAATATACTGCATTGAGTTTGTAATGTTTTTCACATTGGAGCTAAAACAATATATTGGTCAAAGGCTGCATTAGTCAAATTTGGACTATTTGTGTTTTTTTAAATGTTTAGTATTTTGTTAACTTTCAGTGAACTGTATTTATTAGGTATTCACAGCTAAACTGTGGATACCTATTGTTGTTCTAGGATTCTTATTTTTGATTGGTAATGCTTATAGCTCAGCCCCGCCGCTGTCCATCTGGATAGATTTTTCTGTACAGTGAAAGTTTTGGGAAAACTTCAAAAATCTTCGAAATAACCACTGGTACAATGATGCTCTATGCAGGTAGATAACATTTGCGCGGCGTTGACAGACGTGTGTAAAAAAAATAGCCGACATCGTTTGAAAAAACTTCGAAAATCTGTTCCAGAAACCACAAGTCCAAATTTGGTACACATGCTCTATGGACATGCTTGATTAAAAGTTATTCATGGAATCTTTACAAAATAAAAAATGGCTGAGTTATGCAGAAATTAATGTATATAAATGAGCGAACATTAGGTAGGTAGGCACATAGAGGACATCCCCCTTAACAAGTGTATCAAGTTTTGCGTCGATACCTAAAAAAAAATGACGCCACGGTGTCCATTAAAAAAATGCTAAGCTAAGCGCTAATGCTCAAGTTCGCCTCAGAAGGTCTCAGGGCCTTAAAAGTAACAAGTGTACCAAGGTTCTTGTCGATAGCTCAAAAAACGACATCACAGTGTCCATTTTAAAACATGTAAAGCTAAACGCTAATGTTCAAAATCACATCACAAATCACAATCACAAAATGCCACTTGCTCTTGACCCATGACTTGGATTCACTCCAAATCGCTTGGGGACACTTGATCTCATTGCCCCCGAGTGACATGCCCCTACCAATCATGGGAAAAGGCCGGTTGCTGGGGTTGGCAGTGCATGTGGCCTGGGAATACCTTTCGAGACTCCTTGCAGTTTTTATTATTTCATTGTAACCTTTAGTGCATCAAACACACAATCCCATTTTTTATTACGTTTCAGTGCATATCTTTGCCACAACTTATGCATGAACAACTTTGAGGAAGAATTTGTTATTATTTTCTGATATATCAATATCTAATCTAATATCACTCAAAAACAAAACTTATGTTTCACAATCGGCAAATCAAAAACAAACGAGGGCAAATAAGAAATGGTTATCTGCTGGGTACACATGGGCCAGGCAGGATCCCTCCCATCTCTTAAGTTAACAGTCAAAAAACACTGCATATTTAATCAGATGAGTTGGACAGTTTGGATGGGTAGCACAAAGGAATGTGCATTTACTTCTTATATAATGCATTTACTTTCTATTTTTCTAATGCCTTTGTAGAGTTGATGCATGACTTTTTGGTGCATTGGCAGAACATAATAAACAGGCTGATTTATTATGCTAAAGCACAGCCTTGGGACCCATATTATAACACTTTCCATCTTACACCGTCAACCTTCGCTTTCATACTACACGCCAATCAGAAAAGAGGGGAGAAAAAAAACATATTCAAGTCATATTTCAAGTGGAGGAGAAATGTCCACATCTGCTACTTATGTGATGCAGTGTTGAGCTCACTATGCTGGGCGTCATAGTTCGGGTCTGGCTTGGTTTTGAGGTTGAAAACAGTTGTATCGAGAATATCATATTAGGTGGCTCTGTTGTCTGCATGAACTGAGTAATTTCCTGGAAACTGTACAGTCACCTCTTTCCACGGAAATGCACTGCATGGTTAAAATGGAGGGGGTAAAGGTGTGAATGTGTTTATAAACAAGCAGCAGTGATGGGTTATTGGTGTGGACAGACTCTGTGGAGCGTGCACTCGCTCAGTGCACAAGAGGGAAGTTGGTGAGAAGGATGTCAATAAAATCAACGAGAAACAACTGATTTTGTAGTGTCCAGTGCACACCATCAGAGAGCATTACGACACAAATCGATTAGTCAGTGTGTGCGTGTGTTGTGTGGTTCCTCATTGTTTGGTGGTAGTTTTAAGTCCTGCTCCCTAACACCAACGCTGCAGAGCTTGTCATCTATGGCCGGCCGGTCCACGTCACCCTCATCGCCAGGCGTTCCAGCAGATTTGCTGGCACTCGCTTCCTCAAAAGAGGAGCCAACTGTGAGGTACAAGTGTTTCCAAGACAACAGGGTGGGGGAGGGCGGAGATAATGCAGGCGGGGGCAGTATGTAGATAATAGAGAGATGAGTCAGGTGTGTGTGTGTGTGTGTGTGTGTGTGTGTGTGTGTGTGTGTGTGTGTGTGTGTGTGTGTGTGTGTGTGTGTGTGTGTGTGTGTGTGTGTGTGTGTGTGTGTGTGTGTGTGAGAGAAGGTATTCTCTCACCCACACCTGCATATTGCTGTAACTACCCGACTGCTACTCAAACTGCTGTTTGTAAACGGAAGAAAATTACACCCGTGCCCCCCCCTTCTTTTTCTAAGGCTAAAACAAGCATAGTTAATCAACGTAGTTTAAACTAAGGCTTTCCTTCAAAAGATGAAACGAAAGTCACAAAATGAATAAAATGTATGCTATTAGGCTAATATTATAGGCTATTATATTATTTGTTGAGATCGCAGAGCAAGTTGAGGCCATAGCTTTGCGCGTTGCGGCATTGTGTGTGCTGCTGAAAACTACAATTGCTTTGTTCATATTTTCGTTTCATATGTAGGAGATTTGTGGACAACCATAATTTGAAGCTGTTATTTAATCTGACAATGTGCCTAACTTGTTGCCAACCCTTTGAGCATGCATGTGACTGCAGCCTATTATCGGTAATGCATTTAGATTAAGTCATGTGTTTTTCGATGTCTCCATTTTTGGCTGGATGGGCAGGCTAGCCCTATATCTGCGACAGAGATCTGTCTGCTCTGTCGCAGTGAGTGAGTGATAGTTAGACCATTTGTCAGTCAGTGATGATGTTGTTGTTTACCCCTTTGGGCGTTGCTCTTTCAAAATAAATGGGCGCGGACAGTCCTCTCTTACATCCTCAGAGAGTGTTTACAAGCGCTCTGTTTATTGACTGCCATTCATTCTGCATCAAGCGCTAAGGACGGATTCACGGTCCAGCCACATACTAGGTTTTGACTTAGTCTTGTTTAATTTCAATCAGACATCTGTCAATTCCGCCATTTTTGCACTGCACTGACCATGCTCTGTCCTTGTGTAGTTGAAAGCTGAATGATGGCCACTCAAACACGGAAATATTGTATTATTCTAAATTCTAAATAGGCCTCTAGACATAATAGTTTTATTGTGTACTATGAGCTAATGTGAACACAATATTAATACATATTAATACATTAAGTGTGTGTGTGTGTGTGTACACATATTGTGGTTCAAGGAAAAACATAGATGTCACACTCCTTGATAGTTAGCCTATAATTAGCTCATGCTGGTCATCAAATTTGAGTCGATTTTTATTATTTTTGTTCCTCTGTTCCACTGTTAACTACAATAAGAAAGGCTCTTTCATGCCGCCATTTTGCTACAGGGTGAGCACGATCTTTAGTTTTAGTGCTTGTTTATTTATTTATTTTTTCCATTTGCTCTAAGGGCGATGTGGCCAACGAGGTGGAGACGGAGCAAATCATCCACGATGCCTCTGTCATGTCCTTCACGGCGGGAAGCTACTCCTCCTACGTCCAGGTGCGAGGCTCTGTGCCCCTCTACTGGTCCCAAGACATCTCTACCATGATGCCCAAGCCCCCCATACGACGTAAGTCCAGTTCCCACGAGTTGGTTCCCAAACCATGCATGTAACTTAGTTCCTACATCATGAACCTGACATTGTTCCTCAACTTTTTTCACCATCTAAAGTTTCTTCTTATATGTTTGGTTCCAATACATGTAAAATCTTATGGGTCCATGTAGTTGACTTTAGCAAACTCAGCTACTGTTTTCACCAATTAGTCACCTCCAAGTCATCCATGGATGGTGGATTCCCCTCTATCTGCTCCTTCTCTGGGTTTCTTTCTTTTTCACTTGGCTTTAGGGATTGTTTTTCCTTGCCCTGATTGTATGGACTAGTCTTATGATTATGGGGGTGTCTTCAAATAAGATCCCATGAAGCTTGACATGACTGGTATAAGATGGAATAAGTTACTGCTAAAGTTATGGATATTATTATTAATTAATTAGCTTAAGCTCATCGTACCCATCTTCTTTTAATTGTGTGTACTAATGTCTAAGGGAATAATAATTATTCAATATCAGACTTTATTAAAGAGTAAGTTATCCAAATGGTGACTGAATATAATACTCTCAAACTAAAAACAACTTTTTGTTATCTGGAAACGATAGAAAAATATCTACTGAATGGGGTTAACTTGATAACTTACACAAGTACACATAGAAGTATATTTACATATTCATAGACAGATTTGCATACAAAAGTTTTGCTCGGTCGTGATGTGTTTCTTGGTTAACCGCTGTTCTTAAGAAACCCAATGCACTCATGAAACTCAGTTGACCTGTGGAATCGACCGCTGCAGGCAGCTTGCACTATTTATTATTAAACATTCAAGTATGTTGAATCATGCATGAGGAGCTATCTGCACCTAATCCCTTCATATTCACCACAACCTTTTGTGGTGAAGATGTAGAGAGGTGAAGCCAGGACAACCCCTAAACCCCCCCACTCACACACACACACACACACACACACACACACACACACACACACACACACACACACACACACACACACACACACAGTTCTTTTTATCTATTCCATTCTGTCATTATTACACTATGAGCATCAGAAACCAGCCTAAACCCTGGGCTAGGGAGGTGTGTGTGTGTGTGTGTTTTGTTGGTGCCTGCTCAGGCCGACTTTAAATGGGTGTGAGAGGACAGTGTTAATTTACCTTATCTTTTCATAACCATGTTTGCCTCACAAAAGGTAAATGTCAAATTAAAGGACAAAGATGCCAAGGATGCGCACGCACGCACACGTTCCAATCCACCCACACCAGTCCTGTTTGACATTTGTGTGCTTCTATCTTTTTTTCATTCATCATCATCATCGTCGTCATCATCATTTCACATCATTCAAATGATGCCCCCCCCCCCCAAAAAAAAGGCTCACATTCCATTTGCGTGCATTCAGTTGTTGTGTCTAATACTATACTTTAGATTCTATTTTATTATAGAACTAAGCTGTCTGCTAAATATTTATTAGTAGGGATGTCCGATATTGGCTTTTTTACCGATAACCGATATTGTTCAACTCTTAATTTCCGATACCGATATCAACCGATACCGATACCGATATATGCGGAAACTTTGAAATAATTCCAAACTTTGAAATAATTCCAAAACACCGACATAACTACAGCTACAACTAGCGTCCCACTACATGGCCACACATGCCCAGGCTTGTTATTGAGACGGCGCGGCGCGTTTGATGATGTCATCAAACCACGTCCTCACTTGAAACATAACAGATGTCTGAAATTATTTCAAACAAAGTGTTTATTTATTTCACACTGTCTTTGTACTAACAGAAAATGGTCGCTTGCATTCGACTCAGGACAATTAGAGCTTTCCAACAAGGTATAACATGCCATAGGCCACTTTAGTCATTTTGAGCTTTTTAAAAAAACCGATACCGATATTTTCCGATATTGATTTTTTTATGCCAATATCGGCCGATAATATCGGTGGGCCGATAATATCGGACATCCCTATTTACCGTATTGGTCCGAATATAAGACGACCCTGATTATAAGACGACCCCCCCTTTTTCAAGACTCATTTTTGGAAAAAGAGTTTTTGAAGACCAAATCTTGTTTTTATAAAGAAAAAAAGTTTTTTCCATCTTTTAAATAAAATCATGTTTTCATTATATTTTAGATGAAATTGTCACATTTAAATACAATTAAATGTAATCACATTTGTAAATGAACGACTTACAGTATTTAAATACCATAAAAATGAAAATAAACTAGTCTATTGGTATTTCTAATACCAATTAGGCTATCCATCTCATGGTGACAAAACAACTACCGTATTTTCCGCACTGGATTATAAGGCGCACTGTCAATGAATGGTCTATTTTCGAACTTTTTTCATATATAAAGCGCACCGGACTATAAGGCACATTAAGCGATACAAAACAGTCAGATAAGTCAGTCAGTCAAACTTTATTAAACACGTTCACAATAACTCTTAACATTGTTCAAATGTTAATGAGCGTATTCACAATAACTCCCAACCTTGTTCAGTTGTAACACGTTAAAAAAAACACAGTCTGATATCGCTAAATCAAACGTTAGCGTATTCACAATAACTCCCAACCTTGTTCAGTTGTAACACGTAAAAAAAACACAGTCTGATATCGCTAAATCAAACGTTAGCGTATTCAAAATAACTCGCAACCTTGCTCAGTTGTAACACGTAAAAAAAACAGTCTGATATCGCTAAATCCAACGTTGGCGTAGTCACAATAACTCCCAACCTTGTTCAGTTGTAACACGTAAAAAAAACAGTCTGATATCGCTAAATCAAACATTAGCGTATTCACAATAACTCCCAACCTTGTTCAGTTGTAACATGTACAAAAAACAGTCTATCACTAAATCAAACGTTAGCATATTCAGTTTGAAGTCTGCGTCGTAAGCGTGTCTCTTGACAGGTGCCATTTTGGGGTCTTTATACACACACTGTAATATTATGGTGAAGTACGTGTATTACTCCACGACGCTCCTGACTACGGTAGCCATAACAACCAGAATTAATCCATATATAAAGCGCTCCGGATTATAAGGCGCACTGTCGTTTTTTGAGAAAATTAAAGGCTTTTAAGTGCGCCTTATAGTGCGGAAAATACGGTATGTAACCTAGCAAAATTTAAATAACTGCATTAACCATCGAAGTGAAGTCTAATTGTAGAACAGTGCCACCTGTTGTTGTGAATGTATATTGACATTTAAAAGTCTAGACCCCGAATGTAAGACGACCCCACTTTTTCAGACGTATTTCCAGGAAAAATACCCCGTCTTATATTCGGACCAATACGGTATTAGTTATACCTGAAGAACTACCATGACACCAATGGGTACCTAAGTAATACTGGGAACTGTGTAGTGTGTATCAACACAGTACTTTCGTTGGTTTCTCTCGATCACATCAATGTAATGTCGTGCATGGCTGAAAGCAGAAGAACGATCCTGTCATATTCCATTCCCTTTGAATTTGTGGATAAGCATCAACGCTGCTTCCATTTAAAATAACGCCCATTAGACAGAACGGGGTCAGCCTTGTTGTGATTAGGTGTACTGTATGTTGGGTTATATCCCTTCCTTGGAATGTATTTTCAAAGTCTAATGGGTTTTGTTTTTACTTTGACTAGGGCTGGTTATTTCATAATCGTGTGATTGAGGGTCATCGACGGTCATTAACCCACACGCAAAAAATCCGTCATAATAACCGTTTGTTAATGTTTTTCTAAAATGTATATTTTTTCATATGTTGTTGCCAAAATAATCTACCTTTCCTATAGCCTAAATATACATAAATAATTGAATATATGCTTACACACCAAACTATCCCTCTAAAACAAAGCCGACAATACTTCTTCCTGCAAGTGCAACACTCTTTAAATCTTAAGTCTTTGAAGTTTACCGTGCTCCTCCGCTACTACTACTACTACTAATAATAATAATAATAATAATATATTAGTATTACTGTTGTAATTACATTAATATAGGCGAATAATTGCTTAATTTTCTCAATGAAGATTTCACATGGTTTGACTAAACCGAAAGTTACAGTGCTCTGATTGATGGCGCAATTTGGCCTAATCCCTTCAGTTATGAAGGGAGTCTCTTAACAGGCAATGTTGATCCATTTCATTTAATTTATTAACACTCACTACATAAATTTGCTATAGGCCTATTGTTTCAGTTCCTGATTAATATCTAAGAATGTTGCAATTTAATTTGTTTAAACTGTGCTTAGTTTGAAATGAACGAAACTGCCGCGCCGCACCCCCCCCCCCCCCCCCCCACACACACACACACACCCACAAGATAAGACGATAATGTTGGCCGGTTTGATTACGAGGGTGGCGATCAACCGGCAGCAAAAATTCCATGACGGTCACAACCCTAACTTTGACTGTACACTTTGATTGGAACTAGGTTATGTGCTTTAATTTCCATTGGGAGAATTTGATGTCTTCATTGCAAAGCACACAGTCCTCTGTTACAGACTATATCTGTTATATAATTTGTTTTCTAATCAATATTGTTGCATACTCCAACGTGCAAAAACAAACTTTTATCATAATGGGTACAGTTCTTCCTTCCTTCACACAGATAGACATACTGAACATTGTATTGTACAACACATTCACACGTTTGTTCTCTACATACCAGAGCTTGGGACTTGAAACTTTAGACTCACACTCGAGTTAGACTGCCCTGAGACTCAAGTCTCTCTGGAGACTTGAAAGCAAAAATGTGCTCAGATTCGAATGGCTATGATAAAGAATCATTGAATACATTGTTTGTTGCGCTACTGCTGGATCCATATAGGGGAAACACTGCAGTATTATTATCTCAGCCCGATTTCCCCTAAGTGGGCACTGTAGTTGGCCACGGACTCGGAGGGAAGCATGTCAGGTAGCCCGCTAGACACACTGGAACTTGACCGGGGATCACCTCTTTGTTTTACCCAGTTTAGTGCCGTTATTTTGGCTTCCCATCAGTTAACACTGCTAGACCCACCGGGACTTTCACTGCTGATTGTCCCTTTCGCTCCCTGCTTTAGATCGCTTTATTACGGATCACAAATATCTGTTGAATATCCAATATCTTTCTAACTCAGTCAAAACGACAATATTAGCCTACCCTATATTAAATATTTCTAACGTTATGGCCGCAGACACCGCAATTGCAATTGCAACGAGTTGAGCCGTCCATCTTATCCGTCTTATTTCCGGACTAACTGTCTGTTATCATATTCAAACTTGTGACATTGATTTTCAACTGGAAACGTTTTTGATTTGTTATACCGTAGGCCTATATCTCTTCAATAACAACAACCATGCTCATGCTTTTCTAGTGTCTTTAACCTTTGATTTTTTTTCACAAATAAATGGTTGGTAAAAAGCCTAACTTAAGGCCCTAGCACTGGGGCAGGTTTGCTTCTGCATTACTGACATCTTCTGGATTATTTTGGCCATTCTCTCCCTAAATTCTAATTAATAACTGTGTATTACACAACAAATTAAACAAACAATCCCTAATCACCCAATCAATTGTCTTAATCAACCAAAACTGTTTGAAATCTGCAACGTTGATTGCAAATGTATCAGTGTCCGCTTTTATTTATGTATGTCCACTTTTAAGAGTATTAAGACTTGAGACTCGACTTGGACTTGCGCCCCAAAAGACTTGACATGACTTGGACTTGAACCTAAAGACTTGAGACTTGACTTGGACTTGCACCCAAAGACTTAAATCCAGCTCTGGTACATAGTGTAGCGTACATTTAGTCATTTAGCACAGTGATTCTTAAACTAGGGGTCGCCAAAAACTTCCGTGGGGTCGCCAATTATTTTCTGTATTCAGTCTGAAATTATTATTATGCCAGGTGAAACAAAGGAAAATAATATTGGGGGGAAAACTCAGCCTTTTTGTTATTTACACGCAGTTAAGGGAAGAGAGAGTAAATATGTTTTCGTCTTTCAACGAGATCTGCGATCGAGGTGCGCACCTTCCTCTCAGACGCGAACTCCGCTTTTGCGCACCGACTCGGAATGGATAGCCCGTCTTGCTTATTTGACATGCATATTCGACAAATTAAATACGCTCAACCTGTCACTATAAGGCCTCAACACTAATTTTTGTTCTACTTAAAAAATATTATTTTTAGGGGTGTCAAATTATCGCCTTCATTGCGATCAATTAATTACAGTCATGTTTCATTTTTACAAGCACACGCACAAAGCGGGTCGCCTATTAACTGCATGGACCAAGCGGTTCTGGACCAGGAAGGAGACATGAACACTTTTAATAATCGTATTTACCGTATAACTGCACACAACTTTATTTAAAAGCAAGCAAATGGAAAACATGTTTGTTTGTATTTTGGTGTCCGGTGCGTGTGGATGTGGTTCATCTTAATAGCGGAGTCCGGGAGGGTTCACCTTCACGGCGTAGTTACGAGGGATGTGCGACTATCGTTTTAAAAAATACAAAAGTGTTTTTTAAAGTTAGAAAGATATTAGATATTCAACCGATATTCACGCTCCGAATTACAGCGATCAGACACGGGGAACTAAAGCCGCGATCACCGGCATGAGTCCTGTGTGTCTAGCGGTGTCTACCTGCCCAGTGTATACCTGCCCAGGTGTCTACCTACCTTGGTGTCTACCTGCCCAGGTCTCTACCTGCCTAGGTGTATTGGTCAGTATGCCTGCAGCGATGAGTTAAATAACGACAACCATTCACCAGCTGCTCTTCAAACGATCTGTCATCTGAGCTCGAAGATGCGCTGCTTGAGCTATCCAGTGACCGAAACATACAAACATTGTTTGCCTCAAAAACACTGGATGAATTCTGGCTGTCTGTTGCGCAGGAATACCCCGGATTGTCCAAGGCTGCCATGGACATTCTAACAGCTTTCGGGTCGACCTATCTGTGCGAGAAGACATTTTCGTCCCTGGCATATATAAAAAATTAATACAGATGTCGGCTCAGCACCGTGGAGGAAAATCTCTGTGTCGCCGTATGCAGCATTCCTCCTAGAATTAACTTGCTATGTTCACGGAAGCAGGCCCACCCTTCCCATTGAAATTGTTAAAGGTAGTAAACCAGAAAAGGGAAATAATAAATGTTATAGCCATAAATATAATTAATGTAACGTTGTAGGCCTAATGCTGTATGTGTGTGTGTGTGTGTGTGTGTGTGTGTGTGTGTGTGCGTGCTAGTGTGTGCGCGCGCGCATATAGCGTTCTGATCTGATATAGCGGCAGCCTACACTTGTTTAATCGTGATTGTTTGGTTTTCTCGGTTCTTGTTCATATGGAATAAATAAAACTAATTACTTTGCTTACTAGTTTTTGCTTGATTTAGTTGTTAACGTTTGAGGGGGTATTTTGAGAAAGGACTTAGAATGGGTTTGGGGAAAGTGGGGTCGCCAGACCTCGCCATACTTTTTTGTGGGGTCGCCAGACAAAAAGTTTAAGAACCACTGATTTAGCAGATGCTTTTTTCCAAAGCGAGAAGCTGAAGTGAAGTGAAGCTGAAAACTTTCAAAGCTTTCAATCAAAATTGGAGTTGCTACAAAAATTCCAAGTAATATGGCGACATTTTGGGATGTAGGCTTTTTGTCTGGGTTCCAACATTCAAATGAGTACGTTGACACCGACCTGACTGTAGAAATCCAGAGAAAATCCAGAGAATCTATGGCTGTGTTTTAGCCAATGCTAGTGTTACCGGCCTCAGGCCTAGGGGAACCTGGGCCAGCAGCAAGTTGCTCTGCCTTTACACTAGCAGAATACATGGGAGTAGGGGGAAGCACGAGCATTTGCGTCTGTGAGGTTGGGATTGTAAACCTTTCTTTTTCTAAAAAGGCACATATACATATAAAATACTGCTGTACGTGCAGCGTGTGAACTGCTTGACTCTTCCAGTTTGCATGGCAGGCCGGCAGGTGCGTGGAGGGCACTGCTGGAGCATACAAAAAAACACAAGACCTGAACCAAATGATTGTGAAACCGAAAAAAAACCCCACCCCATGAATATATGAAATGGGAGCGAGGAGCAGCAGCTGTTGCCTTTTTAAAAGTCAAATTGGCTGCAAGCCGCCACCGAAGCCACTCTCAGATGATTTAATCTAACAGTTCATAGTGGAGTCGTGACCCCCCCCCCATGTGTGTTGTCTCTTTACCCCCTGTCTCTGTATTCACAATAGAGCCTTGAGGGACCCATAGACTCCCATCTATCGAGGTGTTAAAAACACATACTGCCCACATGTAATACAGTAGTAGGAATTGCAGTTCAGTTTTGCTAAATGGTGGAAATGCTATCACGCTGATTCTGCTATTATGTTCTGCTAAAACCTTCAGGCTTCAGTTTTCTGTTCTTAGACTAAGGGAAAGTAGATATACCAACAGTATACAAACAGTACTGGAAGGTTCCCTTCGAATTTGCTCCTTCATAAGAGACAAATTAGTCTTTGTATTCACAGAAGAGCCTTGAATATTACACAGAAGGACACATAGATTTTTACTTGATGATGATGACTTCAAAATTAAAATTACCTGTCTGGTAGAACCCAATGTACACAGTTCAATGATGGAGTGGCCATTTACATGAATTCAAAGATATACAATGTGTTATCTGTAGATACTGGAGTTCCCCAGGGGTCTGTCCTGGGACCTCTTCTTTTTACTATTTATATTAACAATCTTGGAAACAACGTACTGAATGCTAATCTGCACTTTTATGCAGATGACACCCTTTTTTTATTGTATTGCGTCTTCACTTGTGTCAGCCTTTAATCATCTTCAGGCTGCTTTTGATGTTGTACACCATCTCTGCACTTTAAAGCTTGTCTTAAATGCAAACAAATCCAAACTCCAGAGCTTGGAAAAAGCCTGTAGTAGTGTTGTCACGATACCAAAATTATGACTTCGATACGATACCTGCCTAAATATCTCGATACGATACTGAAATGATACCACGGCAAAAAAATAAAACATCAGGAAATGTAATGTAAAATATAGATGACAGAACAAATTATTTGTTTTTTTATGAATTAAAAATCTAAATCTAAATAAAATCATCATTAATGCTGTTAAGTGTTTTTTACTACACCATCTCAAAGGTGGATAGAGATTATTTCCATGAATAGGCAGCTCAGTGTTCGTAGTAGAAAACACTCGAAGCACGAAGCGGGGCCGCCTATTAACGGCATGGACCAAGCGGTTCTGAAGGTTGTCGGAACAACCAGGAAGGAGACATTGAACACTTTTGATAATCGTATTTATACACCGTATAACTGCACACAACTTTATTTAAAAGCAAGCAAATGTAAAACATGTGTGTTGGTATTTTCGTGTGGATGTGTGGCTCCTCCAGGGGAGCGGTTCATGTTACTTGTGTATCGTCTTGTCTTAAAAAATACAAAAGTGTTTTTTAAAGTTAAGATATTAGATATTAAACAGATATTCACATTCCGAATTACAGCGATCAGACACGGGGAACTAAAGACGCGATCACCGGTATTACCCCCGTGTGTCTAACGGTGACTACCTACCTAGGCCTATACCTGCCCAGGTGTATTGGTCAATATTTCTTTATATGAGAGAGAAAACAAACAGTTGGCACGCCCACTATGCCTGCATGAGTGGAAGCAGAGTGCTGCGCTGCACACACACACTTCCCCGCAGTCACAAAAACAGTCTTTCTTAAAGTATCGGTACTAATAAAATGGAGTTTAGTACCATTTTTAAGGCAGGGTATCGCGATACGGTTCTAGTATCGGTATACCATGCAACACTAGCCTGTAGTCTTGCCAAGTATTGTCACCCTAGAGGGGAAGGAGATTGAAAAGGTGCACTCTTACAAATATCTTGGTTTCCTTATTGATGACTCTGTCTTTCAATTAACTTATTCAAAACATGACCAAGAAACTAAAGCTGAAACTCAGTTTCTTTTTTAGAAATAAGTCTTGTTTTTCTCCTGCGTCCAGAAAAAAACTTGTTACTGCTTCTTTTATGCCAGTGCTAGATTACGGTGATATTTTATAAACGTGTATCTACCAAATGTCTGTGGATGGTGGATGCATTTATCATGGTGCGGTTCATTACCAACGCAAATGGTCTGACACATCATTGGGCTTTGTACCTTAGCATCGGCTGGCAAAAGTTCACCTGGTGAAATAAAAACTTTCAAAAAGAATTGTGTCATTGTTCTTAGGGGATAAGGGTCCTTTTTAGGGTAGTCTAATGCTGACCTGTGGAGCCTTTTGAAATCGTAACCGTGAGTTATGGGCCCTACACATGCACTTGACTTGCTTTGTTGAGCCAAGATGTGTCTTTAAAATCAACTCCCATTGACCACTGAAGTACATGGAAACCTCCTGAAGTATAAAAACTTTCTTTCAGTGGACCAGGCGGATCCGTACGCGTATGTTGCTGCCCTCCATTTTGACCAGATGCTTCAGCGCTTTGGATCGCCCATCATCATTCTAAACCTGGTCAAGGTAAATCACACACATATACAGACACGCATGCAAACCGTGGGCAAACCTTTCGAGACTTATTGGCACACATTTGGGCCAGTGAGGACCATGTCTTTTTTTGTGTGTGCGCCATTATTATCCTGAGGACATTTTTAATCATCCTTTAATTGTCCTTTGTTGTGAATGCTATTTAGCATAGCAGCATAAGCCTTCTTAATAAATACTGCAGCATGCTGACTGGGCCGACCCTGGTCTCTGCAACCTCTATGCACTATCTTAGAATTAGACGCTATGTGTATATCTAGCAGGCAACTGAAAAGCAATTTTAATCTTTAAAAGTGATTAAAAACCTTAAAATGAATGTGCCTAGATTGGTTGATTTTAAATACGAAGCAAACCAATGCATGATGTATTGATTAGATCAGGGAAGTATCGTTTAGAAGTAGAACCCCAGTCTCAGCTTGAGGCAGGACATTCATCTTTTTAATGATGATGATTGGATTTGTCTAACATTTTTAAGTTGGACGGGGGGAAAAAACACACTGAAATTTGGTTTAATAATATGGGTAATAATATTGAGCTCCATATCCAGCTAATCACATCAATGATATTGCTTTGATGGATTTAATAAGATAAACTTCTCTTAATAAAGACAAACCTCATAGTAGCCAGCCACTGATTCATTTTGTTGTTTATTTTACAATCGCACGGTAGAGCAATTCCAGCGAGCACTATAATAATGGGATGATAAGTGGCAGTAATAACTGGGACATTATATTGAAAAAAAAACAAGTGCAATCATGACAGGGCAATAAAGGTAATTAGTAAAGATATAATTGTCTTCCCTTTATAAACAACAACCAAAAATAAAACTATTTTTGTGTTGCCTTGTACTGTCTCAGTGTTGTTGATTTCCATTGTGGTCCCAAAAATGCATTGAAAGAAATCCCAAAGCCATCCTGTTGCTTTGGTCAGCAGGATACTACACTCTATCCAGAGTCCTCACACTTTTTATGGCATAAGGAACAAACACAGGTCATTTCTGCTGACTGAAAGAGGACAGCTGTGCCGTGTTTTCAACGTGTTTATGGGCAACACCGTATGCCAACTGCACAGATGGTAAGCGACTTTCTGCAGTCTGCTGCCATAAATACTGCACTATACTTGTCAGCTGAAGAAAAGCATTGTCACCTTTTGTTGTTTTAAGAGTGGATGTCTGCAATGAGGAACATAGAATTTAACTTAATTAGAAAAGTTAACTTTTAATGACATTGATGCACATTGAATGATTGAATGATTATTGTCCCAAGACTTTCATAACACATAAGGAATTTTATAGTAGTACAGTGGTTTCCACAGAATTTTTAGAGACTGTGGTGAATGGACCCTCTAGTGGGGTCAGGGGTTGGCCTACTTACTAGCATTTAAATTAGGGCTGTCAATCGATTCAAATATTTAATTGCATGATTGTCCATAGTTAATTGCAAATTAATTGCACATTTTTTATCTGTTCAAAATGTACAGTAAAGGGCATTTTTCGAGTTCAACTTGGGAGTGGGACAACATGGGAGTTGACAAAATATGCTTGCTTTATGCAAATGTATATATACTGTATATACACTCACCGGCCACTTTATTAGGTACACCTGTCCAACTGCTCGTTAACGCAAATTTCTAATCAGCCAATCACATGGCAGCAACTCAATGCATTTAGGCATGTAGACATGGTCAGGACGATCTGCTGCAGTTCAAACCGAGCATCAGAATGGGGAAGAAAGGTGATTTAAGTGACTTTGAACGTGGCATGGTTGTTGGTGCCAGACGGGCTGGTCTGAGTATTTCAGAGACTGCTGATCTACTGGGATTTTCACGCACAACCATCTCTAGGGTTTACAGAGAATGGTCCGAAAAAGAGAAAATATCCAGTGAGCGGCAGTTCTGTGGGCGCAAATGCCTTGTTGATGCTAGAGGTCAGAGGAGAATGGCCAGACTGGTTCGAGCTGATAGAAAGGCAACTGTAACTCAAATAACCACTCGTTACAACAGAGGTATGCAGAAGAGCATCTCTGAATGCACAACATGTCGAACCTTGAGGCGGATGGGCTACAGCAGCAGAAGACCACACCGGGCGCCACTCCTGTCAGCTAAGAACAGGAAACTGAGGCTACAATTCGCACAGGCTCACCAAAATTGGACAATCGAAGATTGGAAAAACGTTGCCTGGTCTGATGAGTCTCAATTTCTGCTGCGACATTCGGATGGTAGGGTCAGAATTTGGCGTCAACAACATGAAAGCATGGATCCATCCTGCCTTGTATCAACGGTTCAGGCTGGTGGTGGTGGTGTAATGGTGTGGGGGATATTTTCCTGGCACACTTTGGGCTTATTAGTACCAATTGAGCATCGTGTCAAAGCCACAGACTACCTGAGTATTGTTGCTGACCATGTCCATCCCTTTATGACCACAGTGTACCCATCTTCTGATGGCTACTTCCAGCAGGATAGCGCCATGTCATAAAGCGCGAATCATCTCAGACTGGTTTCTTGAACATGACAATGAGTTCACTGTACTCAAATGGCCTCCACAGTCACCAGATCTCAATCCAATAGAGCACCTTTGGGATGTGGTGGAACGGGAGATTCGCATCATGGATGTGCAGCCGACAAATCTGCAGCAACTGCGTGATGCTATCATGTCAATATGGACCAAACTCTCTGAGGAATGTTTCCAGTACCTTGTTGAATCTGTGCCACGAAGGATTAAGGCAGTTCTGAAGGCAAAAGGGGGTCCAACCCGGTACTAGCAAGGTGTACCTAATAAAGTGGCCGGTGAGTGTATATTTTTATTGGAAAACAATTTAGAAAGAAAAACACAATTTAGTGTGTCAAACCTTTTTTCCAGCATCAACACAACACAACACAACGGACAATCCAGGGACCCACACAGGTCAAGCATTTACCAATATGCTTAAATCACAGCTCATGGCAACCTCAAGCCCAAGAAACGATGCATCTCGATAATTATTTTGACGCATTAATGCAGGTACTGGCCTTTTTAGACGGGCACGATGCACGCCCGCTAGACATTCATTTTAAATAAGAGACGAGCGGCGCGGCGTGGAGGAACAGTACCTTGTCGGATTGCTAGTTGCCATCCGTCTTTCATTGAAAATGAATGTCTAGTGGGTGCGCATCGCGCCTGTCTTTAAAAGGCCAGTACTTGCGTTAATGCATCACAAAGATTTGTGGCATTAAAACGATTTTGTGGGGGTTTTTTGCACCATTATTATCGGGTTTATCGCCCAGCCCTAGTTTAAATTGGAAGTTAAAGGTTATTTTTGTTATTATTAATCGTCATTTATTAGCTGTTAAATGTTAAAGGTCCATTTCTCAGGAAACAAGATATATAGAACAATAGTTTTTCTTTCAGTAATTAAAAAGTTATTGCAGTTTGAAATTCTGCTGCTTGCACACCCTAAATACTCCCTATATACTTCACTGTAGAGATCACTTGCCGATGGTCCCTATGTACTCTGCTGTAAATAATTGTCGCCGTTGGCTATTCAAGGTTGAAATGTGAATGTTTCGCCTTCAAAACATGGCTTTTCTGAAATAAGCCATTGAGCAATGAAAAGGGGTGTGTGTATCGAACATCAAACTAAAATCATGGTGCTATGAGTTTTGCTTAGCTTATTAATAAGTAGTGTTGCCATACAAGCTTCTTGTTTGGTTCGGTGAATGTCGATTGCTGCTTTTGGGGTCTCAATTACAGTTGGTTCACTATTTGGGATATTAAACTATCACATCCAAAGCCACCGTGGACTTCAATAACGTGTAGGGCAGCTGTTTTTCCAAAAGTGTTTTTTCATCGTTCTTGCTGCGGTAGATTGTTTTTCATTATGAAGTTGCTCCGTTGAGATAAATAATTAGGATATGCCAAAGCCTACCTACTTAATTAGGTTGCACTTTAGCAAAAGTAGCATTCTTTATGTAGGATGATTGCAATGCATGGCTGCGTAAGTAGGCCTACGTGATGGAATTTTATCAAGTAAACGGAAATAAAGTTATAGGCCTAAGAACTAATTGGATTTTAACCATATCTTTGAATCTAACATGCAAGAATGTATTTTGTTCATATAGTAGAATAGACACGCTTTGTGCGTGAGGCAGTTTTTTTGGGGGGGGGTGGTTTGCAATGGGGAGACTGGTGTTAGAAATTAGACTTTTGTGGTCTAATACAGGCTAATACATTCATGGGAAACCCTGTAGCAAGAATAATGAGTAAATGGCATTAAAATATGGCAAAGAAAATTATGCTTCAGTCCATTGTATAGTAGCTATAGTAGAGATTGTTGCTCATCCCTTTTTTTCTAGTGTCGGGGGAATATGGACTGCTTTAGTGGCCATGGCAAATGCACACAAAAGGGGCTGATGCATGAGAGGCCACACCTCCCCCCTTGTGCACCCTGTGTAGCTCTGGTTTCACACTCACGTTGCCTCTCACATGGGCGAGCCGTGGCTCGAGGTAACCAATCACAAGCACCCAGTGTGTACACACACACGCACACACGCCTGTTCCATGTGATGCTGCATGTTGTATGGGAAGTGGGAGGGTGGGTATGTGGTTAGGGTGGTGGTGTGGTGGAGGGGGAGGAGTTCAGAGGTGGCTTTCATTCTTTTTTTCTTTCTTTCTTGTTGCTATTCCAGAAAAATGTTGCAGTAGGAGAGAAGGAAATAATGACAAAAAAAGCAGTTTGCCAATGTAAGGATGGCATTGATCGAGTGTATTGTAGCGTCTGTGGGTGTTGTTTGAAGTGTCCTTGCATAGTCACCAAGAGAGTGCGTTGCAGGGAGGCTGCACATGGCCGTGCATGTGTCAACCCCACTTCGTCTCTTTCTCACCTCTCAATTACAGCCCCATTCTGATTCGCTGAGAGGTGAGACCAGGGGATGTTACAGTGGCATCTGTTTGTGTGTGATTTCCATGTATTTAATTATGCATGTATTTGTGTGTAATGTAACACGTCATGTAATATGATCTGCAAAGAAATTGCAGGGTACTAAAAATGGCATTTTTTGCATTTCAAGTATGATACTATTTAATAGTAATTTCCAGATTGTAGATATATCTGTGTGCGAAAGCGATGCTGCTCTAGATGAGCGATTAGAGGTTTTCCTCTGGTTGCTGTGCCGCTGTTGGATGTGTAGATGGCGCTGTGTGCTGCTAAGCGATCTGTCTATGCAGATTTTTTCACTCCGTCTATCTTGCACCACACACAGAATGGTCAGTGAGGGATGAAGGGATACAAGCAGACCAGCAGCAACAGAGAAGCTTAAAATAAATGTATGTGTGTGTGTGTGTGGTGTCTAATAAAAATAAGAAAGTAAGGCAAAGAGTCCTCCATTTAACATGTTGATGACATATTGAAGACAACAGTTGCACACATTAAAGGTGAATGGTTTACATAGTGAATAACAATGATTTAGATCTTCCGTGCAAGAATAGCCTTATCTCATGAAGCAAAGTGCAGCATGTTTGCAGTTAGGGGACCATTTGCTTACCAGCCGTCCTGCTGGCTGGTAAATATATCGGTTAGATGTCAGTAAACTTTATTAGATCAATTAAAACCATCTCCTTTGACAGGGCAGGTACAGAGATTAGACACGTTTGAATGGAGGAGCTGCTCAACGTTGTCGACACACAACTTTGTGTGTGTATGTGCATGTGTGTTGACACATTCAGCATGTCCACTGAGGTCTGAAAATGGAGCACCTTGATGGTTTGTACATCTTTTCCCCCTTACTGAAGAGAAGGCTAAATTGGACGTAGAGAAGGCTAAATTGTTGTCTTATCCTCAGCCCTAATTCTCAGCATCTCTGACTACATCTTCCACTGTTGGAATCCTTCCTTTCATGCCACTACCGACTGGGAGTTTAACAGAGATGGCTCACACAATGCATAGGTAACATGTGCGTCAGCCTCAGTCCCTGGAAATACCACCTAGCATATTGGCGTCTAAATGCCACGTCTGAGCATGTATGCAGCAAAGTGGTGGTGGTGATGTGGTCATGCATAATGAAGGAGAAAACATAAAAACTGATGTACCAGGTAAATGGAGAGAGAAGGACCAACAAAAAATGGTCAATGCTGTATATGATAATGCATTGATAATAAAATAAAATAAAGCTGCAATGATTACTGGATGGATGGATATATATGATCACAAACAGACAATAATAATAATAATAATAATAATAATAATAATAATTAAAGCTCCAAGGAGCTGTGTGCGGGACCTCGCCGAGTCCGTCGGGGCGTGTCGTGGATAGTGTCGCGACAGGTTGGCGTCCGACGCGGTCCATGCAGTGTGCGGTAGACCGGGGCGTTCACAGGGAGACTCGTAGTAGCTAACATTAGGGTTAGGGAATGGCACAAATGGCATCACAGCTTGACATTCGATTGAAAATGGGCAACTTTGACGACACGCCACGGCCACGCCCTTTGACGTAGAGTCGCAAATATCACAAGCTTTGTTTAGCACCATGTTCTGATTGCACTGATGGATTTTGAAGCAGAACAAACACATTCTCTGGGGGGAGTTTGGTCACAAACATTGGGAAAAAAGACCACAGAACCAACTTTGACGGAACGCCACGGCCACGCCCTTTGACGTAGAGTCGCAAGGAGCACAATGTTTGTTCAGCACCATCTTCTGACTGTACTGACAAATTTTAAAGCATAACAAATAAAATCCCTGGGAGGAGTTAGTTCCCAAACATGGGAAAAAAATACCACTGAATTAAAAATGGCCAACTTTGACGGCACGCCACGGCCACGCCCTTCGATGTAGAGTCGCAATTAGCACAACTTTTCTCAAGTAACATCTTGTGAGTGTACTGAAGAATTTTGAAGCCCAAGGGACAACTCCCCTGGGAGGAGTTCGTTGAAATACAACGGCAAAAAAGACGACATTATTGAATACGGCCGACTTTGACGGCACGCCACGGCCACGCCCTTTGACGTAGAGTCGCAAATAGCACAACTTTTCTCAAGTTCCACCTCCTGAACGTATAAAGAAAATTTGAAGCCCAGGCGACAAATCCCCTGGGAGGAGTTCGTTCAAATAGGAGGCGAAAATTGAAAAATGACAAAAATTGGAATTAATATATCTGACTTCCGGTGGGCTTTGGGGTATGGGTTCAAGAGGCTTTTTTGTAGGTCTTGGACTGTTACATGGGCCTACCGAGTTTCATAAATATCCGTGAAACGGGGTGTCGGGGCTGCTTTTTAAAATTCCTGTAGGGGGCGCTACAACCACGACAAACATGATTTTTGGTACCTGAGCTCCGGGCACTAGTCTACACATGTCGTGTGAATTTCATATTCATAACTATTACGGTCTTTGCACAGTGATTTATGCTGACATTAGAGCGCCACCTAGTGGCGGAATTTTTTTCTCCTTTTAACTTAAGCCTCAGGGAGCCATGGGCTATCATCGTACCAAGTTTCGTTTAAATCGCACTGGCCGATGTGGAGATATAAACTTGTTCATTTTAAAGAGCGCCACCTAGTGGCGATGGTCTGAAAATGTGTACGATGGTTATTGGAGGTATAAGGAACTATTGACCAAAGTTTGGTGTCGAACAAACATACCAAAGTTGAGAAATGGTCCACTTGCTTTTTTGACGTCAAATTTACATAAATTAAAATATTTATAGCGCGCTTAATTTTTGAAATATCAAAATACTTCCAATTACTTTTTTTCATGGGACAGTCTGGAGATGCTACATGTGAAGTTTCGTGCGAATCAGAGAAAGGCGCATAGTTGGAACCTGTAGACGTAGTATTTGCGAGTTTTCGCGCTGTAGCGAAAAAAAAATGTAGGCGGAAGTGGGCGTGGCCTATATGAGGAGGTGCAGCAATGATTCCTGCATGTGTGGATATAAGGTTTATGGATGTGCGACCAAGTATGCGGGAGTTATGAGCATTACGGAAAATGCTCAAAAACAGCGCCACCTAGTGGTCTTCCAAGTGTGCGACATGAACGTGACGCATAGAATATATAATTTTTCACCAGCCCCGATAACTTTGCCAAATAAAAAAGAGTTTTCGTATACGTTGAGATAGTGCAAATCGCCGTCAAAGCGCAGAAAAAGAATAATAATAATTAAAGCTCCAAGGAGCTGTGTGCGGGACCTCGCCGAGTCCGTCGGGGCGTGTCGTGGATAGTGTCGCGACAGGTTGGCGTCCGACGCGGTCCATGCAGTGTGCGGTAGACCGGGGCGTTCACAGGGAGACTCGTAGTAGCCAACATTAGGGTCAGGGAATGGCACAAATCGCATCAGTTTGACATTCCATTCAAAGTGGCCAACTTTGACGATACGCCACGGACACGCCCTGTGACGTAGAGTCGCAAAGAGCACAATGTTTGTTCGGCACCATCTTCTGACTGTACTGATGGATTTGGAAGCAGAACAAACAAATTCCCTGGGGGGAGTTTGTTCACAAACATTGGGAAAAAAAGACCACTGAATTCAAAATGGCCAACTTTGACGGCACGCCATGGACACGCCCTTTGACGTAGAGTCGCAAAGAGCACAATGTTTGTTCGGCACCATCTTCTGACTGTACTGATGGATTTTGAAGCAGAACAAACAAATTCCCTGGGGGGAGTTTGTTCACAAACATTGGGAAAAAAAGACCACAGAACCAACTTTGACGGAACGCCACGGCCACGCCCTTTGACGTAGAGTCGCAAGGAGCACAATGTTTGTTCAGCACCATCTTCTGACTGTACTGACAAATTTTAAAGCAGAACAAATAAAATCCCTGGGAGGAGTTAGTTCCCAAACATGGGAAAAAAATACCACTGAATTAAAAATGGCCAACTTTGACGGCACGCCACGGCCACGCCCTTCGATGTAGAGTCGCAATTAGCACAACTTTTCTCAAGTAACATCTTGTGAGTGAACTGAAGAATTTTGAAGCCCAAGCGACAACTCCCCTGGGAGGAGTTTGTTCAAATACAACGGCAAAAAAGATCACGGAATTGAATATGGCCTACTTTGACGGCCCGCCACGGCCACGCCCTTTGACGTAGAGTCGCAAATAGCACAACTTTTCTCAAGTTCCACCTCCTGAATGGATAAAAAAAATCTGAAGCCCAGGCGACAAATCCTCTGGGAGGAGTTCGTTGAAATAGGAGGCGAAAATTGAAAAATGTCAAAAATTGAAATGAAAATATCTGACTTCCGGTGGGTTTTGGGGTATGGGTCCAAGAGGCTTTTTTGTAGGTCTTGGACTGTTACATGGGCCTACCGAGTTTCATAAATATCCGTGAAACGGGGTGTCGGGGCTGCTTTTTAAAATTCCTGTAGGGGGCGCTACAACCACGACAAACATGATTTTTGGTACCTGAGCTCCGGGCACTAGTCTACATATGTCCTGTGAATTTCATATTCATAACTATTATGGTCTTTGTACAGTGATTTATGCTGACATTAGAGCGCCACCTAGTGGCGGAATTTTTTTCTCCTTTTAACGTAAGCCTCAGGGAGCCATGTGCTATCATCGTACCAAGTTTCGTTTAAATCGCACTTGCCGATGTGGAGATATAAACTTCTTAATTTTAAAGAGCGCCACCTAGTGGCGATGGTCTGAAAATTTGTACGATGCTTTATGGAGGTATAAGGAACTATTGACTAAAGTTTGGTGTCGAACAAACATACGAAAGTGGAGAAATGGTCCACTTGCTTTTTTGACGTAAAATTTACACAAATTAAAATATTTATAGCGCGCTTATTTTTTGAAATATTAAAAAACTTTGAATTACTTTTTTTCATGGGACAGTCTGGAGATGCTACCTGTGAAGTTTCGTGCGAATCAGAGAAAGGCGCATAGTTGGAACCTCTAGACGTAGTATTTGCGAGTTTTCGCGCTGTAGCGAAAAAAAAATGTAGGCGGAAGTGGGCGTGGCCTATATGAGGAGGTGCAGCAATGATTCCTGCATGTGTGGATATAAGGTTTATGGATGTGCGACCAAGTATGCGGGAGTTATGAGCATTACGGAAAATGCTCAAAAACAGCGCCACCTAGTGGTCTTCCAAGTGTGCGACATGAACGTGACGCATAGAATATATAATTTTTCACCAGCCCCGACAACTTTGCCAAATAAAAACAGTCAAATGTCTACGTTGAGATGGTGCAAATCGCCGGCAAAGTCGCTAATAATAATAAGAATAATAATAAACGAAGCAATTTCAATAGGGACCTTCCAGTTTCACTGGCTCGGTCCCTAATTAAAGCTCCAAGGAGCTGTGTGCGGGACCTCGCCGAGTCCGTCGGGGCGTGTCGTGGATAGTGTCGCGACAGGTTGGCGTCCGACGCGGTCCATGCAGTGTGCGGTAGACCGGGGCGTTCACAGGGAGACTCGTAGTAGCTAACATTAGGGTTAGGGAATGGCACAAATGGCATCACAGCTTGACATTCGATTGAAAATGGGCAACTTTGACGACACGCCACGGCCACGCCCTTTGACGTAGAGTCGCAAATATCACAAGCTTTGTTTAGCACCATGTTCTGATTGCACTGATGGATTTTGAAGCAGAACAAACAAATTCTCTGGGGGGAGTTTGGTCACAAACATTGGAAAAAAAGACCACAGAACCAACTTTGACGGAACGCCACGGCCACGCCCTTTTACGTAGAGTCGCAAGGAGCACAAAGTTTGTTCAGCACCATCTTCTGACTGTACTGACAAAATTTAAAGCAGAACAAATAAAATCCCTGGGAGGAGTTAGTTCCCAAACATGGGAAAAAAATACCACTGAATTAAAAATGGCCAACTTTGACGGCACGCCACGGCCACGCCCTTCGATGTAGAGTCGCAATTAGCACAACTTTTCTCAAGTAACATCTTGTGAGTGAACTAAAGAATTTTGAAGCCCAAGGGACAACTCCCCTGGGAGGAGTTTGTTCAAATACAACGGCAAAAAAGATCACGGAATTGAATATGGCCTACTTTGACGGCCCGCCACGGCCACGCCCTTCGACGTAGAGTCGCAAATAGCACAACTTTTCTCAAGTTCCACCTCCTGAATGGATAAAAAAAATTTGAAGCCCAGGCGACAAATCCTCTGGGAGGAGTTCGTTGAAATAGGAGGCGAAAATTGAAAAATGACAAAAATTGAAATTAAAATATCTGACTTCCGGTGGGTTTTGGGGTATGGGTCCAAGAGGCTTTTTTGTAGGTCGTGGACTGTTACATGGGCCTACCGAGTTTCATAAATATCCGTGAAACGGGGTGTCGGGGCTGCTTTTTAAAATTCCTGTAGGGGGCGCTACAACCACGACAAACATGATTTTTGGTACCTGAGCTCCGGGCACTAGTCTACACATGTCCTGTGAATTTCATATTCATAACTATTACGGTCTTTGTACAGTGATTTATGCTGACATTAGAGCGCCACCTAGTGGCGGAATTTTTTTCTCCTTTTAACGTAAGCCTCAGGGAGCCATGTGCTATCATCGTACCAAGTTTCGTTTAAATCGCACTTGCCGATGTGGAGATATAAACTTCTTAATTTTAAAGAGCGCCACCTAGTGGCGATGGTCTGAAAATGTGTACGATGGTTAATGGAGGTATGAGGAACTATTGACCAAAGTTTGGTGTCGAACAAACATACCAAAGTGGAGAAATGGTCCACTTGCTTTTTTGACGTAAAATTTACACAAATTAAAATATTTATAGCGCGCTTATTTTTTGAAATATCAAAATACTTCCAATTACTTTTTTTCATGGGACAGTCTGGAGATGCTACCTGTGAAGTTTCGTGCGAATCAGAGAAAGGCGCATAGTTGGAACCTGTAGACGTAGTATTTGCGAGTTTTCGCGCTGTAGCGAAAAAAAAATGTAGGCGGAAGTGGGCGTGGCCTATATGAGGAGGTGCAGCAATGTGTCCTGCATGTGTGGATATAAGGTTTATGAATGTGCGACCAAGTATGCAGGAGTTATGAGCATTACGGAATTTGGTCAAAAATAGCGCCACCTAGTGGTCTTCCAAGTGTGCGACATGAACGTGACGCATAGAATATATAAGTTTTCACCAGCCCCGACAACTTTGCCAAATAAAAACAGTCAAATGTATACGTTGAGATGGTGCAAATCGCCGGCAAAGTCGCAAATAATAATAATAATAATAAACGAAGCAATTTCAATAGGGACCTTCCAGTTTCACTGGCTCGGTCCCTAATTAAAGCTCCAAGGAGCTGTGTGCGGGACCTCGCCGAGTCCGTCGGGGCGTGTCGTGGATAGTGTCGCGACAGGTTGGCGTCCGACGCGGTCCATGCAGTGTGCGGTAGACCGGGGCGTTCACAGGGAGACGCGTAGTAGCTAACATTAGGGTCAGGGAATGGCACAAATCGCATCAGTTTGACATTCCATTCAAAGTGGCCAACTTTGACGATACGCCACGGACACGCCCTGTGACGTAGAGTCGCAAAGAGCACAATGTTTGTTCGGCACCATCTTCTGACTGTACTGATGGATTTTGAAGCAGAACAAACAAATTCCCTGGGGGGAGTTTGTTCACAAACATTGGGAAAAAAGACCACTGAATTCAAAATGGCCAACTTTGACGGCACGCCATGGACACGCCCTTTGACGTAGAGTCGCAAATATCACAAGCTTTGTTTAGCACCATGTTCTGATTGCACTGATGGATTTTGAAGCAGAACAAACAAATTCTCTGGGGGGAGTTTGGTCACAAACATTGGAAAAAAAGACCACAGAACCAACTTTGACGGAACGCCACGGCCACGCCCTTCGATGTAGAGTCGCAATTAGCACAACTTTTCTCAAGTAACATCTTGTGAGTGTACTGAAGAATTTTGAAGCCCAAGGGACAACTCCCCTGGGAGGAGTTCGTTCAAATACAACGGCAAAAAAGACGACAGTATTGAATACGGCCGACTTTGACGGCACGCCACGGCCACGCCCTTTGACGTAGAGTCGCAAATA